>VZZY01009098.1:53196-109846 GCA_013400335.1 Eurystomus gularis | reverse complement strand
ACACACACACAGAAAATTGCATCTAATAGAAATTATTTTCACATGCTCTGATCAGGTTCTGTCCTTATCTCAGCCCTCTGGCCCCATGTGGGTACCAAAAGCTGTGGTGGTTTAGTCTCTGCTGGGGCCTGAGCACAAGGAGAATTTAATATGATAACACACAAGAAACAATCAGAACAACAACAGCAATAACAACAGCGAGCAAAACAAGGTACAGAAGAAGCAATACCGAGCACACAGACAAGGCGGACGGACCTGATGGACCGGAGCACACCCTCACCTGGCGTGGCATGGCTAGAACCCGCAGGACCTCAGCACGGTATGGAATAGCCCAGCTGTGGCTCCCCCCCAACAACTCCTGCTGAAAATTAACCCTGTCCTGGCCGAACTGGGACAATGGTCAATTATGAAAAGATTCCCTTTTCACTTCATGGTAAGCTAGTCATTTATGTCCTCATCATGACCATTTCCTGTGGGAAAAAAGTTTGCTGTACAGCCCATGAAGAAGAGGAAAATTATCAAATAATTTTTTTCCTCCACCTTCCTTCAGGATTCTTCCCTGTTTTTCTTCATTTTTTAAAAAATTTAATCCTTTTTTCCATGTCAGTGCTTTAAGTTTACTCAGATTTTAATGCAGCTGACAAATCATGTATTTTATATATACAAAATAGTATTTCATACTCTCACATGCTAGTAAAGACTCAATATGAAAGCAAATCTATCAACTAATAATCACTGTTACTGGTGTAGCCTAGCTGAAAAAAACCCCACCCTAATAATGGAGTAAGTGGCTCCAATTTCACAGACTATAGAGGTTTTCTGGTGTGCTTTTGTTTATTTGTTTTAAAAATATATATCATTATATTTCTTGTCTACTCTCTATGCTGAAAATAAGACACCTATACCAAGGCAAAGAATTTCAATAATATTTTAAAGGTAGAAAAAGGAATTGACTACTTAGTTTGTCCACTTTACCCTGGTTTGGAAGTCACATTTTCCTTTCTGAAAGAAACAACAGGAATTACTGTAGTATTCTGAATTAATCCATGTCCTAGTATACTTTCTCAAACTTGTTTTTTTTCAAGGTTATATTTCACCATATTCACTAAAATTGGGCTACTGTGAACTGTCGGTCTAACAAAAATTTCAAAATATGCCAGGTAAGAGCTACAGTCACTTCAGCTTAAATCACACTCCAGCACCTCTCTGTGTACAACTTTTAATGCATTAAAATAACTGCCTTAATCTTTATGGGCATTAGGGATTGAATTGCTCAACGGACACTGGGGATTTAAACTCATGAAAAATAACTGTGCTCTGCAGACAGTGGCACCCTTTCCAAAGGTTCTCTGAGGGAAGCGTTAATTTGTGCTTAGGGCTTCATGGGAGCCCTACTAGTAAAGGTGCCTCAGGGATGTGCTGAATTGATATTGCTATAACACGCATCCATGTGTGCGCAGGAGGCCACCACTACTCCCAGGTAGGACAGACAAATCAAAACGGTAGCATACCTCCATCAGCTTTCTATTATCTGCCCCACTTTGCGTCAATTTCCTCCAGCTTCCGCAACACCTCTTGCTTTGCTGTTCTTCCTTAAGACATGGGATGGGGATTTGTCAAAGTCAATGAGCACTTTATTACAGTGAGAGTGCTCAGTAATGAACAATTCAGCAATTTAATGAGATTCTGTAGATCTGTCTCCAACCTGTCCATCAAGTTTCACTTCTATAAAGCACCCTGACACTAATCCTCCGGCATACCCAATCTTCACCCTGGGCTGAATATTAGATTCTTCCATGGTATATTGCATTACCACTATAACCTTAGCAAAAATGATGAACTTAACTACACTTGAGGCAATATAGCTGGTCTGATTTGATTTTCTTCTATGGGGTTGACTATGAGGGAATTACTTATTTACTAAGATAAAGCAAAAAAACCCCAGTTTCTTATTGCCTTCTGAATTACTAAATTGGCAAATATTTATGTGTGTCTTTTAATTCATTCTGGTGATCTGGAATATTTATAAATATATATTTATTCCTAGTTCTACAGACTAAATTAAAAAGACACGTGCACGTTTTGCCTGCAGCAAAAAACTAGTTTAAGAAAATTCTTCGGAACAGCATAGTAACCTTTAGAGAGGCAATTATGATAACACTTAAATGGACAGTGTGGAGTTTGTTGTCACTCAGAAAGCAGCATATTAACCTAGAAGTATCTCTTCCCAGTATGACCTTGCAACAGAAACAGAAGCTTTGTCGTATGCGCCTCATGAAGTGTTCACTAACTGGAGTGCACACAATTAAGAAAATTATTTTTGAGTTTTTCCTGCAGGACAGGACAATGACACAAGATTGAAGAGTTCCCACTTCCCAAACTTTGTTTCAGCAGGTTGCAGAGGGTATATCACTAAGGATGTGCTTGCTCATTACTGAGCTGGCATTAAGTTATACTCGTATAGCTTTCTGTAGCAACTTCCAACCATGTAGCTAGGGGATTTCACTGACCATGCAGAGAAATTATGGTAAAACCCAACTGGGTAATCAACTATGCCCCATACATGAACTTGTACATCAAAGTCTTTTCTGATAAAGGATTTGAATATGAGCTAGGACTCCAGAGCACTGAGCTCAAAAAAACCCAAATGAAACCCACCATCATGGGTAGTGTGCTGCAGGTACTGTTGCACCGTCATCCTCCAGAGAATAGGATTGGAAAGAGTCTAAGCTTATATTATTAGTATTTGTAGAAAATATCATCTTTGTAAAATATTCCATAATTTAAAGCTTCAAATTTTTGGAAAATGCCAAAATATGCAAAATATGCCAGTTACCAGACTGAAGGGTTAAGTTACATCTGCATACTTTCTTTGTGTTTTGAAGAGCTTAACTAGATATTTTTATTTTGTTCCTGCATGACATTCATTCACACAACTTGCAGCACCCCACAGATTGAACACACATTTTACACTTCAAGAAAATAGTGGTAGATAAATGAAATTATTTGCTTAGAATAATCCAAAAGATAAGTAGATAAATAACAGTGATTGATCAATAATCAGTGACTGATTGAAATCAGTCTTCTGGCTCTCACTCTTCTCTGGGACCTATATAATCCACTTCCTGAAAAGGTGGCACAGGTTTCTTTCAAGCAAGTTACATTCTACCTTGAAATACCGTGAAATACTTTCCTCTGTAAAACACAACAGCAAAAAGGAAACAGAATGTTTGTGTAACCAGCATTACAGAGATTTCCTCCCACTGTATCACGAATTGCCTTTTTTACAGATGTACAACGGGAATGTTTCCAAGGATAGATTCTGGTTTAGTTCTTGAGCTTCTCTTTACAGGCTATATGTTTTTTTTTTTCATATTAGATTTCACACACACACACTAAAGGCCACAAATAATGCTTTTATCTTGTTAATATTCTAGGCTAGCAACCTGGCCCTTTTGTACATCCAAATTTTGAAGGGAATTGTTATCTCCAGCTTCTTGCCACAAACCTTCCACTGAAGCCTCCATTCATCTCTGAGTAGAGCAGCCTGTGTGATGATTCTCTACTCTGCTTCAGGCAAAGTCAACTGTGGTGGCCTAAACACTTTAAATGACTGTTTAAGTTACACAGCTAAGTTTGTCTGCACTGACTGGGAAGGACTGGAGAAGCAGGTTTGCCACCAGGCTTGTTTCACTAGCCTCACTAGAGGCAATGATAATTGAGTTGCATGCATCAGGCATCTCTGCCTGCCCACAAAGTTGGATGCAGAAGAAAATCTCTGGCCGTATCTGTGTAACACAAGTTAAGCAAAAAGACAAATTTCTTTTTCAAACAAACTAATTGTATTGACACAACATGACATTTTTTTGAATTTCGTTTAAAAATTTCCCTCAGTTGTTATTCACAGTTTTTGCTCAAGTGCTTATTCTCCCTCGAGATTGCTCCAGGGTTTCAAAACAACAGATCACTGCTATGGTTTATAGAGCATCACACATTCTGCTTGTTCACCAATCTCCTTACCTGCCAGATTTGTTCTTCACTGAGCGAAGTGAGTCTATCACTTTTAAAAACCTCTCGAAGGAGACAGTATGGGAGTGCCAGAACTTCTTCAGGATGACTCTTCAATAGCTCAGAGAGATGCTTTACTAAGAAGTCAATCACTGCATTCTCCAACAAAGTGAGGTTGAAGAGGTCCGCAAGCTTATACAGGTCCAAGTAATTAAAACTATTTAATTCCTAAATGGGTGAAGCAAACAAAATATGTCTCAGAAAAAATACCCCAAAACAGAGAACAAAAACACCACAGGTCTCAGATAATAAAAAAAAATTGTTCTTTTGGAGCTGTGGAGAAGGAAGCAATATAACTTGAAATTAATGAATACAGCCTCATTCAAAATGTATGTGTAAATGTTAGCAGTGCATATGCAAATATATATGATAATACTAATTTATATTGCAGCTGCTAAGGTTATATATGCATAAAGCATCTGTAAGAAATATGGATTAGTACGTAATATAATAAACCAGCATGATTTACATTATATAACAACAGCTTGCAGAAGTGAACAAGTGGATTAAAAAAGAAGTATTTGTTAAGTACAATGGTTTGTTACAAATCAATTGTTTGTTCATGACATACTGTTTTGATTGAGCTAGAACACCCATGTAGTACAACTTCAAGTTCCATGGAACCTCACAGAATACAAAATGCTGAGCTGCATTTTATTACATATAAATTTATCTTCAATGAACAAATAGACCCTTTTTTTTCCCACCACTGACATCAACCTGCAGTGACTTTTGGCCTCATATTCTTTCTCCCCCTCGTCCTAGGAGCAGAAAATCTGCAGAGACAAAAGCTACAGAACTCAGGGCGGGAAGCTTTTTCCATCCTGGTACCAGATAATTTATATTTATGGGCAAATGTTTTCAACTTGGCACGCCTTGTAAATTAGTGTTTGTACAGCTAACTACTGCTATTCTAGAGCACGCTGCTCCTTTCAGAGGAGCGGCCAAGAACGCAGCCGTATTAGAGGGAAAGCGCCGAGAACACCTGGGCAATCAGCACGTTTAGCTGTTTTCGCTGTACGCTCACACTTCTCTTCCTCTTCCCTCCACAATCCTGGGTTTCATCTTCCAATTTACCACCTCGCTCCCTATCAGCTGCCTTCTCCTTGACCAGTTCCACGTGTGCAAATGACAAGCAGCCTTGTCAGCTTCACTTTGCCGCTCAGTTAACAGGGGGACTAAAGCGGGCAGAAGCAAGGAGCCCAAATGAAGGCAATTTCACTTTCCCTGCTCTGCCGGCTGCAGCAGCGGCACCAAATGGAACTGACAAGAAATCTTGTAAATGTCAACGGAGCTGCAGGGCTGGCAGAGCCCACCGAGCACCAGAAGACTGGAGGTGAGAAGAGGGAGGGGGGGATTGGAATGTTTTATGGGTTACATCTTGAAGGTGTGAATCGAGTGGCTGTCCCAATGGCTGTGGAACTGTTTATGCATATGCAATGGAGAGTGGAGGATGAAGGGTTTTTTCACCCGCTTAGAGGAGGCAGTGCTGGAGGAAAGGGAATTGAATTCCCGCGGAGGCTCCCGCTTGTTACATAATCTCCCAGTCTGAACGGCGCACCTTCCCTAGCAGAGTTCTACATGAAAGGTAAATCCTATTCATTACCTACTTAAACTGCTGTCTAGGAGTTTTACAGCATTTTCCTAGGAGAAGAAAAAAAAGTTTTTCATGTTGTCAGAACAAGCACTAACTGCCATCATCCCAAAAGCCACAGATACTCTAGTGTCGGCTCCTCTTCACACTAACAGAGGAGGTAAGGATAAATCCTCCCCAGTTGCAGAAAGAAAGAGAAAGGAATGAATTTTACATGAGAAGTATCTGGTCTGTGCGATTGCTCTCTGATTTAATATCTGCAGATCACAGACAGGACGGCACACCACCGCTTCTGTGAAGGCCACGCAATGGTAGCAACAACACAAAAGAGTAGAATCAAAGTAAACATCACAGCATTTGACAAGCAACAACCATGGTTTATTGTCCCTGCTTTGGAAGACCATCTTTTCAAAGAAGTCCCTGATTGAATGAATGCCAAATATCCAGAAAGAAATTTAGAAGAGCTCAGAATATATTTATTGAGCTCTTTTGCAGTCAACAGCTAGATCTGGGGATGATTAAAGCAAGTAATCAAGCATTGTGATCTGAGGATCAACTGCCCAACTGAAATACAGGCCTGATCAAACCCCACTACATGTCAATGGAGAAGGGGAGATGGATTTTTGGTAGACTTCAGAAGAGGACAATACTGTAGACAACATAATAAAACCTTTCCTCATTGGAGAGAAACAGAAATATGACACACAAATGCAGCTTTCCCCTGAAAAATCTTCATATTTAAGTGAAACCTGGAAGACACTGGTAAGCCTTCATTTTTGCTTCAGGTATTTTTTATGATCCCTCAAACTCTGCTGTCCTCTCAAATCAATACCAATTGAAGTATTTTATGAAAGCTGTCAGACAGCTGAAGAGGCCAAATATACTTATGGATGGAGAAATAAACTTTCAGGAGTTGCTTATTTACAGTATTATTCTTTTTTTTTTTATACATGTTCACTTATTTCATATGCTTATTTATTTAAGTGTCTATTTATTATGGGGGTTTGTTTACTTATTTTCATTAGTTAGCTTCAGAGGATTTTTGATGCCTCACCTGAAATAATGTGTTAGTGACTTGCTGGACTTACAGTTTCCTGCTTGATGAATACTGCAAGTATATTTTGTTAAAACTAGCCTTGGTCTGTAATCAGAAACAGTAGTTTCTAGTTTTGTAAAGTTAGAGTTGATCTACAGGTTTATATTTCACCGCCAAAGAAGCATGCAGTGTGTTAGCTTTTACAAATGTAAATTATCAGACTGTCATACCAATATTCAAATCAAAATTACACAGTACTGTACATCACTGTATCTGTGATGATGCTACAGGGCAAAGAAAATCATACCAAGATTTCAAGATTTATACCACAGATCATATAACCTAGCTCTTCAGATATGGTAAGACTTACAGAAACATCAGACTAAAACGCAGTACCTAAGTTAGTTGCAAAAAAAAAAAAGGCATCTTACCTTCTAGCTTTAAAAAAGTCCAACAGGAAGTATCAAAGCAATCACTGTCAACTCAGTTTGATTTGAACAGACTTTCAAACTAAACTCTTAAATGAATTAAAAGCTTTGTTAATGAATAAAATATGTTACTATGAAATTAAATTTAGATGTGGTAATGAATAAGAGTTCTGGCAGTCTCTGTTTTCCACAAATTTTATTATATTGCTCTATATTCTATAATTCTTACTATTGTGTAATAATAATGATATAATAAATAATATTATATTGTTAAAAGAGCAGCAACAAAATGTAAAAGTCATGTGCAACTTCTTTCCGCACTGTATTGCGGCATACGTTCTTTAAAAACATGCAATACAAAACAGGCTTATGTAGATTATTGAAACTTTTCATCTTGCTTTTACAAATTTAAATATATGCCACTTATCTTTTTTGAACTGAAGGATGAAATATGAACACAAACAGAACTGCCACTAAGAGCTGAAGGGAATTAGGGAAAGGTAGTGATCCTATCTCTTCTAATATGATGTATGTTACACTGCTGAAACGCTTTCAGACTAAGAAAATATGTGTAAGAGTATTTATACAGATCTTAACAGTTAACAGTTGAAATAGTTCTAAAATCTCACAGTAAACTCAAACCAATTTAATAAATTGGCTTAATTATTTATCAGTGCCTACTTCTAAAATTAGAAACTATCTTTGATCCTATGTATTCTACTTAACTCTACATCCCCCTGCTTCCCCCCTGCTTGAAGTAAGAGAATCCATTGTTCTACACTACTGGTCTTCTGATTCAGTAGTATCAGCCTTTAGACGACAAACCAATTTAACAATAAGCTGACATTTAAAACCCTCGTAAAGAAAATCAGTTTTCTGAACAAACAATCTGAAAGACGACAATATTAAGTATTCAAAATAAATGATGTGACATTGTCTATGTTTTAATATGGAGGTATATTTTAATACAGAGATATGATAAATTGTCAAACAAGAATAATAGATATAAACACTGTATTTAAATTACTTCCAAATCCATCCTTATTCGTTTGTACTCTAAAGAATAATTGCCTTGCACAAGCCACAGAAAAGGATGTAAGTAACAGATTGATAAATTAGAGTTAATCATAACCAAGTACACAGCAGACTACAATATACCTCTATTCCTCTGCTCCGTGTTATAAATAGCAGAAAAAGCACAAGGAGAACTAAGGGAAAAGAATGCATTTCTTTATGACCTTATTTGAAAGATAAACTCCTTGGGGAAATACAATTTATTCAGATTATCAAGACCCTGCTGTGCAAATCTACAGTCTGGGAGCACACTACAGAGATCAAACAATATTTACTTTATTCTGTTGGGTATAAAAGCTTTTAATGAATGCATAATTAAGACAGAAGAAGTATATACAGCTTTAGAATTCCACTGCCAAGCCAAGCCATTAATAGCCAAAGTATCGTACCCAGTTGTAACTCCACCTGCTTCCTATGTAGATTACAACACTGTTACAAATCAAAGTACTAAATGACTAGCCTTGCTGCTATAACAGAGAAGACTAGCATGGGGATACTATTTTCCCTCTTCCCAAAAGGGGTTCTGCCTCTTTAGAGCAGAAAAGGAAGTGTGAGGTATTGGATGAGGATGTGTTCATTTAAAATCCTTAAGCAGCAGCAGCACAACCAGGCCTTGCCCTTACGTCCTCCAGGTTCTCTGCTATGTTAAATACGATGGACCAGCTGCACCGTTCAGTAGAGAGCCTTGACATAAAATCATAGCAAAGATGGACTCTTTTATCCCTTTTAGATAGGGATAGCAACAAAATGAAAAACTGTAGTGACAAAAATATACTTACTTTACAATAAAAGGGATCAACACAATTTTAAGACAAAGGAAATCTGGTTCTGTTGGTTCTAGCTCTTCCTTTCTGCGTCAAAGGTTCCAGTCCTACAAAACCTCACACGTTTACCTAACAACTAACAGATCATGCACATACTCAACAGCACACCTACAGACACACATATTTCATACTAAGCTATATTTTAGATCTTATTTGAAATTTGCCTCCACTGAACACCAAAGCCAACCAGTTAAACCATGAAAAACATTTTGCTGAAGCCTGGTCACATTGGAACAGCTGCCTCAGTATTTTCCAATGTATAAAACTGTGGTTACATTTATTAAAAGATCAGTGCAATCTGTAGATATAGTTATAGGCACAGAAAAGGATGACTTTCTAAATGATTCATTTTATAAAATTAATTTTTCTGGTAAATGACTGCTTTCCCAAGGCTTTCTGTAATTCTTGCTTTTGTTTTCTCTTTCAAGCATGAGAAGTTATTTTGCATCCTTGCTGTTATTTCAAAGTATATCTGAGGCTAAGTACAAGAGCAATAATACCAAAATATTTCAGCTCTATCATTTTCCCTCTACTCTAGGAGAATTAATATCCCTTCTTATTTAGGGTTTCCCTATACATACTTAGTTATCAGTTTCAATCCTGCTGGCTAGTGCTAGTGAGCACCCTCTCTGAAGGCACAGAGGCCTGTGACCTTCACACAGCAAACATTACATTCTCAGATTGCTCAAGTGATGAGACATATGTATGGTCTTCAAAAAAAGGAGGTAAAATATGCCATATGCAGATACTCAAAAGTAAGACCAAAAAAAGTAAACATTTTTTAGAATCTCAGATTAGTCTAAGTTATTAAATAGTACAAATATTTTCAAATGGCAATTTAATTAAGTATTTTAAGTGACCTTGATTATACATACCTATTAAATACTGCATACATAATTATGTGTATTATGGAGAGAACTACAATAATGAAACATTAAGACGATACTGATAAAGTTTCATGCTACCACTGGAACAACCACAGGTAGGTTCTGCAGAGTTTTCAATAGCTGCTCTCCCTTGCTAAACAGATGCTGCTTTGGGAATGCCTTTTTTTTTTTTTTTTTAACTCTACCTGGCACAGAAACTCTACAAATGGAAAGCTTCATATCTCACATGGCTTCACAACTTGCCTCTTTAGAGGCAAGTTACCTGTTACCTGGGAAGGTAACTGTAGCAATTAATATTGTTTACCAAATAAAAATACAGGGATGAAACAGAACATGGAGATAATCTAACCATTCACCTGTCCTTTTTATTCCATTTCAGACAGCAGAAACCCAAAGGGAGGATTTCACATTGATCAACGTTCAAAGGTTTTGCCAACTATGAGAGTCTGTCTTTTCTTAAAAATATGATATGAGGAATGACAATCCTGCATTCTTTTCTTCAGCAGAAATCACAGAATATCAATACCTAGTCTTTACAGATGTTTACTATACATTTTTGCTAACTCTTCAGAGTTACTACAGTGCTTGAGGAAAGCTGAAAACTACTTGGCTAATCCACCAACCACCAGCAATCTTTTATAGTAAGCACTCACTTTTTTTTGTTCCTAATACTGTCAAATCCAGAAAGAACAAGTTTTGTCCTTTAGAAATCTAAATTTCACAGGAGTAGCAGTTAAAAAAAATTCCCATCGTCAAGAAGAATAAAGAAAAACAGGACTGTACAATACTATGGCTTCCAATTCTTTTGCAGACTCCAGTAACAGTTTAAGGCCATGTGAATACAGGACTGGAAGCCTATCCCCCTTATGTACTGCACAAGCTCATCAAATCACGCTTCTCATAAATTAAGAAAGATCCATCTTAAAACTCATTCTGTATTGCTCCCAACTACTATTATGAGAAGGGTCAGCTGATTTTGAGACTCCATCTCCTAAATTCTAGCTTAATTTACTCAGTTTATAAACATTTGTTCCTGTGCCAACATTATCTTTTCGTTTTAGCAGCACCCTGACTCTCTCGTGCTCCCCTCTCCCCCCCAGTATTTATTCCCTTGATATATTTACAGAAAGCAATCACGTTTCTCAGCCTTCATTCTGCTAGACCAAACAAGCCAAGTTCTTCTGATCTCCTCATGTAAAACAGCCCTTCCTGATCATCTTAGCTGCCCTTTTCTACACCTCTCCCAGTTTAACTCAATTTATTCTTCTGCATGGGCAAATTCTTCACAGTACTCATGATTTTTCAGCAGTATCTTGTACACCAGCGTTAGGCCACAACCACCCCATGTAGCACGACATGGGGAAAGAGTGGCTGAAAAGTGTCTGGAAGGCTGTTTGGCAGAAAGTGACCTGGGGATACTCACTGACAACCAGCTAAATGAGCCAGCAGTGTGCCCAGGTGGCCCAGATGGCCAACAGCATCCTGGCTTCTATAAGAAATAGTGTGGCCAGCAGGACTAAGGAAGTGATCGTCCCCCTGTACTCGACACTGGTGAAGCCATACCTTGAATATTGAGGTGATGGAGCTGGTTCAAAGAAGGGCAACAAAGATGGTGAAGGGCCTGGAGAACAAGTGTTATGAGCAGCAGCTGAGGGAAATGGGGCTATTTAGTCTGAAGAAATGGAATGTCGGGGGGACCTTATAGCTCTCTACAACTGCCTGAAAGGAGGTTGTAGCAAGGTGGGTGCCGGTCTCTTCTCCCATGTAACAAGCGAGAGGACATGAGGAAATGGCCTCAAGTTCACCAGAGGAGGTTTGGGTTGGATATTAGAAAACATTTCTTCACTGAAAAGGTTACTGAACACTGGAACAGGTGCCCAGGGAAGTGGTTGAATCACCATCCCTGAGGGAAGCCCCATCCCTGAAAGGTTGTATGGCCAGGCTGGATGGCGCTCTGAGCAACCTGATCTAGCGTGAGGTGTCCCTGCCCATGGCAGGGGGTTGGAATGAGATGATCTTTGAGGTCCCTTCCAACCCTGAAAATTCTATGATTCAATTCTATGTGTTTAAAAGTCGTGTAGATAGGGTGCTTAGGGACATGGCTTAGCAGCGGACTTGGTAGAATGAGGTTAATGATTGGACACAATGATCTTAAAGATCTTTTCCAACCTAAGCAACTCTATTAATATTTTCTTAGCTTTATAAATTACCTTGCATGAAATGTCCTAGACTCAAACTGCCTCGTTCTTGATAGTATTGCATTAGTAGCTCAAAGCCATTCTGTGTAAACTTGGTCCTCAAGTGAGACACAGTAACAGACAGTCATGATGTTGCACTAAAGAATAAATAAAGAGGATATTTCAAAATTATCACTATAGTAATGTTAACACTCTAGATAAATAAGAACAGGGGAGGTGCTCATGTGCAAAGACTATGTAATGAGATTCAAAGAGCTCTGTTTCAGAATCTTTTATGACATTTTATTTCTGGAACATTTCAATGATGCATATGTGTGATCTGTAACAAACCCAGCAAGGGACCACTTTTCTTAAAAACTTGTCCCTGCTTCAGAATCCCAGGCAACAGCCTGTCACCAAATGCTTAAAGATTACAAAGCTAATAAACACATCTTAAAATGGAGAATTGGAAAAGGGTAACTGTAGTGATCTAGTATCACCAGAGAATGAAACAAACTCTCTAAAACGTGTGGAATGACGGGTTAATTAACACAGATAAAACCAAGTCTCAGAAATACTTGCTAAAAAATGCAACAAAACATTCTCTGAATTTTAAGGCAGTATGTGATACTCTGTTTACAGAAAGGCTATGGAACCCAGGGCAGGATAACTCAATACTGAGTATAATTTTGACAGAGAAAACAGAATCAGTCACCGACTTGAAATCAGGAGTGATGCATTGTGAGAATCACACCACCCCAGCTACCTACTAAAATTTGACTTGTATGAAAGGAATAAGGCATCAGTAAGGGAACTTATTTTTTTGAAACTTCAAAAGAGCTCATTTTCCCAAGCTTACAAGAAACACAGGCAGAATAAAAGTGACAAAGGATTGCATTAGAGGAGCATTAGAGAAAGCTGAACATTATAATATTTTATCCATTTAATATATTACATATTTTTAGTAGGATGCACCTTACATGGATCGTTCAATGACAAATCTCAAAATGAAGTTACTAAAGGTAAATTATAAGGCAGTGTAACTTTTTCCAGCAAAGTCCTCAAGGAATTGAATCTTGTTCCACTACCATTAAAAGTTTAATTGAACTAGAGAATGGTAAGTTTTGCCTGTAGATTTTGCAGAAGACTCTGCAAAAGCAGTGCAGTAAAAAATTATGAGAATGATAGAATATGAGTATCATCTGGCTTGCCTGGCAAAGTGATCACAAAAAAATAAAAGGTAAAAAAATTTCAGAGAACCAGTTACATAGCTGATACAGAAAATATACCAGGCTCTACTTGGAACAACACTTAGGTGCCATCAGGAGGTGCTAAGCAGCTGACAAAAATAGCAACATCAGTTCTCAGAACAATGTTGCAGAAAGAAAAAAAAAAAAAGGACTTATCTCGTAAAATGCACACTGAGTACTGTCCAACAGAAGAAATAAACCCTCTTGTTGCTTCAACACTGCATTTTTAAGGCTACTGCTCAAATATTGGTCCCAGTTCTGAAGTCCACACTTCAAGAATATAAAAATACTGTAGGCTGGGAAACCAACTTTCAAGACTTAAGGTGCTCAACTCAGTTTTTTTACAGAAAGACTCCTGGAGTGTTTGATCTTGAGCAAAGATATTTACAAAATGAAGAGAATATATGAAAGCAAAAAGTTCTGATAAAACTTTCAGAAAATAGTTTCTGGCTCATGAATGTCGGATTAAAGTTACCCTGGTCACTGGACTAGGAAGTACAAGGCCATTTGCACCGCCTCTGTGAGATTACAAACATTTTGGAACTCTGTATTAAAAAAAAAAAAAAAAGACTGCAAGAAAACAAATTTTCTGCGATTTTTTGTACAGGTAAAGACAGAAATATTTGCACAACTTCAACTCTGAAGGTATATGGTTTTCATGTTCCTCTGAAAAGCAAGAGCCTTGCTGCAGCTGCAGGAAGATAGGAGGGTACTCAGCAGTTAAAAGACCTTGATTATAAGTATATGAATGATAAAAAGGCAACGTTTCCACTTTATTTAGAAAGCTGTTCTTTGTTCAGGTATCTCTGTGCTCCTGCAATATCCAACCTCAGCTCAAAAGATCACTAAGAAGTTTTTTTCTCACAGCACTAAATCTAGGCAAATTCTCATTTTACAAAGAAAAAAGAAGCAGAACAATACTTTAAAAGATTTCCTATGATGCAGAAGATACAAAAAAACCCAAATGCTGGAACACACTCCAGTGGTCTAGTAGTTAAGGTAATTATTTTCTTCCCCATCCCCACCCTAACACAATTTAGGGTTATTTATACAGTTCAACAGATCAGCAAAATGTCTGTAATACGTTTTGTATAAGTATTATGTGTCGGTAAAATAAAACCCTCTACAACACCGTCCCTAAATTTATGCAGTGAAAAGAACATCTCTCTTCCCATGACTGGGAGCCATGCTGATTAGCAGGTTTACAACATAATAATCAGAACTGATTTCAGGAGGTAAACAGGATAAAAAGGGATAGTAGTAATCCACATATTGGAAGAAAAGTTAAAGAATGAAAAAAATTCTGGAAGCGCCACTGAATTAAAAAAAGAATTCAGTCTGTGTGAAGATCAAGAGGAATTATTGACTGGGGATTCACTTACCACTCTCTCAGTCAGAAATTATTATAAATCTGACTCTGAAATCCAGAAAACCTAGAAAGGGCAAAACCTTGACTCAATGTCCATTTTAACATTTCCTACATCTAACCTTAGTAGCGCTAAACAAGTCACAAGTCCTCCCAAAACTAAAACATGTATGTTCACACTGCTGAAGATGCTAAGCATCAGGAAGACATGAGCCTTCCGAGATCACATCGACTTTTGTTCGTTTACTTTCTTGCTGTTCTTACCAAGAATAAAAAAATAATTCCCTCACACCCCAAACCCAAACCTGATGGTTAGAATTCCATGCTTTACCAAGAAGGTTTGTTTTTTTTTTTTGTAGAAATACAGAAGAGAAAAATATTTAATCAATGCAGCATACATTTAAGACACATAACCAAACAAAGTTCTCACAGGCTTTGAGATTTCACCTTGAATATACCACCTTTAAAAGCAGAATAGATCATTGCAGGCCCAATTTCTAAGCGCTCACAACTACAGATGCTTGCCGGTATCTCAAAATCCGAAAATATATTAAAAGCCTCTCTTCTGTATCCCCCATTAAACAAAATCAGAATGAAGTGAAGCCAGACAGCCTTTAACAGAAAACTAGAAGGGCATTTAGAGGAGGGACAAAGCTCAGTTACTTCAAAAAGAATGTATTTCTGCAGCTAACCTAATAAGAACAGTCACTATTTTTAAAAATTAACTAGAACCTACTGAAAATGTTTTTCATCAATGATTACTCCATGAAATATTATAATAAGTAGACCTTTTCAAATACAAATTTTTATAAGAGCTGAATGATGCTATGTGAGTCCAAAACTTGATTAGGACTTTTTACCAATGGTGTATAATAAACATGCTGGTTAAGACTCACAGCAGTATCTAGGTAGTCAAATACTTTCAAGTATTTAGTTGCAGTGAACATTCAGTATGAGTCTCTGGGAATCCTTAACATCGCCACTGTACACATGTACTCCCTACATGCTTCAGCTC
Source organism: Eurystomus gularis (assembly GCA_013400335.1). NCBI lineage: Eukaryota > Metazoa > Chordata > Aves > Coraciiformes > Coraciidae > Eurystomus > Eurystomus gularis. Next base: position 94,127 of record VZZY01009098.1, on the reverse strand, counting down.
CCCATGAAGACAGTAATGCCGCAAATATGAGTAAAAATATTGAGGCAGGCAAAAACAGAAAACAAGCATATATAAACACTGATTTAGGGCCTGGCATATGACATTGGGTCTGTCCCCCTAACTCTCTCCGCGTCCACAGCATGCCATTTCAATCCCAAGGTGTTTGGGGGGCTGAACATACCTGAGGTTACTATGATACCTTCCCATGATGAACAGGTGTGCTTAGATGCTACAGAGATTCAAGGCCTTTTGCATATATAATCAGAACAGATGTGGCTTATTGTAAACAAGGAGAAAACACTGAAATGGAATTTAGAAAAAAATACCTCCTTTGAGTGGCTTTGGAAACTTTCGTAAGAGTTCAACATGTTTATGAGGCAAGCCCAGCCAATATATTACTACCCTTCTAATCCAGAAGACACAACAGCTCCTATAAAAATTACTGTAGAGAATTCCATGTGTTCAGCTCAGTTTCCACTGAACCACAAAATAAAATGTCCTGGTTTAAGTCATTCAAGATCCAATGGCACCGATGCAGCTAGACACACTCTGTGGTAGAAATCACAAATTCTGTAAGACTCTGTTAAAACAGATGGGGAATTCAGCAGCAACTTCCTCCAAATTAATAAACAGATGTTTAGGATAGATTACACAGGGAAACAAGTGAACAAAATTACATTTTTCAGTTTGGAATAACACACTTGCAGGACATTACTGCTGGTTAATAAAGTTGTTGATACCACTAATCTTTAGGTTTGTATCTTTAATTTCTAGAATTAGTGAGATGAATGAGGACAATTTATAACTTTCAAAGCTCTGATTACATATTGGCTGAAGATTCAGTAAGACAGCACGTATACATTTATATTCATTCTGGGTTCAAGGCCTATTGCTGGACAGAAATGGGAGGTTTTGTTTAAAGGTAATTAGCCTACAGCACAATTCTGAACCACGATACTGATTCCCTGGCAAATTCTGCTCTGATGTCACTGCGCAAACAAAACACTATAAATGATGTAATGTGCTAAAATGCTGTTACATTTACCTCTGCTAAGAGATCTACTGGAACACATAAACAGCATTACACGGAACTAGTTTCCTTCCTTGCGCTCCCCCTACAAACTGAAATGGTTCAGTGTTTCTCTATTAAGTACTAAAATAGTATTCAGCAGTAGTTAAAACTAGATTACCATTTGAGCTCCTTCCATTTTTGAAACTACTTATGTGTACTTTGAGCTTAGGTAAGTTTCATTACAAATCTTTCTCCTTAACTTCTTAGTTGAGTGTTGTGAGCAGTTTAGATAGATGGATCAAACAGTAATGATTTACTGTTTGAAAACAAAACATAGAACTGTACGGCAGAGAATCAACTGTAGATTTGTATCAAGTTCAGGCATTTTGCCAGATGTCGCCTCTCAAATTCCATCAAATAATACATTTTCTCATTCATTTGCTTAAGATTCTGCTCCTTCTTAAAATTGCAAACTTGAAATTGATCCCTGTGAAATAAATACTAGTGTATTAAAAAATACAAAATATAGAGGAGGAAAAAGACATTTAATTCATAACTATGAAGGAAAAAAAAAAATTAGCTCTATTTTGGCTAAGCCAGTACAGAGGAAAGAAAAGATGGACAATTAACTCCCTATCACAGAGATACTTCTGCAATAAAATCATATTGTAAACTCACTTCAGGCCCAATGTTCCCTTCAGGTTCATAGGTTACAAATGATTTATAGTCACCATTTTGTACTTAGCATTCTGGCTTTTCCCATGTTGGTAAATACTTTATAACCAAAGCATTTTCATGTTTCAGAAATACCTTTGCTAAAACAGCTTAACACAATTCAAATTGCTTTAGATCAAAGAAAATTTAAATATAATGGCCCTCTGCTTCTTTACAGGAGGTAGAAAAAAAAAAAAAGCTCTGTATATCTGGTGCCTGTGTTCCTGTTCTTTCACATTAGAGCTGTAAGTCTCCTCTTTCAGGTCACGTCTTCCACATAAAAGTGCTAAACTAATGCCGCTTAATGACAAATTAATGTCCATGAATAAAAAATACACCTCTAATAGCATAGAGTAATTTGCCATTACAATATCATCATTGGACATGCCCCTGGTTTAATACGATGTATTTAATTCATAACTTAATGAGTGATATATAAAAAGAGAGAGATGAACCCTGCAATTACATTTATGTGAGTCTGTCACCTTATTTGTAAAACCTTAGAGTCATTTACATTCAAATTAGAACAAATGAGTGATTTCACAAAGTGCAGTGATAAATGACCATTGCTGCACAATACAGAACTGTATTTCCTGTGAAAACATTAACAGTTTCCTATTATTTGTTAAAAATTACAATGCATATTGCCCAGTGTTGTGTGAATAATGACTTTTTTACTGATTAGGTCAGAAGACTAACACGGAGTAAAAATAAATAATTTTTCTTTTCATTTTTTCTGATTTGAGCTCAAATGTATCCATTCAAACTGTTACGGACTCACAGTGCCACCTGCTGCCCACGCCTGCGGAGGAAGGGCCCAGCTGCTTTACTCCAACTCCAGTTCAGCCATTCACCCTTTCAGGTTTCATCTCTTGCCACCAAATTTTCCTGCCAGACTGCTAACGGGGCATGTTGCTGAGGACACCACCAGATAAGGGGAGCTGCACTACCCAATTACAAATACTGCCGGTTTGGGGGTTCATGCATCTAAACTGCCTCAATGAGTACAGAGAGTTAAAAGCTAAAGACATTGTGGGGCAGGGGACATAAAACATTAGTATTGATCAGACGATAATACAACCAAAGAATTTTGTACACTTAGCATTCTGGGATTGATCAGCCTCTGTTTACAGCTTTATAAAAATACCAGAAAGATTCCAGAAGCAGGAATTTTTCAGGGGCTGAGGTACAGAAAAGTCAGGTAAGGAGACCACATTGGCTAGAAAGACAACATGAGAAGGGCAGGAAGGGAAGCACTGAAGCGATACCGCTTCTTTGTTCCTATTTAAATCACACACCAAAGCCACTCTCTCTTCCTGACAGAAAGTGGAAAGAAGGGAGATGTAATATTATCTGCCTCTTCCCAACTCGTGACCACTCCTTCAACTGATGCAGAAGACCATCAATATGTATCCACACAACTAGCCAGACAGCTTGGGAGCTTTAATCTTGCCAGCAGTAGTAAACCTAGACACTCCAGCATTATCTTTAATGATCCATCAGCATTGCCACTTCAGCTTTGCCAACTTCATTAGGAAAAGCAGTACACACACACACAAAGCCAGCAGGTTCCTGACCACAGTTGCACCACTTTCTCTAACACCCCAGGAGCTGAATATCTACGAGCACATTGCAGCTAAATAGCAGCAAGTGTATTAGAGCATGAATGGGATTCAATGTGACTGGATGGACCATTTTTACTTTCCTTACTATCACCAACTGAAAAAAAATGAAAAAAACCACCAACATTTTTACCCTGAGTTCCATTCTAAGTTGGAATCCTTAGTAGTGATTTCATGTTTCATATATATAAATCTGTATCCGTAATGAATCTGTATGTTAAATAGAGAGAGAAGATAAATTCTCAGTTATTTTTGAGCTTTGTACAATAACTTTTCTAACAACTGTCAATACCTCAACGACTCAACAGCTGACAAAACTTCAAAAAACAGCAGGCTAGCACAGCAACTACTGGTTGTGTAACACTGGAAACCAGTAAAATGAAAGACAACATTATTTCTGCCTACTTTGCATTCTTGGTATGGGAAGGTCACTCATTCCACCAGAGGACAAAGTTGGTAGAATCAAGTTTGGTGGTGGTTAGACTCAAGTTTGATGGTGGTAGCTTTATAAAACACTACTCTAATTCTGGGGGTTGGGGGTAAGAGGGTGGGGAGTGTGCATGTATGTACTTAGATTAAAAACTCAGTTAAAAAAAGTCAAGCCTTAGTTTCTAGATGACCCTTAGATTTTTCTCCAGTAGTTTAATTTGCTCTATATGGAAAACCCAGGAGCTAAAATTCAGACTGAGCTGGGGCTTCTAGCAATACAAGGTGATGCTCTCAATCTCTGGTGTAAGAATTAATTCATCTCTGAAGGAGTCTATCTCAGTGAAAGTTGGGATTTTGTTGTTGGCACCATTCCAAATGGAGAAGCTGGCTTTAAGAAAAATAAATAGCTTTGAAATTCCAGCCCCATCACGTATGTAAACCATGCACGCTTCTTTTAATTCCACATGCAGATGCATTTGTAGCTTCTTCTACTAAAACCAGTAATATATTTCCATCTGTAAACATATTAATGTAGTTAATAGCTAATCAGTATAAGAAAAGATCCAGATCATTAGGTGTTCACACACTATGAAAAAAACCTTTGTTTTATAACCCTAAATTGACCATTACAATAAAAGGTTAAAAATCAAGTGCCCCTACCCAAGACAATTTGCCTGCTTCAATTATTACCAAGAATTATTCCAAGAGGTTTCATTTCATCATTTAAGAGTTAATTAACCTCATTTTTGCATTCCAGGACTGGTCCTGCTCACTGCCTGCTTTTCTATAGAAGAATCCAGAGCATACAGTACAGAGGCAGCTCCAAGAAAATTCCAATTGACTGTTGCTGTACAGTACCTTGTTTTTTCAAGCTCGTTTTAATCATGCACCTGAAATGTTCTTTTCCACTGACATTAGCCCTCTTCAAAGATGCTATAACCGACATCCACAGGAATTGGGCGGATATGCCTGTGGCAGAGTTCTATCCACTGTAATGACATTTCTAAAAGGTAGCCTACCGTATTTATTTGGCAGGGAACTTACTGCAGTTAAAACTAATGGGAAAATTGTCATCAAACTTTTAACTTTCCTTGACACAAAAACATTTATGATCCCGAGAACAATTTTTAAGTCAGGGGAACTTTAATGGCAATCAGGATGACTGCTGATGTCTACTATACTTGCTTCTCCTAGCTACTGTGAGAACAGGAAATTATTTCCAGCACTGAGTACAAGGACAGTCAGCTAACACCACTCCTAGTAAGGCTGTATTGAAAACACGCAACTGCCCAACCAATAAACATAAATGATATCCCAGACTCTGTCCAGTGTGTAAACTTAATTTGTTCTTCACAAAATGTGCCTGATCTGGGAGCAGAAAGTTAAAGGGGTAAAAGTGAACAGTTCGGCCATGTCCTGCCTCTCAGGCATGACTGGGTTACTTTGGACAGTTCTGCAACTTCTAAACCCCTCCCTCACACCTATTACCCTATTACCTTGAATGTAACCCAGGAGGTACCTAGAACTCCCCGAAAACAATAATACTGGACTTTTGAAAATACAGAAAAATAATTTAGTTGTAAGATTTCAAATATGGACAGTCTTATGTCCCAGGTCCCTGAATGTTAGTGGAAATCAACCTCCGGTTTAAAAACTCATTACTAGAGCTATACCCACACAATATTGTGTGGATGTTGACCAGTAGAAGGAAATTCCACTAAAAACTCGTATTCTCAATAGCATTCTCTCCTTATTAAGACTGTGATTGTTGAAATAATTTGCAGTTTGTGGCTCTTTTTGGTACTGAATACACAAATGGCTGAGGGAAGACAAAACTTCTTAAATCTACAATCTGATATATATATACACTTATGAAACAAACATTTCTATGTTCTGAATAAATCTTGCATAAGAAAGTCATCATATACCCTTCAGACAGACATTTACAAGCTTTAAAGTGTAAAATATGTCATTATAAACATGCTACCTATTACCACGTTCACTACAGCTCCATTTAAGAAGTCTATTCTCAGATCTCCATCATATTAAAAACCTTCAACTAGCTTTCTCTTGCTTTCTCCAATGTCAATAGTAGGATCAAAAACTCTTCACAAAAATGCTGTAATTGTGATGCAAACAATTTGTTAGAAAAATATTTTTGAGATTTACCAACAAATTAAAGTGCTCTAAACTGGCTGGTCTATAAGAAAGTGGATCTGTTTTATAGTCAGAATAACACCTTGTTTTTTCTGAGACAACTAAGAGGTAATTCCTTAAAGATCAGTGAATATAAAAGTCATCATTGGCTGGAAATTAATCTGCCCCGGTGCTCTGAAAATCATCTTCAGCAATTAGACACTTGACAATCATCTTCCATGAACTGGATTAGAGCAGCCTTCTTTGGAACTCCACAGACTACAAGGAAGCCTTGCAATAGGTATATGTATGGGCCGCACCCACTGTATTTGTAGCAAAAAACACAAGCCTTAGTAAAATCCATGGAGTAATTACAGGACCTAGATACAAGTATCAAGAAGGGATGAAACTATCTTGACCTCCAGAAAACTGACAAGCTGGAACAAGCTCTAAGAGTAAGACCAGTACTCTTATACAAGCAAAATCAGGTCCAATCCAAACAACTAAAGACAATCCTAAAAAGTTAAAACTCTGTGTCATTATTATACTAAATAATAAATGACAGCTAGATCCCACATACTACATTTCCTGAATTCATGCTAAACTAATCTAAGTTCATGATATCTGAACAACTCAAAATGGCCAGAAAGAAATTCACTATTACAGTAAATTAAGAACTCCGCAGCACTCAGACTCACCAGAAAGAAGAGAAAGGGCAAGCCTTATTCTCTTCCCAGCATCGGTATCATAGCATGTGAAGTGACAAGACACCCCAGTTATCAACTACAGCAAGGATAAGTGGCTTCAAGGAAGCCTTTTTAATGAGTTTTATTTTAATTTGAAATATTACTAAAATAAAGCAATAGGTATTTTTAAATTTACCCAATAGTATGTAGAAAATAAACAGGTATTTTATATAATCAGTTTGGACCCTGAAAGATATCACAGTCTTTATGCACAGTACCTTGTTCATATCTGCTAAAAATGCTTATACAACTACTACAAGTTCATTACTTGTATGGACTGCAACTGAGCAAACAAGACAGATAAATTCTTATGGTGATCTATTGAGACTGCAAATCTGTCTCCAGATACACCTTGCTAGGATGAATCTGGTAAAAATACTATAAAAAGAGCAAAATACATTCTTGAGCCCAACATGATGCAAGCTACAGTCATCCCACAGATGCCCATGCAGATTCAAAACCTTACAATGAGACCCCTATTCAAAAATACTTACAGAACTACCACTGCTCTGTCTCCCAACATATATTCTCCTCCTTATGCCCTGCTCTTCAGCCCCTACCTCTATCATAGTAAATCTGGATACAGGGTCCCAATTCCTCTTAATTTTAACACCTGTGAAGCTCCAATTATCCTAACTTGTCACACTACACAGAGTACAACACAGCTCTTTCACATAATTTGACTACCTGTATATTGATCATCACCTCACAAATACTTCACTATAGCTTGCACACCAAGGATGAGATCCAAAGCACTGCTAATTCTACAGTTGACTTTCCACTGCAGTGACCTCAGGATTAGAAGTATTAAGACAGTGCCGAGGGAAGAGCTACAAATACCAGAGGCTACTCAACACAGGTCATGGAAGAAGTTAGTACAAGGACCTAGGTTGAGCACGTACCTGCTCCTTTCCTAGAGACCTCTCATGTCCCTGCCTTACCAGCACTACAATACTGAGCTTCTTCCCTACTCTTTAACATGTATCTAAGCTTCTTTGCTGCAACTGTGTCTTTGGTTCACTTTCTGATGTGTAAACAGCAGGGACATGCTCACACCGATTGATTTGTTAGGGGGCATTAAATACACTGTATGAGTCTCAATGTCAGACTTGTATCTTCCTTCACATTCAAGTAACCCTCTCCTACACCTGCCTGGCAACTGGTAGGCCAAATGGTTTTGTGGCTTGCTTGGCATTTCGTATTTCTTATTTCTCAAACCAGTAGTCTTTCCCATTACATTCCATGTCTATTTTCTCAGAAAAAATAAATCCCTCCTTACATTCCTGAAAACAAATTGAAAAAAACTGCAGTACTGTACCAGCCCCTTTAACTTTCTAATCAACTTATAATGCACAAATTAATACCACCTTATCGTCTGAACATACATTTTGAAGGCTTCCCCAAGGCTAACACTTTAAGAACACATTCTTCCTTCATAAGACACAAAGCCTTCAAGTATATCCTGAAGCTCTTAACATAAGAGCCTGCATGCCCACAGTAGGTACACAGTAGCTCAGTGTGCTGCCAAGCACACTCAGACTGTTCAAAGGCAGTTATACTGTTGGAAGGCAAGTGCATATGGAGAGGAGCGTGCTGACATGCATTTCTATGCCCAGCTGTTGCACAGATACAGCTAACGCACCCTATTTCAGAAACAACACTGAAAAATTTAAAAGAACTAGTTCTTTAGAATCACTATTGTCATTTTTTTTTAATACAGCTTTTCACAGATACACATCAAAGCTACCTTCTTGTTACCATCGTGAGCCACCTCCTATACAAGCCAGGCACAAAATACTAATTTACTGGATTCAAATTTTTTGCTTCACAATGACAGCCCTACTGTTGATAATATTATTGGTATTATGTCACAAGGCCAGTTGAGAATTAGGTGCCGTTGTAATAAGGCCTATCCCTTCAGTGAGAGGTAGTAGTGCCCTGGAATATACATCAATATTCTGTTGTGAACACTTAAGCAACTGAATGCTTCACAATACTCATGGATCACAATAGGGAAATATTTAACATTTGGTAAACTGAGGCAGAAGAAAGCAAATTCTCTGGTAAAGGAGGGAATCAGACTTTCACATGCAGATACTAATGCATGGACCCTCCTTGCTTTCAGGACTGAAATGGACATAAGAGATGGGAGGAGACAGCATCTCAAACTGAAACCGAAATTACATTCCAAATTCAGGTCATCTGAAATCCAGTTTACTGCCATTTAGGTTACACCAGGTACTGTACTAATACTCTCCTATTGAAATCAGGCTTGAAACAAAAGTTTGCCAAACAAATGTCTGATAATTAGGCAGAGAAGCCTCACCTGAATGAGATAGTGAGAACATAAACTGAGAAGCTCCAACAGCTGCAAATGACTCCCAGCGGCTAGGACATCCTGTACCACCCCTGGTTCCAAGAGGATCTGTAAAGAAGCAAATGGAAAGTTTGTGATGTAGAACTCAGAGTACTTGTAAAAAACACTACAGGCCTTTGTTATTTCAGACATTAAGGTTAACATAAAGAACAGAAAGAGTAAAATTAAGAATATAAAGAAGTCTTTGGAGGATGGGGACAGAGTTTTTGAACTTCACCTGAATTGCCCAAAGGATTTTAAAGCAGATTTTACTGTGAGAGTCCGTAAGTCATATTACCCCCTAAATCATGTGAAACTAAATACATGTCATTTATTTTAAAAATACTTTAAAAAATAACGGAACCTCCTTTTGTTATCCATATACCTGGATGCTTCCATATATATTGATGAATCAAGCCAACAGAACTGACTCAGAAGTCTCCAGTATTAATATTATTCATGCTTGTAAAAAAATATACAGGCTAGCAACACCCTTCTCATTCTGCGTGGTACCACTTCATAATTTTCCTCACCACTGTCCTCATTTTACAGAGCAAAGCTGTGAAGGCACAGAGTGAGCATGCTGCTGGGGAAGTGCCAGAAAGGGCTTAGAAACCCAGACTGATTATCCTGTCACTTGCTCACATGAAACTCCTACTCATTCCAATTAAAATCACGCACAGGCAGCAGCCAGGATAATTGGGCCTCAGTTCCTAGACTGCTGTCTTGGGGTCAGCTTGTTAGAACATCCGTTTCAGGACACAAAAAAAGTCTTTGGGAATACAGATGCTGGTCAACTTCCTACCAGCAATCACATTAAGTAATATTAGTTTGGATAGATTGTAAATATAAGCGGTGAAGCATCCGACAAAAATCAGAAATGCATGAGAAAAAATAATTTTTCAAAAGACACTCAGTTTATTCAGTTTAATTCTTGTTGTATTTCCCCTGGCAACTTTGGTTTCACACCACATGAGGTCAGTCTCTCACTGCTCCACAGGGAAGCAAAGCTTTTTTCAGATCTTTTTACTTCTGCCCACACAATTTAGTTTTATCTCACTGCATCATTTATATGCCTCAAATGCAGTGGAATAAGGGGGATAGCAAACAAAAAGACACTCGTGCATCTTTTGCAGTTAAAACTGATTTTGAGGGAAATGAAAAAGACATGTATGCATTTCTCCAAGCAAAACCACAAATTACCTTCAACATAATGGATATATTAGGAACAGAAGGGGATTAATTCTTGTTCGTATCAAGAACTTATTTACATGGAGTTTCTGTCAGTGTATGACATGCTTAAAGCTTGTGCAAATCACTATATATATTCGTACTAGGTTTTAAATAAACATATATGTAATTTACATAACGTATAAAAGTTATTTAACTAGCCAGAAAGACACGTGAGGATTTTAATATAAAAGAGAATCAGACCCAGCACAATCCAGGTTTTTGGCTGGTGCTAGTGAGGTTGCTAAGCATGACAGGAGGTAGTTCAACGGAAAGCGAGACAGGATTTCAGTTACAAACATATCTCCAATAGGTGTACTAAAAAAAAAAATAAATAAAAAGAGCAGCACTGTCAAACATTTTCAAGTGAGAACTCAAGGTCAGACTGACAAAACAAGCTGGTTTAGGCATTGCAGTGTTTGTTACTCAGACAACATTCACACAGAGAAAGTTGCCATCTGATGTCATATTAGTCACTAAGTGCCAGCCACCAGCTTAGCATTGTTAAAGACACAATATGAAGAGAACCAGAACCCCAAGCAGATTGCTCCTTTGTAGGCAGAGACAAACTATATTTAACTGTGATAAAATTATTGTATTTTAAAGCTACAGCAATCTATTTACTAATACTAGTACCATTATGAGATGTCAGGCAAGAGTCAAGGAGGGTGAATTTGCACAAAGTCAGCAACAAAAGGTTGCATTTCAACCTTCAAAGTCAGCATTTCAAGATGGCAGATACATTTCTTATGTTTTTTTCCACTTCTTACATCTTTCCTATACCATGCAGCATTTATTCTGCTGAGATAACATATTCACCTTTGTGTTTCCCAATATCCTAGAATTCTAGAGTGGTTTGGGTTGGAAGGGACCTCAAAGATCATCTAGTTTCACGGCCACTGTCATGGCAGGGACACCTCCCACTAGACCAGGTTGCTCAAGGCCCCATCCAACCTGGCCTTGAACACCTCCAGGGGTGGAGCATCCACAGCTTCCCTGGGCAACCTGTTCCAATGTCTCACCACCCTCTGAGTAAAGAATTTTCTTCTAATTTCCAATCTAAATCTACCTCCTTCTAGTTTGAGTCCATTATCCCTCATCCTACCTCAACAGGCCTTTATGAAAAGTCCCTCCCCAGCCTTCTTGTAGGCCCCCTTCAGATACTGGAAGGCCACAGTAAGGTCTCCCCAGAGTCTTCTCTTCTCCAGGCTGAACAAGCCCAGTTCTCTCAGCCTGTCTCTTCACTAGACTTTGCCTTAAATGGAACTACCCAAGTTCAATACTCATTTGCATACAGGCAAAAATACTAATTCACTTACGCTAAACATTTACCATCAGCAAACAGCATGCTGGGGAAACCCTCAAGAAAAAGAGAACAATACATAAAGAAGGAAGAAAATATTGTAAGCCTTTCTTTTACTGAAGCTGGCATTATTCCACATCTCTTAACTACTATACATTAATACCATTACTTGATTTTTATTCATTACCAGTATAGGTGGTTATGTGCTATACAGGCCATCCAGCTGAATCTTAATAATAAATGCACATAAGTATCACCATATGCACACCACAAGTACCCACAGTCACTGACTCTCCTGTTTGTCTAACCCTCAAAACAATAGCTCTGAGGTCTTCAGGTCATGCTTATTGAACGTTAAGGAAGAGGGAAACCAAGACCCATGTTGGATTTACACACTCAAAATTACTCACAAATTATTAGTGTGAAAACTAGAGAGAAGCTTAATAATTTTTCCTACTCAATCCTCAACTCAAGGGTTATGAGAAATAATTATCAGGGCAGAAATGCAGAGTAATTTGGAACCATTAACTTCAGACAAATTTTGCAATTGTGAAGACTGCAGTGAAGGATGTGCCTTTGTATGCCATATGAAGACTAGTTTCTGTACTATATCCATATTAAGACTAATTAGATGCAATTCAGGTAGTGCATCTGGTTGCATCTTACAATCACTCCTTTATTCAACTCTTATTTCTGCGGATTAGCTTTTATTATGCTCTCAACTTTTCTCTGGCCCTTGACGCTACCCAAAATTAACTACAACCAGGTCCAGATTAACTATAACCTCTACAGAGTCTCATGAGATTTATATCTGGAAAGAAAATTTTTACCATTTAGTCTATTCTCTGTGTATTGCAGGGCATTATATTTCATTTAATATTTTAATATAACGTTGTTTTATTTTAATATTATCAGGCTAAACTGTGTGCCCAGACAAAGATGGAGAAATTGAGGATACACTTCTATTGCCCGCATACCAGCTACTCATTTATAGCCTTGTATTTCCTTCTCATTTCCATACAGCTGTTTGTGGGGCTGTGGAATAAGTGAGGTGGTGGCATGATGCACATTAAAAATGAACTAGCATTATGCTATAGCAGTAAGGAAGTCTGTAATGTCATGTCAGAAAATTCTAGAAAGTAAGCCATATAGAATTTTACAGAGAAAACAAGAAAAAAGGTAAGATTCCTGCCAGTCCAATGCAAAAGAAAATTTCTTCTTGACTCCACTTGCAGCGATCAGCATTTCAAACGAGACAGGCATCTAACAAAAGTACCACTTGTTTTTCCCCTCTTGAGACTATTCTGTGTACTTCAGAGCAATCAAAACCCCTAACTTTTCTTTTAGAGCAATTTAGACTGCATTTTACTCGCAGCCAGTTAGTACTTCTGCATGTTTCCCTGTTCATTTGTGCTTCAGTTGAATCCTGAGCTCCTTGCACATTGAGAAGTGCTGCTTCAAAAAAGTGTGAGCAAGGGAAGAATGTTCTAGTCCTCTGCAGGCAACTGCCCAAAGCCCTGGCACATAATGTTTCAAAGCATTTGTTATAAAATCCAGATGTCTCATTAGCCAATACCAGAAGGAATCATGACCAGCATTTCTCTGATTATACGGCATAATATTTTTCCAGAAAACTAAATTAGAATTTGTGTTAATGGCACAGTATATATAAATCATAGAGTCATAGAATACCTGAAGGTATTCTATGCAGGAATAGCATAGACTATGCTATTGCAGGACAACCTAAAGCTACACCATATGACTAAGAGCATAGTCCAGATGCTCCTCACACTCTTGATAGTCTTGATGCCATGACTGCTTTCCCAGAGAGCCTGTTCCAGTGACTTAACACCCTCTCAGTGAAGAGCCTTTTCCTAATGTCCAGACTGAACTTCCCCGACACAGCTTCATATCATTATGAAGTAAGTACCATTATTATAAGTAAAGAAAATAATAGAATAATTTAGGTTTGGAAAGATCTTTAAGATCATCAAGTCCAACCATTAACCAGGTCACCACTAAACCATGCCCCTAAGCACCACATCTACACGTCTTTTCAATACCTCCAGGGCTGGTGACTTAACCACTTCCCTGGGCAGCTTCTTCCAGTGCTTGACAACCCTTTCTATAAGAAATGTTTCCTAATATCCAGTCCCTGGCATAACTTGAGGCATTTCCTCTTGTCCTATCGCTTGTTACTTGGGCGAACAGACCGACACTTACCTCACTACAACCTCCTTTCAGGTAGTTGTAGAGAGTGATAAGGTCTCCCCTCAGCCTCCTAGGCTAAACAACCCAGTTCCCTCAGCCACATAAGACATGCTCTAGGCCCTTCACTAGCTTTGTTGCTCTTCCTCAGACATGCTCCAACACCTCAAAGTCCTTCTTGTAGAGACAGGCCCAAAACANTCAAAGTCCTTCTTGTAGAGACGGGCCCAAAACAGAACACAGTATTTGAGGCACAGTCTCATCAACGTCAAGTAGAGGGGGACGATCACTTCTGAACTCCTACTGGCCACACTATTTCTGATACAGTCCAGAATGCTGTTGGCCTTCTGGGCCACCTGGGCACACTGCTGGCTCATATTCAGCCAGCTATCAACCAACATCTCCAGGTCCTTTTCCACTGGGCAGCCTTCCAGCAACTTTTCCCCAAGCCTGTAGCATTGCATGGGGTTGTCGTGACCCAGGTGCATGACACAGCACTTGGCCTTGTTGAACCTCATATCATTGGCCTCAGCCCATCAATGCACCCTGTCGAGTTCCCTCTGTAGATCAACCAAGCAGGTTCAACACTCCCATCCAACTTGGTGTCATCTGCAAACTTAGTAAGTGTGCCCTTGATCCCCTTATCTAGACCACTGATATTAAAGAGAATAGGCCCCAATAGCAAGCCCTGGGGAACACCACTTATGACAGGCTGCCAACTGGATTGAACTTCATTCATGACCACACTTTGGGCCCAGCCAACCAGCCAGTTTTTTACCAAGAGCAATCAGTTTCTTCAGAAGAATGCTGTGGGCTTTACTACAGCCTAGGTAGACAACATCCACGGACTTGCCTTCATTCACTAAGCAGGCCACCTTGTCATAGAAGGAGATCTGGTTAGTCAAGCAGGACCTAGCCTTCATAAACCCATGCTGATTGGACCTGATCACCTGGCTGTCCTGTATGTGCTATGTGATGGCACTTAAGATGATCTGCTCCATAGCCTTCCCTACCAAATACTATTATAAGTAAGACTCCAAGCAAATTTTGGGAAGATGTTTCATTATTTTGATTACTTTCAGCTCTACAAAAGCTATCTTGTCCATAGCTTGACACATATCCAGAGTAAGTACTGTGAAACATTTAATTTTCTCTGCAATAAACTGCATAAACTGAGTTCACTACACTTTTGTGTTATTCTAAGCCTTCTAAGCAATCTGTAGCTGAATGATGAACCTAACACCAAGCAGCTGTAACCTAGTGCCAGGCATATAAACAAGATTATCCTCTCAATATAAATAAAGGAAATATCCACAACTAATTATCAATTTTTATTTTTGGCTTTGAAGTTGCCTTTTAAAATTTTTATTAAGTATTTAAAGTAAGACATAGTCCTGCTGTAATCAGTTTTCCATGGCCTTAGCATGTTATCCCCCCTAGAAAAGGACAAGGATAGCTGAAGTCACTTTTGCTAGTGACACCCGGCAGTTTAACTAAACCCTATGATTCATTTTAATCAAAAAGCAACTAGTGGAACTGCTCTGCACAGGACACAGAAGGTCACTTACCCAGGAGAATCAACCACCATAATACAGCTTTGCATCCACAAGTGAGCTAAAAAGGATTAACAGAATGAGAGGTAATAAGATATTCGTGTTTCCCCTGGTCTTAACTAAAAATGGCAGATGAAATACTGGTTGTTCTTTACAAAAAACATCACCATCAAACAAGGGGAAGATTTGATGAGAGATGAAAGCCAAGATTTTGTAAAGGAATCAAAGCAATTATCAGGAGAAATAGTTGGACTTCAATTTCTACTATTTCTTTATTATCTGAGAAGACCTTTCACTCTTTCATTTTTTTGTTAAAGAAATAACAATTTCACAAAGGAGCTGTACAATAATACTTTGACTTACCATAGGTTTGTGTGCATGAATTTGAAAAATCACCAGACAGTTGTCCTACTAGTTCATGAAACCTGTTTGGTAAACTGATAATAGCTGTTATGGAATGACAGTTTTTAAACTAACTGAATACAAGGTGAAGTTAGTAAATAAAGGCAGTAGTTAAGTTGGCCTCGCATTGCTAATGTATTAAAGTAATATTGAGAGCAACTCAAGCACATGAAAGAATATATCTGAAAAATACCAGGAAGTTCTAGATTTGTAACTGGAATAATATACTGATACTACGTTTATTAAAGGCTGCTGCTATGTTAGCATTTTGTGAGTAAAAGAAAATTTGGTAAATATGCTAAGAAACAGAAAAAAGTTTAAAGCCTATTTTTGAATCATTATAAATGCAACTGCATATGAGGATTTCAAGAAAAGGAAACATTTCAACATCCTATAGGTAAAATGTAAGGCTGTGTAAATCTTGAGCTAAGAAGATACCACAGGATGAGTTACCCCAAAATCCACTTTTGGGGAAAGCGCTAAACATAAAACACTTCTTCTATAAGGGTTGTCTCACTGATTCTTTCTTTTCAGCTTTGGTAATTCAGAATACTTTTGTAACTTTAAGAAGACAACTTAATTTCTATTACTAGAGAAACAAAATATTACAGTTTAGAAAAGAGAAGAGAGACTGGTCAGTTAGGAAAACAGGACTGGGGCAGAAGAACTTGGTATTAGAGCCCTAATAAAGCTGCTGGTTTGCTGTTTTGTCTTTGGAAAGTTATTTTCTTCCAAAATAATTTCTTGTCTATGATGCAACAAAGGACAGACTGAGATTACTTGCTTTTGTAATGTGTTCTGAGGTCCTCAAATGAAATTCTATCTAAATGCAAAATATTTCTATTACCAGGACTAAAGACATAGGATAGAACATAATTACAAAGACGAAAGATCCAAGTAAGTGAAGCATTTCACAGCAAACATAGGACTCCAATTGTGTATTTGCATTTTCTGTTGAATCACAATCATCTACAGCAAATTAAGCCCAGTGTTCTTGCACAATTCTTTCATAAAACTATACCACCACAGTGCCTGTCAGCTGATTCAAACGATGATATCACTTGGGTTTTACATATGTATATGATATCAACATAAATGATGTAGTTTGCTGGGCAAATTTGAGGAGGGATGCAAGAGCCTCATCTAAAATGAAGAGCCTCAAAATTTCAGCAAACCACTTAGTCTGTCCCACAGCACTTAAAGTTTATTAGAGCTTGTTTTCAGCAGTGAAACTTAACAGATGCGCAAAGGTTTTCTTTTGATTAAAAGCACCTTTTCATGTAATGAAAGACTTGCCACTCCACTCCACTGACCCGTTCAGAGGCTATCCCATTACTCCTAAAAGGATTATGTCTCTTGGTAACAGAAGAGTTAAAACCCCAAAAGTAGTCAAAAAGAGAAGGCAACAGTGCTCACGACTCTAACCCAGTGGTTAGGACTCACACTTCGACAGAAAGAATTGTGAGCTCCAAACTCTGCTTCATAAACAGTTTCTTTATATTAATAACCTAAAATACATAGTTCATGCACTGATTGCACTTTATCCATCTCCCTTCCAATGCACATCTGACACTTGCAAAATGCCCCTGTGAGGAGGAAGGGTGAGCAATCCAGTCACTGAGACCCTGGACTGGCCTTGCTGCTGCCAGCTGTAAAGTAATAGAGAAAATGACCTTAAAACCCTTTTCTGAAGAAAGGATATGTCAACTACAACAGGAAAAGAGCTCTGTCTCTGAATTCTGAATATGGGAATTACCTGGTAAAATGTCTATAGCCAAGAGGGAACGTATTTAAGACATTTTTTGTCAAAGATTTCGTTATTAGAGGATTACTAAGAGCTTACATGCATAGAACAAAATCAAAGTCTGCTGCTATCCCTTTTGTTAGTTTTTATTTATTTCTATACCAACATTTCTTTCTTTGTAGTGATTAGGGACCATAGTAATGGATTAATTCAATTGGAACTATGATGTTATTTATATTTAACTTGAGCTTTACATGAATCTTTTCTTCTGTTGAGGAATCAATTTTCCCTTAAAAGCAAAATGTTTCCAGCAGTCATTATGATAAGGCACTGCCTGCCTAAGTAGACAGGAAGATGAAGTTTGTATTTAAGTCCGCAGGCATATTTCAAATTGAGAAAAAAGAAAGGCAAGGATGACTGTTTCATTTCGTATTGCAATGTTATGCTAAAAATTTAATTTCTTAATTTTGATAACTTTCAAAACCTGCAGGCATCAAATATTGTCATCATGCAATATTAAATATTTCCACCAGATGTCTCCAATATATTATTTTACACAGAAAGCTACATTTGAGTTACTACACTTCAAATTGAATTCAATTTTAGCAAAATCAAAGAAATAAAGAGAAGAAATCTGAAACTAAACATTTATACGTTTTGTTAAAAATACCTTAGGACTGTCCCTAAATTGTTAGTCCATTGCTGTTTCTTTAGGTAACAACATGGAACTGACAACATTTTGGCCAAGCATGTTAAGAAAAATTAAAAGCTTCATGGCTTTCACTGTTAAGAGGCACATCAGATCACGTCTTGATACCTACATTTTCAGAGCAACATAAGGTTTTATTTGGTATAAGTGAGTTTTTGGTTGCTAAGAAATATTTTGTTTTGTTGGTTTTTAAAATCAGAAAGAGTTCACAGACCCAAACTAAAGACAACTCCGTTTTCAGAACTCTCTCTAATGTAAGCGTGCACTAATCCAGTTATTTATTAATAGCCTTTGTGGATTACTCCCACTCACTACCTTGAAATATTCACCCAGATTCCATCAGCCTGGGTCAGTACATAAGCAATGCTCAATACATATAAACCCAGTGCCAGAAGAGAATTTCAAGGACAAAAGGGAAAATTTGACACTGCTAATTCTCAGATCTGCAAATCACTGAGTTATGCTTCAAAGGCATCTTTATAAGAGAACTCCTACAGAATCCTTCTCATTTCTCTACACTTTAAAGTAGCACTTGGTGTATCTGAGACACAGCACAGCAAACCTTGCCTTTGCCTTAGAATCACTTATAAATATGAGCAACTATATATAAATGCATACCTATATTTAACTCAAGAAGCCCACTCTTTTACTTAAAGTAATTTATACCTGAAAATGAAAGACTCAAAAGTCTCTAAAGGATCAAGGTTAGAAGGCACATTTTATTTACTAGAGAGCTGAAGATACTATCCTGAAAGCAATGTGAGATGGATTGTTGGCTTACAGAAAGGCCAAGTCCACCCTTTCAAGGTTCTTAACATATTTTACACAAGTTTATCTGCCTTCACATGAATTTCACTAAAAGATAGGGGAGTATACCTCTATTCACAGCAGACAGGGTGGGTCAGATAGAAATCAGTTACAACCCATCTTCTCAAAAGATACTTCAATTTAGCAACAAGAGTTCTCTCTTCACAATGATCCACCTATGGTTTCAAATTACTAAGATGATTCAGGTGCTTAGCAGAACAGAAAATATTCAATTTTATCACAACTTTCAGCTGAAAGAACAAAAAGCATATCAATGATAAGTCATGTAAGGACATGACTTATCAGTAATACAGCATCTGTCTCTTTTTTATATCAAATAAATTTTTGAATAAGTTATGTTTTCCATAACAGCAGAAACACAGAAAGTTAAAGTGCTAAGCCCTAAGGCCAATGCTAAAGTATAACTGTTGTATGGACTGGTGACAAAAATAACACCTTTAAAACAGATTTAAAAATTTCTTTCCTTATTTCTAGTTAATACCCTTTAAAAAAAAAATTTAGACTGTATACTCAATTCACAGTATGGAAGTATATGCCTTAAATTTGTACAATCCAACAACTCTTCCAGAATAACATAATATGGATTTAAGCTTTCCTTTTCAAAATTAACCAATAAACAAATACATATCAATGGATTCAACTGTTGTAGCAGTATATCCAGAAATAATTTTGTTATCTAGAATTTTAGAATCCAAAGCAAAAATAGCTGGGTGTTCTGAGCTCACTACCCATGAACTCTGAACTGAGATGAAGTCATACAGCAACACTGCCTAAGCATGAAGTGAAGAGATATTGCAGGTTATACATACTTCTTGTTTTCTGGTAGGAGGCAGAGGGAAGAGGAGCACTCTGAATTCTCTGAAGTAACATAATTATGTGATATGTAATCTGCTATTACAAGAAGTACTACAATAGAATCCTAGAATCATTTAGGTTGGAAAAGACCTCTAGGATCATCAAGTCCAACCTTCATCCCAGTATCTTCCTGACCACTAGACCATGTCCTGAAGGACCACATCTACTCGTTTTTTGGAACACCAGGGATGGTGACTCCACCACTTCCATGGGCAGCCTGTTCCAATGCCTAATCACTCTTTCAGTAAAGAACTTCTTCCTGACATCCAATCTAAACCTCACCTGGTGCAACTTGAGGCCATTACCTCTTGTCCTGCCATTAGTTATTTGGGAGAAGAGGCCAGCACCAGCCTCACTACAACCTCCTTCTAGGTAATCGTAGAGAGCAATGTGGTCTCCTCTCAGTCTCCTCTTCTCCAAGCTAAACAATCCCAGTTCCCACAGCCACTCCTCATATGACATATTCTCCAGACCTCTCACCAGCTTTGTTGCCTTTCTCTGCACCCGCTCCAGCACCTCAAAGTCCTTGTACTGTGGCACCCAAAACTGGACACAGCACTCAAGGTGCAGTCTCATGAGTGCTGAGTACAGGGGCACAATCACCTCCCTACTCCTGCTGGTCACACCATTTCTGATACAAGCCAGGATGCTGTTGGCCTTCTTGGCCACCTGGGCACACTGCTGGCTCATGTTCAGCCGGCTGTCCACCAGCACCCCCAGGTCCTTTTCCACCAGGCAGCTTTCCAGCCACACTTCCCCAAGCCTGTAGCGTTGCATGGGGTTGTTGTGACCAAAGAGTAATAAAGATGTATAGTTCCTATAAGCATTTACAAAGATGTTTGGACTATATCTGTCCAAAGAGTAAGAGACTACTTTTCCCCCTCAGTTATATAACTTGTCAAACACAGCAGAGATTATAAATATTTATTATTAAGAAAACATCTAAGTGTATTTTTCCCTTTTTTATATTTAATTTAGCCTGCAGAATCAACTCACATTATGTTTTTATGAACAGACAGGCCACCATATATGGAGCATACAAGCCCTACACGGTTCACCACCCAGCAACAATGCACATAAACAGTGTTTTTATTAGACATTCCCTCTAAAGGAAAAAGCCCAATAGTATATGAAAAGTAAGATCTGTTAAATCAAAAGACCTTGTACTGGACAGTGCACAAGAAAAATCATTTCTAGTACCTCTGTAAAGGTCAACTTCAGTTTTTATTGCCATTTGCTTTCATTTGGGTCTTTTAATTCGAAGAGCTGTACAATACCTGTCCAGTATATGCAAAGTCCAGGGCTTGTTTTAAACCGAGGCTTGTGACACCATGCAAATTCACCTCATCAGCTTCACTTTCAACCATGCAGAGACTGAACATTGCCTATGGAAAGAAAAGAAATGTTATTAACCATTAAAAACAACATCCAGTGAAGGTCTGGGAAGAAGACTGATTTTTCCACCTTCACTAACCTTTGTTAGAAAGGATAAAAAAAATTGTAAATTGCAACAGACTTGAGAGCTAGAATGATATCTATGCCAAATTTTCAGTACTAACCCCACAGCAACTGACCTTGCAACTGAGTTTTTATTAATAAAGAAATACAAAAACTTATTCTGGAAAAATAGAAACCAATCCCTTTAGTCCATGTATTTATAATTCTTAACTAAGTAATTCAGGTGAAATTATTCAGAACAGTTACATGATAAGTTATCATTCAATAAAAGATAAAGAACTGGACTTTGGAAAAATTTACCCAAGCACTACTAGAAGTAATAGTTATGTATATATAGTATCATTATACATAGGAAGGAACAGTAAGCCATACACAATTATTTGTATGAGAAGGAACAGTGAACACACCACATTTTATAAACAATCCTTTCCAAAAAAGCATCTTAGACTGGAATGTGAAAGAGGAGGAAGGATGGAGGTGCAATCACCTGAAGTTAAAATCTCCCTTTACTCATTATTGCCCCAGTTTCTTAGAAAATAAAACCTAAACTGAAGATTGGCAAAGTGCTATGGAATTTCCCTGAAAATAACACTGAGGAGAACAACTGTCCTTTTCCTCCAGTTTTACTTTCCAGATCCCCATTCTTCCATGCCTCCCTGGACTGAAGCAACACTACTCAGTCTCTGGATCCTTAGAGGAATTGATTCCTTCCTCTCTCTGTTAAACTTAGACTCGTCTTTGCCCCTTAGTCCTCCCTCCCAGCCTGTACTCCCGCTGTAGTATCCCTACTTACTACACTCCTTGCCTCCTTATATCAGTCCCACCCTCTATTCTTTGCCACTCTCCCACATATTTTTTAACAAAATATACCACTCACAGTCTTTAGATAGTAAACTGCAAACAAATAAAACAAACAGTTCTACCACCTGTAATTGCTAAAGAGAGTCTACACTTATCTCCAGTAGGTTTTGTTCCAAAGTTAACACCTTTATGGTGGCTACCAAACTGCACCTTGGAGACCTCTAGTAAAGAAGTACTTCTTATGAAGTAGCATGAAGTAGCATACCTTCTGCTACTTCTCTACTCTGACTCAGCAGAAGCTGAGGCAGTCAACAAGCACACCAAATTTCATATGTGCAACCTGTCCACCAAGCACTGCTGAATCTAAAGGAAAAAATAAGCCCTACCCCCTCTAACAGTTTAGCACACAGCTATTCACCTAGGCCCAGGTGGCTGCTTTCAAGAACTGAGTGATTCTTCAGGTAATTTCTTCTGAAAATGTTAGTATTTTCATCATTAAATGCCATAATTTGACATAAATCTCATGCCTGGAAATCATCCCGTATAAGCAAGAGTGGTATTTATCACTTGGTCACTCCTTGTATTTTTGCAATTTCAATAATGTGATATCGGGGCTTCTTCCAGAAGCAACAGAAAAAAAGTGTCAAACAGTTTAAAAGGTTTATCAAACAAATGTACTAAGACACAGCCATGAAATATACCTAGATACAAAACAAAAAACAAAAACAACAACTTCAGGAACTTTTATAATTCCACTTAAAACGTAATTAGAGTTGGACATTTCTTTGT
The DNA here is from genome assembly GCA_013400335.1 of Eurystomus gularis. Taxonomy (NCBI): domain Eukaryota; kingdom Metazoa; phylum Chordata; class Aves; order Coraciiformes; family Coraciidae; genus Eurystomus; species Eurystomus gularis. Next base: position 71,232 of record VZZY01009098.1, on the reverse strand, counting down.
CATTTAGATATATCAAATGAGCTTTAATAGCCACTGTGAGGCTTCAGGGTTTGCCAGAAGCTGCAAGGTACCCACCTGGTCCTTGCAAGAGCAGACCTGCAGTTTGTGTCTGGAAAAGACAAACTTCTCAGAAATTCACTACTAACAGTTTTTGGATAATACTCCTTTCACACACACCAATTCCTTAATAAAGGGAGTAAAGTCTCAAAGCAACATCTGTCTACACAGGGAAGATTTGCACACCTTCTGTACACTCATTTCTGTCACTGACTGCCTGCAGAAAGGCTGGAAAGGCTCAGAGATACAAGGCCCTGTACGCTCTGCATTCTCCAACTGTGCTACATCAGCTGTCTGTACACCTGTACGTAGGAACCATCAAAAGACAGTGTGGTTACTAATAACGTTTCTATTCTGATCAAGACCTGATGTCCCACACAATGGGTTAAGCTTACAGATACAAAGAAAAACCTAACAATCTCATCTGTAAACCATGAATCATTTCTATGAAGAAGCGGCTGAGTTTTTCTTTGTAGACTTAACTTTACCTTTAGGAGACTATTCAATTGTATCAACATAGTCCATACACAGGGTTTACTACTACACCTAACTTGGTAAACTCAGCAGGATCAGGCAACTAATTTACTGTCCATAATCATCCACAGCATTTCACGCACAGAGTCTCCTGCAGAGCTTTGGCCTCCTGCCAACTACCACTCTCCCAGGCAATGCCCAGGCTTTGGTTCAGGGGACAACTCAAGCCATGGCTGTTCCAAATAGACAACATGGATAAAGTCAACCTGTTTGCTGAGGGGAAAAGGTTTAGCTATATGAACATGAGCCATATTGTGACAGTCACTGTCAGGGCCAGAAAACAAGCCCTTATCCATCCATCCATCCAATACAGGCAGAGTCTAACAGTGCAACGGGCTATCAGCGTGTAGCTGTCAGTAAGCCACAGGACAATGGCTTTGCATGCCATCTGCTATATGGAGTTAATTTTCTCTCATCCTACTGTCTGAGTATTCTGTAGAAGTTTTTGATAATGAGTATGAACTACATTCATTTTTCAAGGTGCAAGGTCAAAGAATTTGATCAAAAGATAAGGTCTGCAATGGACCTCAAAGTTCACATTCAGCTGAACTGGATTAGCCTCCAGGAAAGTAGTCTCTCACACAGACAAACCTAGTGCTCCTCCATGATCCAGAATGCCTTCACCATCAGGCAAATCTCCTTCACAGCCTGAGAGTTTAAAGGTTTAATCCAGCAAGGAAAAAAAAAATAAAAATCTGTTCAATCATAGGCAGAAATTGAACTCAAACACAATCTTTAATTTGCACTGCTGTACTTGAATATTGTAGTTTTAACTGTAGAAACATGGATCATTACATTCTGGCTTAAGACTTCACCAATATCTGGAGAATGTGTTATGGCTGTACTGTCAAACTCCAATTTCAGATACATCTCTGAAAATGCTCTGAGGTTTTGTGAGCTTAAGTAGATCCATCAGTCATGCTTTTAATGTAAGGTCATTAGGCTACTCTATTTTTCCCTTGGGTACGTTAAAAACAAGGCAATAAGATAAACATCTGAGGTGGATGTACAAGTGACAGACAAGAAAAACAATGAAATACAAAATATTTGGAGAAGTGCATAATTCAAAGTCAAACCTACCAGAAATGTTGCCAAATTTGGCTAAGCAATTTTAGTTATTTATTGCATTGAATAATGCTAATATATCATACCTTATTTTAAAACACTTCAGCTTGGACCACATAAAATCTCTTTGAAAATGCCCCATTTCTCCTCCAAGATCTTCAGATGAGAGTGGGCAGTATAAGTTGCCAATATGGTAACCAAAGATCCCTTTTATAACAAAGCCCACCTGTCTTTCCTTCCAGTTCCTTTAAATATCCAGGTCTTATTCTGTGATCTAATCAGTCCATGAGCCAACATAGTGGGAAATAAAAGTGACTGTTTGAATTCTGCTGGTTTAATCAATTCCCCAAAAGTAAACACAATCCACTTGCCATTCTGTGGCAACTGCTCCAAAATTGAGGTTTCAACATCTTGTCACAAACGGATATATTCCATCCGGGAAATTCCACCTGAGCTGACACTTTACAAAATAGGATGGCCTCATTTTTGTGGGGCAGGCAGCCATTTTATTAGCTGTAAAGAGAGAAGGAAGGGAGGAATCAACCCTCCCGTCTTTTTCTAATCTTGGCCTGAAACAGAAACAGAGCTAGAGAACTATTCCCAAAGGAAAAAAAAAAAGCACACAATCCTTGAATAAAAATAAACCATAAAACAGCTTCCAGATTCCTGAAAATCTGACTTCAAAGTAACATGGTTAAATAGGTGGGCATTTAATACACAGCACACTTGCATGCAGTTTCACTACTTTGCCCTCAGCAGCCAAAGACACCTTAATAAAATGGTTTCTCTGCAAACATATAATGCAAAAGACAGTACGAGCTCAAAACTGAATGGCACACAACAACAGGGTGACTAAACTCAGATGTGACCAGATCTGATGTAACCAGGCAGAATAGCCAGAGTAAAAGATGCTTAGCACAGTCACTGGGTCTAACTTGCCATGCTCAGCTTCTGCAGCTGCTTAGCTTAGCTTTCAAAACTAAAATGCAAGATGGGTGTAAAATACCACCCAACCACAATAATGTATTACTACTAAAATAAGTAAAGTAAGTAAAAATGAGACCAAAAAAGTCTAGATACAGGGATTTTATCACTCAGACAGCACTACAGCAACATGTACAGACTCGCTCACAACATACAACTTTAACAACAGACGTCAGGGTCAGAGAAACACGACATGATACTAAAAATCCTCAAAATACTAATTTCTCACTGTCGCAATGGTAAGGTACAAAATTGCTCCTTGCCTCTGAGTCATTTTCTTACTTACTGAGATGTTCCATATCCTTGATAGTAACGAGCTTGTACTCATTTGTACACATCAATCTTACAACCACATCAAGCATAGCAAGCAGGAAATCATCACAAAACAACTTCAGTTGCACAATACTTCATACAAGTAAAGTCTTTCATTGAATTCCATTAAACTTAATGGCCTTTCAAAGGCAAGAAACAGAATCAAGATATATGCAGCCTCAGGAGACAGGTAAATGAATATAAAAAGAAGAAATGGTTATGCTGTTAAAAAAAAAAACAAACCAGTGACCAAAATTATAAATAACTTATTGCCGTGACCTATGGAAACATACCGGAATTCTTACAATTAAGCTTTTATAAGCTCTCTGATGGGAGTAAAAAAAAAAAACAAACAACAAACGTTTGAACACTGAGGTAACCACTGGACTCTAAAGCTGCATAAAACCTGTTTAACATTTAAGAGATGTTTAAGGGAAATTAATAAAGTCATTAAATGAACAGTAACATAATACATTGAGTAAATACTGGATAGAAGGGAAATTGGTAAAATACCTGGAAACTTTAGAGAGAGAAGGAGAGGAAATTGTCATCAGGGCCTGTAATAACAGTATCTGAAGTCAGGTAGCTGTATAACAAAAGTAAGTAAAAGTGTCTTCTGGGTAATCAATATAAACAGGTATGTTTAGACACCAATTTACAGAACTTAGTGGGATGAAATATCTTTTCTGCTCTAACTGCAGAGGAAGCCCAAACACTTAGCTTAGCCTAGATGCCTAAAACAGGTGAAAACTTTAATCCTAAGAGTAGAGGGTTGAGCAGACTAAAGAGTGAAAATCAAAGAGATAAGAGTGAATTGCATCCTTCTAGTGTACTCATGTTAGGAGAGCAGAACAACTTCTGAAGATGAGTATTTCTGAAACGAAAGCTACAAACAATGACAGCAATAATAGACTGAGAACTGTTTGCAACCGTAAGTTTGTTTCTTGTCACAAACTATTATATATAAAAGCCAAAGTTTGCATGAGTTCAGAGAACTGAAAGTAATTTCTAGTTTAAAAGCCTTTAGGTCAGTTATCTTTTAAAAAAAAGTTATACAGTGCTAATTATGAGAGGCTGAATCCACACAACATGCCTTCAGTTTGCCTGTCTTGACCTTCTTATGCTCATCCCTTGCTTAAGCTACATCAGCACCTAGCTGACTTTTCTGATATGTTCCAAATGCGAGATGAGCAAATGGCCATTTAAATTACTGCCTTCAAGAAATATCCTTGCTCTTCTAGGAGTAAAGTACATGGTTCCATTGCATAGCAATTACCTCTAAAATACCTCAAAGTTCACTCAGCAAGATGAAGAGACGTTCATCACTATCCTTTTTTCTTTGAATCAACCTAAATGCAACTTTCAAAAGAAATCTAAGCTTTCAAAAACCAGAAAGTAAGCTGAGTTTACTACAGCAATCTACAGTAACCCAAAGAGCAACATTTCCAGATCTCCCTCTGTTCTCTCAAACGTTGTTTTGATAACTACCAGCAGCCCTAGTTCCGAGTCCACTGCAACACAAAACAAACATTTGGACTTCCCCATCAATGTTCCATAGCTCTGAGCCACACAAATTCTGTTCGACCACATACTAAGCAGTAGATAGCAAGCACAGTAATAAAGTCCTGAGATACTTTAGGATCACCTCCACTAAAAGCTGCATTCACATGATGTTCAGAGGGTTTCAGCAAGGCCAAGCTTGTTTTGCATGATACAATGCAACTATCTTAACTCCATCCATCTTCCACTGAGCTTGCCCTGTCACCTTTCATCCTTGACTCTAACTGGCCGTTGAAAGCTTTTGCAATGGATGTGCAAGAGCCTGCCTTTCCCTTCAGCTGTTGTCCTTGTGTGACCGTCCAGAAATCTGGCATTCTCTACTGCAAAGCATGTAAGTATTTGCTGCACTTCCTCATAATCAGCACCAGATAGGGAGAGTGGAAAGTTGGCATGAAGTGAACTAGCATTCTTGTAGTTCCTTTCATCGCATCACACTCAAAAAGATGAACACTCAGAAAGTCAAGATGAACTAACAGCGAGTTAAGCTCAACGCATATGAGCTTTCTCATCTCTAGATCAGTGTAGAGCTCTGTGTTAAAAACTCATTCCTACTTTTCCTACTGATTATCAACTAGATTGTAAGCACTCTGGTCAAATGTTAGGAGGTGAAGATTCTTATCAGTCTTACCATAAGTTAAACCTTAAGGATGCCATCCCACCCAGCCTGTTATTACTGAGGCTGAGCTTTATAGGAAAAAAATTAAAATGCACCAAACACCTTGTTTGGTAGTCACATTAAGTATTTCACTAACTTTTTTCCACCCAATTCAGAAACATATCTGAAGAAAACAAAAAACTTAATCTATACTTCCAAGTGAAAAAAACCCACTACAACATTTTGAAAGTGAGTAAACATCTGTTTTGTCTATCTAGGAAACTAATTGGTAAAGAACTGATCAATGAAAATGGTAAGGTTTTCCTTAGCTACTTACCTTCTTGCACTGAATTTTTAAAGTAAATATCACTATCTAGCACTGTTTTACTGTTTTAGAGGAGCAGCATTATCATCTCAAATTTCTGCCTCCACAATTTCATAATGATATTGTTGGAGTTCTTTTTAAAATTATTTAAAAATAGACAGGCCTCTTCATTAAGTGCAGTGTTTTATTCAAATTCACTTCCCACAGTATAAGCACTTACTTCTATATTCACCTGTTTCACATATTTTTCTTTACAGGGAATTGATTGTACTTCTCATCTCATGCATCAGGAAACCTATGAAGAAAGTAAACTAACACATTAGAGATCCTGGATCAATTTCCTACACTGCTCAGGAAATTCAGTCATGATGTGATACCTGAAGATTTTTTTATTGCATGTGTAATTTTAAGCCTCTGAGAAATCTTACTGATACCAATGGAACAGTTCAGTCACCCATGCTTTCTGATTTGGGACCTAATCTCTGCAGGGGTATCTTATCTATGTGGACTATAAATTCTTTCAGACCAAAACACTTCTCTGCAGTGTGCACTAAAAATAGAAACTCATTGTTCACGTAAAAGTAATACTAAATAAATAAATCATAATCCATTTAATCCTCTCTGTTTTACTACTCCTGAATTAACCTCTAGATATTCTTAACTTCCATGCTGTAATCCTTCATTACATAAGTAATATTACTTCTTCTTTGCTGTTTTCATCTATCACAAAAAAACAATCAAAATGTATTAAAAGGAGTCAAAACACTATTTTGACAGGTGACAATGTCCACATCAAATATCAACCATGTTCTAGATAAGTATGGATACTGATCCAAACAACTATTTTAATATCTGAACATTTCTTTACTGCACATAAGAATGTGGCTTGTTCTTCTCATAACTAGCATGTTATATTTTGCTTTGTTTTCCTCCCATGTTAAGCCTGTCTATCTAAAATCAATCATCAGCCATGTCCTTTGGAATCTCTTGCACACTGAAAAACATATCCATCAATACCAACTGCACAAAATATGATTAAGAGGCTCATTACATGATTCTTCTGAAAACGTTCTATATAAATTGCCAGAGAAAATGTCACATAACGTCAATCACTGATAACTGAGCCTGCAGTAATTAATCTCTCAATGAAATCTACCTAAATACTGTTTTTTAAGCATTTGCCATGCAATTAAAATGAATCCTGTAAAATGAAAAGGTCAGCTATCATTCATAGTTTAAGGGAATATATAAAGAAATGAGAAGAAATAAAAGAAAAACTGAGCAGCAAAATACATAATTTTATGCACAGTACTGAAGCCTCAGATATTACTGTCAGCAAAGCAAATAGCATTAAACCTTTTGGTGCTTCTTTTAGTATATCACAGTGTCAGACAGCGATGCATGACTATACAGCCCCAAAGAGCTTACCAAATCAGCAATATATGCACTCGTCGTATTGCACTGTTAATACAAAAAGATACCACCTTCTCAGTCTTTAGAAAGAAGTAATGAAAATTTAAGTAGAAAGCTACCCTACTGTCTAGAGGGTCTGAGATGTCATTTTTTTCCTGTTTGTATAGTGCACATATTTGAGGAGTAATATGGCAAGAACAAAGTAATATTCTTGATCGCAACAAGGCACAGGGTCTTCACCCCCAGTCAAAATAAAAAACAATATAAGCATTTGTTGCTAACAAGTTACATTTTTGGCTGAACCTGCATCAAACCTAATTCATGTTTTCAATAGTTAGTGCAATGTGTCTTCCCCAGATTTCTGCTTAGATGCACAAACATAATTTAAGACAAAAGAAAAAAGGGCAGACTGTAGCATACTACTCCTAATGAATGGCTACAGCCTCACTAAAAAGGCCTATATTTAAAGTAGTCCACATTGTGCTGTAGAAACAAGGTAATTCCACAATTTTCATGTGCAACCCCATATCAGAATTAAAAAAAAAAAATAACAGTGAACTACTATAGCTACATTAACCTTATTCGTTTCAATATTTCAAAACACGTCATCACAGGTGGTCCTGAAATTACTGTTTTCATTGTAGCAGAAGAAGCAAGAAAACAGAATTGTAAGTACAGTGCCATACAAAGCACTGCATAAATCTACAGGAATGTACAGCCTGTCCTAACAACAGTCACTCATAAGCAGGCCTGCCTTTTGGAATATAAAAGGGAGCAGCATAACTAAAAGCAGATTTTTTTCCAGCATCTAAAGTCAAGCACAGAAGAGTATGAGTCACATTTGCAAATTTTGGCTTAAATTGGTTTAATGCTTCCTAGTGCACGCATAAGCCTATTGTTCGTGTGCTCTGATGATGTTAGCAAGTGGTATCAAAAGCAAGCCCAAAATAAAACTGGAATAAAAGTCAGTTAGCTCTTCAACTAGCGCTTTAGCCACCACAATGCATTTCATTCAGAGAGGCAAAGTTTCTTGTGATTTTTTTTTTTCCCTCAGGAAAAACCATGATCAAAATGTTGACACCTTCAAGGGGTTTATTTTTAGATGCATACTTCATACGGTACCATCAAGACAAGTTTCCCACGTCATCCCATACAGCTATAACTAAATAATTGCACACTAACTTAATCTAACAGAACTGGAGTAACATAATCCTACTTATTATTACAATTAGCTTCTCAAGAAGCCATTTATAATGTAACATAAATGTCATTAGACACTGATATTTAAATGTTCCAATCAATAGTAAACTATGACAATTATCTTCAGTTCTGCAGTGTAACTGCTAAAGCATACTTGCAATGTGAGAAGCCTAATGTTGAAATTTCAAATGGTTTATTTTATGAAGGGTTGTCCTACATACCTTTCATATCTGGCCCATTTTATGAGAGTTCGAACGAGATAACTTTCATATCTTTTAAAGCAATCCCATTTTCCATTATGATTATAAATCCCACTTTCCATTAAGATTATAGCATGATTTTGCTAAAGAAGTACTATTGATTCTCACCAACATATTTAATTATTTTCTACAAAGGCCAAAGAATAAAATGAACTGACCATTTTTCTTTAGTTTTCCATATCCTTTTACTGAGAAAACCTACAAAAGTAACTAAGCACTAACAATTTGCTAAGTAAAAGAATGATTTGACTAACCAAGCTTGTGTTAATATTGCAATCATTTGTCACACTAGCTTTCATCACCAGATGAGCTCTGCCCTCTATCAGCTACCTCCTCTAGAACAAATGCCACTGCAAAAATCATCTTTTCATTTTATTTTTAGTAGTTTGCATTTGACGGTGGCCTATTTATCCTTTGGCTCTTCCTTTTCCTCCAACAAACTCCCTCCAAACTACCAGACCACGATGACATCAATTTTATTATTCCTGTAAATTCCATGGGCTTGACATCTACTGCTTCTTGGTTGAAATCTAACTCTGGTAAGGTAGATCCTTCAGTGCCACTTACAAGATCTTCTGAAAAAGCAGATGAACATTTCATAAGGTGTCCTAATCAGTAATTTTCATATTAGATGGGCTATGTGTACATTTGTTGCCTATTTGTATAGCTGGTACCCTATGACCTTTGAATGCCAGGTTATTTCATCTGTAGCTGAGAATGCGCCACATGTCTAAGGAGATGGTGATTGGTGATTTGATTTTTGCACACACACACACGTAAATTTGTTTTTATACATATAAACATAATAGCTGCAGCCTACTGGTGAAGAGTGTGTTATGCCAGGTGCTAGCCATTACTTTTCCACAAAGTGGATTCACAAAGAGCTTTGACAAAGACCTTCAAAGGGCTTGAAGGCAAATTAGGCAAGAGAGAAAAGAGGAAAAGAGAAGAGATCTTTGCCTGGATAAATAAGTGACTGAATACATAAAACAGTGAACAAGAAGAGAACAGGCCAGTTTCCACAGCAAGTGGTGATTCCAGTGGAGCACCTCAGTCTGGACAGTTTAACAGACCCAGAGAAGATCTGGAAAAAGGAGAGAGCAAGGCAGCTATAAAGTCCATTGAGGCAAAGCTACTCAAGGTAGTAAGGCCATGGACAAAATGTGATAAACTGGAGAAGGATTGTACGAGATGAGCGGTTGATTTCTAAAATAGCAGCTCTACAGTTACCATATGAGAGTTTCATTAAAAAGTCATCCCAGCGCACAGCAATAGTAAAAAAAAAAAAAAGTAATCAAAGCTTAGAAATTGTTAGGTGAGAAAGAACAAAACCAAAATCAACCCTATGCCCACGCAAACTATGCTTTGCCTACTGCCGTGTGCAATTCTCTTACCCTCATCTCACAAGCGATATACCAGAGCTGTAAAAGCTTCAGATATGGGGAAAAAGCACCACCAAACATATGGAACAGCTTCCATTTCAGTAGCACCTGAAGAAGTCAGAAATTTCAAACCTAGAAAAGAGATGATTGAATGGCATGAGAAGAATACCTAGGAACTTATAGTTCGTTGTCTTTTCCAATACAAGAACTAGAAGGAATCCAGTGAAACTGATGGAAATCAGATTCAGAACAAAGGAAAAGTACTTCTTCACAGCATAGGCAGTAGGTCACCTTGTCAGAGAACACAATGGGTGAGAAATCTTTAACGGGCTCAACTGGAAAGAGGACAAAAGCTTGGATGATAGATTATTTAGGATTGCTGAACAGAGAGGAATCACACACCACTTGGGAAAAGCCTGAGCTGAAATCAGCTAGGGACTTCTCAGAGACACACCACATACACTTAGCCTGGATTTACTCTTTTTCTTCAGGCATCACAAACAGCTACTGCTAAAGCAACTAGCCAATGATCCAACATAGGTTGGCCATTCTTACCATCTTGCCCAATGCTATTAAGTGCATCTCCTTTCTTTAGGCATTACCTATTAAGCAGTAGATCAAGAGGCAGTCCAATTCATTCGTCACTCTCACATTAGGTCATCAAGTAACAGTGGATTGGGACTTAGGTTTTAGATGTTTAAGTTTGAAAACAGGTTGACCTAGGCAGATTACCTTCTGCCAAAGATAAGCAACCAGCAGCATTTTACAAAGCTGTTCAGGACAGTAAAGTGTAGAGGTTCCACTGCTTAATTCCAGTCTTTATATATAAGGTGGCCTACACTGATGTGAATTCAACTAGCTAGTATCACATTTCCATGTACTAAAATCAAGTTTTAAACAGAGTGGAAAAAAATGGCACTGTTGACAACGAAGCAACTGAAGAATTTGTTTAAAGAAAGAAAACTTCCAACAAGCATGATATGCAACACAAAAGGCAAAACTATGTGTATGTGCATTGTTACGGACTTCTTATACAAATGAAGGGGAATGGAAGAAACCTTGAGGAAGCATCCAAAAGAAAACCACCTATTTCAATAGTGTTAAAACATCCTAACACCAGCTACATGTACAATCGTGTTTTTAGCCCTTCATTAGTCTTGCCTCTTTCTTCGGCTACCTCTCATGTTATTAAAACGGTATGTGGGTCCCAGTCACTGAAGCTAAAAGTGACACACTGCCCAAATAATTAACTCGGGTGTTTCCAGTTTCACCAGACCCACAAATAATCCCTCTAATTTCTCCTGAGGTTGTGAGGAAGATACTTATGGAGACTGCAAAATACAGAATAATGTCTACTCTATCCAGTGTTCTAAAATACCAGACTTCTTCACCAGGCTGTAGCAACTGAGAAGAAAACAGATACGAAACACTTCTCTACCACAGACCTGTCCCAATAAATTGGTTTTCTATGGGCAGACACTTAGCAGCACAGAAACTGCAGCTGAGCCCAGCTGAGCTTCAGAACACATGCTACAGCAGCACTGCAAAAGTGAACTGAGGTAGCCTGGAGCAAGCAAAGAAGATGGTAATAAAACTGGCAATTATAGCAACACAGCTGCAATGACTCTTTTCTGTCCTGCTTTTCAACAGAGAAAATGTATCAGCTGAATTGTAATCAAACACCACATGTTGTTATAACATTATCTTAACTTGAGAAAATGAGCCACAGTCTCCTATGGCCTATGTCACTAACTGCAGTGTTGATTCTGCCATACTTAAAATGGCACATACTTACAGTACACTTGCTTACTATATAGGGACTTCAAAAAGAAAATGAAAGAAATAATCAAGGGGATAACTCAGAGAATAAGACAACACGTTGTTTATCATCCAGCAGTGGCAGAATTGCAATTAATTCACTTACTATGAGGACTGCAGTAGAAACATATTTACTGTGACAGCATAACAACCGTCAGGAATAGTAAAATTGAATTCAGAAGACAGAAGACTCTTATAAATGTTTCTGATTGCTGAGCTGTGGGAATTCTCTCTGCAGCAAAGGAAAACTGCTTCAGACCCTCACAGAATAAAGATTCATTAATTGCACATAGGGATGAACAAAGTAAAATAACCCAGGCATAATCGCTTACTCTGTCCACTTTGAAAGACTATTAAAATATTTATAAAGCTTTAAAACATTTGCAAACCATTTTTGTGTATACTTCAGAAGTAAAACAGTTTGTTCAGATAAATATTTCACCTGCCCATGCTACATTATTTCCAATGACTTGATTAAACTTTTAAGACATGAAGGAATGTGTTGTGTTCTTGACATTCAACTCTAACTGGATGACTGAATAATTAGTAAAAAAATTCTAATTTGTACTTAAAAATTTTCTGTTTTGCTAGGAGGACAACTTTCAAAAAATTTTTTTTCCAGGTCTTTTTTAACTTTAGGGAAGGGTTTTCTTCTAATGAGAAGGAAGCAGCACTGACTTAATTTCTCAACAGGTGATATAACTTGTTCACACCACCAGACACTACTGTGAATTGTCAACTATTTTCTGCATTGCTGGAGTGACTCAGAACCATGTGTATGGTGTCATATTTGGCTGATTTAATGTGCAGAAGAATTAAACTACAGTGCTAAACAGTTAGGCAGCATGCTGAAATAGTCCTTAGATTTCTTACAGCATCACTGTATAGTGAACATTAGGAGGTCAATAATTGCAAGGCTGGAACCACTACCAAGACTACATTCCGACCAAGTCTGCAGTTAGTATTCTTACACAGGAAGAATGCATTAAAAAAAAAAAAAAAAAAGGAAGAGACTAAAAACAGAGTTAAAAATGAGGGGGGAATAGTTTTATCTTAATATTAAGCATACTTAAAACTGACATCTTTGTCAAAGTTCTTAGACAAGAAAACTGCTGGTGTGATAGCAAATGAGAAGAATACTAGATCCTGTTCTGAACTTTTGCAGGGCAATTGGAAACTGCTTCTGAATTAGGGCATTGATAATGGAGAATGACACAGGATAATATGAATTAGTATGGCAAAGACAAGAAATTAATTGGTCAAAAGTCTTGAGGCTTCTCAGACTGTGAAGAGTAAGATGACAAGGATGTATAAGTAAAAGAGAGACACCACATAGCTGTGATATTAGAAGTTGTGCATAAATTTTGATGGCAGCAGAAAGATGGCTTGGTATTTCACGGAAAATGTTTCAATTTTCATATAAGTTATCATCAGTGAGAACAAAGATAAGGAAAGGATGCAAGGAACCATAACAGTGTGCATGGTTTGCTACCTCTGGGATGTCCATCTGCCATCTCTACATCTGCATGCTGTACTGTTAATGTATCATGAATGTGTCATATTTCCAAATGTACGGTAGTTCCACCTGTGGTCCTTCTCTAGCCTCAAGCCACATATGAACAGGTATGACATCTTCCAAACAACTAACAGACTAGCTTTTGAGCTTGAGCCTAGAGGAGGATTTTTATACTAAGAGTCAGGTTCCCAAACAGGCTTGCTTTTCTTGGCCCTCTTTCTTGAATCTTTACAACCAGTACACACATTTTCTCAAATCCATCATTATATAAGAATGCATAGCCTGGATGCAACACATGCTATTCCTATAATATTATCTACTACACTTAAAAGAATGCTGGATTTCAGCCTGTATCATCCCAAACAAGTCTGTACTAGATTTGTGTTCAGGAGTTGGTGAAAAGCAGCGTTGGCTCAGAATCTACCAGATTTTTGCACTTCCCAAGTCCTTGCTCAATCTTAAAATGGTAGTTTTCACAAAAAGAACATGGATGAGGAAAGGGGAAACATGGTCATTCCAGCTACAGATCACATCCATACCACATCAGTTACATGAACCTTTTTAGCTCCTTAAAAAAGTAGAACTTCAGTTTAACTAAAATGTTCTAGGAATCCTGTCTTTATTGTTTGAGTTACATTTTGAATTATAGAACAGTTGTGGTTGGAAGGGACCTCTGGAGCATCTTTTCCAATCCCCTGCTCAAGCAGAGCCCAGGACCTTGCCTAGATGGCTTCTGAAGAACTCCATGGGTGGAGACTCCATGACATCTTTGGGCAATCTATGCCAGCGCTCTGTGTTTTTTACAGGGGAAAAAAGTGTTTACTAACATTAAGAGGAAACCTCCAGTGATTCTATTCGTGTCCACTGCCCCTTGTCCTGTCACTGGGCACCACTGAAAAGAGCCTGGCTCTGTCCTTCCTTCAGGTATTTATACATAGTGATAAGATCCCTCTGAGCCTTCTCTGCTCCAGGCTCAAACAGTCCCACCTCTTTCAGCCTTTCCTCACGGGGGGGGTGGCTCCAGTCCCACAATCTTCTACATGGTGCTTCACTGGACTCTCTTCAGTATGTCTCTCTTGTACCAAGGAGCCCCATAAAGGACAACTGTGGGTTATTAACATATTCCAGTGGCAATTAACTATATGTATTACATAATGAAAAAAAAATACAAACACGTTTCAGTACTATTAATTTGGATAATATTTTCATTTACAATAATTATTTTCTTTTGAAGGCTTTTTCTCCACAAGAGATCTCTGTTGCCTTTATATTTACACATTGTTTAAGAGAGCATTTAGCACTGCCTTACTTGCCCAAGTTGCTCAGAACTCAACAAAACCATCCAAACATTGATCTCCATTTATGAATACTGCTTACAAGAGCTTATATACAAGAAGGGGATGCACTTGAACAATAGAGCCAATGAGTTCCATCAACTGCAACAGAAACTGTTGTTAATTGCATTTCCTTCTTTTTGTTATCGTGTTCACAAACATTTGTCTAACTTAGAACTTCAGGTTTCAAATTCATTAAAACACTGCTTTCGGGTAAAAGTTGCAGGCAGACACCAGGCATATAAGAATTCACTTTAAGTTACCTGCTAGGTAATTATTCCCGGCAGATAATACCCCTATGAAGGATATACTTTGAATGATTTGAGTTGAAGAACCTGCAGTAATGACTGAAAAAAAAAAAAAAAAAAGCATATACAACATTTAATAAAAACAATGACTCTATATGCTTGGAAAAAAAATGAAAAAAAGCATGAAATAATTAAAAAATCTAGCAAAAAAAGCTGTGTTAGGCAATTAATTAGATTAAATAGTTTAGTTTCTCAAATATACCAACTGAGAAAGTGAAATTAAAATGATTCCAAGAAAAGTTTAGACATATCAGAAGAGGAACAATTTTGGAACCTACACAGGAAGCTAAAAGTAAGGGTAAGAGCCTCTTCTGGCACAAGTCATCTCAGTAACGACTAGATATTACTAGAAGAATAGAGTTGATTTGGTCAAATGGAAAGAGCCAACATTTAATAATGTTATCTTGAAAGATAATTTCTGAGTAGTATAAGGAAATAGAATAAGAATAATAAGGAAGTAGAATAATAATAACAAGGAAAAGACCATTTGTTTGGTACATCCACATCAACAGTAAAATACTAAAAAGCAAAATCACATTATACTGCAAAAGGAGCAGGTAATTTTGATTTCTCAGCACTAGGCCCTTAGATCAATCCTTAAGAGATGTTATGGAGAGCCTTTTCCTCTTCATGATTCATGTAACAAGACCTCAAATGCTACTTGCATCATACTGTCGTTCATACCTCTGGGATTTGTTTATAAAAATTATTCCTAACCTTATCAAGGAACAATGTAATATATTGCAAAAATACAAACAATCAGCAATGTTGTGTACACAGCAACTAGCTGTTGACAGGGAAGAAAGATAACACAGAAAAACTCCAAAAAGAAACTGTGTAATCAACTGTGACAGTTATAAGTACAAAGTCTGTATGCAAAATTAGCATCTGTTAGTTCATTTCAGAGAAGAAATATTCTAAGTACTGAACATGCCCATAGCAGAGAAAAAATAGAATATTATTGACATTTCAAAATCTTTTCCAGTTAATTGATCTAATTTTGTTCATCCAGATTACATGGAAAATCTGCGTCTTTTTGAGAAAGATCAAAGACCTGTGACTATAAATCCACTCAAATGAAAAATAAGGAAGAAGAAAAGAGTTGTTCTGACTGGAAAACCAATGCATTTTGTACAAGAAAAACTTGGGGTTACATAATCACCTGCCAACACTGTAAATGCCTACTAATGAAGTCATGCAGTAACATTTCATTTTGCTCCCAGAGGGGAAAAAAGCAAAAAACTCTTTTAATTGGAAATGACTTTGCTTGCTAGAGTTACCACAATGTACACACGCTTGCTAACTCAACTGCCTTGTCTCACTGTAACAGACAAACAGCAAATTACAGCATGTCATAAAGAAAAGTTTGCCTAAAATGCTGTTTGCTGCTTAAAAAAGCATTCCTAAAAATATGTATGTTTACTATTCTTTGTATGAGTCTTCGAGGGTTTGGGGCTACCTACTGTATTCCTTAGCTCATTTTGAAAGAAGTAGTCCTTCAGGAGATCCCGAACAGAAAACAAATCAAAAATCCTAATTTTCAAGTGTCTAATCTTGCAATTTAACTCTGTATTTTTAATGCAGCTTTCTGTGCAGCTTCTTAAGGGATTTTTTTTTCTTTTATTAAAGAAAAAAAAACCATGATATTCTGGTGTACAAATATAACAAACTCCCGAATCAGATGCTATGCTTAGGATTTAAATTCCAATTTTTCTACACAATTGGAACCACAAAACTAACTATACCGACCAGAAGAAGGGACTGCAGGCATCCTCAAAGGCTGACCCTTATTATTTTAGTGAAGCTCAGGTCTCCAGCTTGTCTTAGAAAAGTAAATTAAGATTTTACTACAGACTACAACCTCAACGAAAAATTGGTAAGGCAACCGCTGTTTGACCTCCTCCACTCTTCCAAATACAGTGGCTCTTTTCTTCATAGTAGAAGAAAGAAATAAGTGAGACTTCAGAAAAAAAACATGTTGCTCAGCCAACTTGTTATTCTCATCAAGAAAACATCATGATTTCAGCAATAGCTCCATCTAAATTAAAGTAGACACAGAACATGCAGAAAACCACAAAAGGGTTCTGTGGAAAGCAAATATCTAGTCTTTTGTAAAAGCTGCTTTACAAGAGTGGCAAAAGAGAAAACAAAAAAAAGTCATGCTGACTCATTCTAATAGAGCTCTATGTAGACCTGAACATATTTCTGGAGTAACCTGTGAGATCATAAGAATTGGATGACAGCCACTCCAGAGGGAAATGAAGGTAGGCTGATATACTAATCAAATCTATGAGCCATAGAAACCAGAAGCTACAGCAGGCAAGTTCTTTGTGTCACATTGATGTATAGTGTTGTCATGTCAGTTTTATTCAAGGCAACTCTAACATCTGATGTTCCCAGAATCCCATCTGCTGCAGTTCTGCACTTACAACTCACAAGAATTAGCAAGATGTAAGTTTCCCATGGCGATTACTTCTTCATAAGTGACTTCAGGCTTGGAAAACCTAAAACATTCATCCAACAACTCCTCCAAGAAAGAAATCAGGGTCAAAATCATCTTATATAATATGAACAGCAAAGTTTGAAGCATGTGAGTCTAGTCTTTATGACCAGAGAGAGATCTGGCGCTTCCAGATGGTCATTCATTTCATTCTAAATAAATCTTCTATCCTCCTTTATCATCCTCTGGAAATGCCCATTTCTTTTCACTGACTCTGAATGAAGCTTGACGTCATTCTCCCAAATCTTAGAAAAAGAATACTTGGATAGCTCAAATTAAGCAAAATCCCCCTAGTACAACAACATTAATAAATCTCAGTTTAAGTACAAAACATTATTACTTTTTAATCAACTCTTGTTTTTTTCTACATTATTAGAATAAGGAATATGGCATATAGTAACTTTTTTGCCATCTTCCTACAGAATATAAATCTCATTCCATAGTTTGTTAACAAAGCTTTTTGTCCATTAATAATAGAAATTGTTTGACTGATTTCAGAAAGCAAGAGCTCCATATTTATAGCTGATATCTAAAGTCTGAAGAATATGTCCTACCAAATTAAACCAATTTTGAGGCAAATTACTAAATGGAGCATAGATCATTCTCTCAGTATTTTTAATAAAGAGATTTATGTAACAATTAGGAATTTGATCTATTGTAAAACTGGGGTTGCTTTTTTTCCTTTTCTGTAGAGCATTAAGATTCTAATTCACAATAACTGTCCAGCAAATACCAAGTAATTCAATTGGAAATAACAGGGTGAGTCATTGTGCCCCAAATCTCAAGGTCAATCAATAAGTGACTGTCGCGGTCGGGCGCGCAGAGGTCCGACCACCTCCCAAAGGGAGAAGGGTTGAGGGTAAATTGGGACAT
>VZZY01009098.1:22135-52930 GCA_013400335.1 Eurystomus gularis | reverse complement strand
TTGCACTCAGCAGGAGCGATGTGCTCCCTTTGTGCAGTGAGGCGGAAAAGAGAGAGTTTGTTTTCTTTTTCGATATTTATGGCTGGCGTTATCTCGGTTCCGGTTTCCTGGAGGATTTATGCCGAATAGATTTATGGGAAATCGAGTTCTTTTGCTCACTGTTTTAATAAGGCAGAAAAAATCATGTGGTCGGTTCACCACAGTGACCAAGGTAGAAGCTGTTCCTACCACACTGTCTGAACACTGGCTACCACTGCCCATTCTATGATGGTTTCTATGCACAGGGTACAACGAGCTCAGGAAGGAATATATGTTATGGGTGTGGAGGAATGACATGGCACCCTTATTAAAATATTCTAATCAAATGAGAACAGCAGCCCTGTAGTATAACTATCATCAAGTAGATATAGTGCTTGCTAGAGCTAGAGAGCTCCAAAGTCCATCTCTGTGCAGTGTGGTAAAGGAAAAAAAGTGGTAAGCAATCTGTTACAGCAGGCCAGGGCACCATGACAAAGCAACATTAGCTGCTATGGCGGTAGAAAGTCTGCAGTAGCAGAACACAATCATGCAGACAAGCTCAAAAAAAAAAAAAGACTAATTGGCTCAACATCATCACAGGGAAAATAACACCAATACTTGTTAAATACACAGAATAAATTAAGCCTCAATTCAAAAATCAAAGGAGAGAAATAGCTGACAGGAAGATAAAAATTCTGCTCAGGTAATTAAGAATACAGAACTGTTGTCATACACTGTATTACCATTGTAACAAAACAAAAAAGTCACTGTAAAGAAGTTTGTAGCACTACAATTACAGTGTAGGCAAAATATTAAATAAACTTTTCTTGTTAGAGAGAACAGACCTTTAAATTAATTTCAGCTTTAGTCACTGAACAACAACAGGATGATTCACACTTAAAAACACCAGTCAACTAAAGAGCTATAGAAAGTCCAATATTTTGAACAGGTACATTATAATGATTAGTAGAATTGCTTCATGTGAAGAACGGTCCATATTAGAAAACTCAATTTTTCAGTTACTCTAATTCTAGCACCCGTGTTCAGTTTTCCATGCTGAGTGTCGGAACTAGATTTCTCAAGGAATCTTTACCTTTCAGAAACACTTTTTTCTGAAAATAAATTTTATTACGCTTAGAAAACTGCTATGGCCTCCTCTTTGAGAGTAACCATTCATATCCCCACAAAAATCCCCTCTCAAGCTGACTTAAATTGCATTTATTAATACTGAAATTCTCTCTCCTCATCCTTTCATGCCCTACTCACAACTGTCTCAAATGTCTAGGCTCTACAAAAATAATCTTCCACTTTGACTTTACCGGGGCATAAGATTCATCGAAAGATATGTACTGCCTAGTTCTACTGAGGGTGGGAAGGAAGACTAATCATAAATAATGAGAAAAAAATTAGTTATGTTTCAACATTTCTTTCCTATAACATGTATGTGGATATTTAAAGTTGTATATTCTACTGGATGTACAATAATCCTGGATTTCCTATAGGCTCAAATTTGAAGCTTGTTCAGTATGGTATCTGTAACCACCCCTGCACCATCCCCCAGGGTAATTTTTAATATTATTATAAGAAGAATAAAATCTTTGGACTTACTCGGAAGTAGTCACTGCAGGCTGCCAGGACTGCTTTATGTGCATGGAATTTCTGCTCTTCAGCAATAAGGGTGATATCACAAAGTATGCCATCACGTCTTTGTTGGTTCAGGGCTGCCAGGACAGCATTGTTATGGGAGCTGGACTGACAAAGCCTATGACCTGTCAGCATTTCCTGAAAGCTGAGGGGGCAAAGGGGAAAGATTTTGTCAAAAAAAAAAAAAAAAAAAAAAAAGTAGGAAACAAGCAGATTCTGTCAGAAACACAGAAGAACTTTTTCTAATACAAGATTATTTGCTAATTCTTGGAAGGAAAGGAAAAATTCATGAACCCTGTCAGGCAAAAATCTTTGTATGGTATAGGCAAGAAAAGTTTGGTATAACAAAGTATTGTGAAACCTGATTATATACTTGAACTTTAAAACCTCAACTGTTCTGACTTTCATTTGCTGCACTGGAAGTCAGCTGGACTCATAGATTTAGTTCAGAATCATTTTAGAATAAAGCGAGAAGAATAAAGGGCCTAGGTCAATGGAATGACAGAAAATTAGGTGGCTCAAAATGATGCATTACTGGAAAGGAGCATAGATGGATGGAACTAGTCCTACTAAAAAGAATTATGACTCATGGTCTCACGTGGCCTGTTTAAGACTGACACTGCATTACTGAATGTTTTCCGACCATTTCAGGTCATTCACATTTCTGAAACGTGGGAGGTTTTTGTTTGTTTGTTTTGTACTGGAGGTACAGTATGTTTGCTTTTTTTTTTAAATACTGGGGCCTTCCACCACCTCTGAATATCTCCTTCCATGAATACAAGACTTCCACACCATCCAGCCTAAGACTGATTGCAGCTTCCTTTTCTACAGCAGAAGGAAGAGACAATGTAACTGTTGACGCAAACAGAAACAAATCTGCAAATCCTTTTAGGCACAAAACAATGCAGCTTGAGTTTAATGCACTTTATCTGTGAGACCATATTAGTTTATATTGCCTGAGAATCTAGGTTTTTACAGATGGTGAGTTTACAGCTTCCACAGTCAAAAATTCCAAGTATAGACAGAGGTGTAAACAAGATAACGTATGAAGACACTGTGGGACACAAACCAATTCCAGGCATGCTTCTCTTTGCTAGAGCTAAGTGGCAACAAGAAAGCATTATTTTGCAGATTATAACATGGATACCTATTAAAAATATTAACTACTAAGGAATAAAAATATTACTTTTCTACTATCTGTTGACTGATGCTTTGGTAAACACGCTTCATACATGCTACCAAGTACTATACCTCAGGCACCTCTCAGATGGCATCTTCCAGTTTGCTCTTCTGAATATCAAAGCTTATAGTTCTGTAGAGAAAGCAGCATGCATTGCAGCTAGAAAGAGAGAAAGGAGAACATTAGAATTCAAAGCATACACAGCCTCAGCATTGCAGATCAATACTTTCAGGATGTGTAATCCAAAAGCAACTTTCTTCAATTCTTCTATTGCAGAAAAACATACCACATAGATTAAGTGAACGTGAAGTTTTATTGGCTAGATTGAGTATAGCCTGAAAGCTGCCTTTCCTCTAGTCTCTTCTAGAAGTTCCCACCTACCATCTGAACTTCCTGCGTTTACTGCCCTTGAGGCATGTCTCCTTTCTGCAAACTCAGGAACACATATTATTTTAACAAGGTGGAAGAGTGGCAAGGGAAGTATCTTCCCAAAAATCCCTCAACTCAGAGATGCTTTCATCCTGCTCTTTTAGTGTTTGCTTACTTCCCTGAATACCATACAGATATAAAAATCTTGCATTTCTCCCAGTGCAATCTCACAGGCCTGTCCAAGGTTTAAGCAGTCTGTCATACAATTAAACTCATGCTTTGACTATGTTAAGTTTTACTAAAGACACAATTTGGTTGAGGAGAGGTTTACTGTAACCACCAAAGGGCAGATCCCACTTTCCCCAGTGCAACATTTTTGATTGACTAATCAGTGCTATGATCAAGTACCCCTGTCATTCTAGATACAAACAAATGATCTGGTAAACAAAAACAGTACAGTATATACAAGTATTTTACCTTTTTTAAAAAGCTATATATTTTATAAAGTGACCATATAAATTTACCTATGCTATTTAACAACTACTGAGAGTTGCTTTTGTAACAAAAAGGACAAAGGACGTTATAACAGATAATAATTCTCCAAAGTCATTAAAGCATTACAGATCTCACACTGATCTCTCAGTATATAAACAAAAAGTGACAAAAACTTTTCCATCTCTGCTGGTTATCAGTGTGCCCTGTAAAAGCAATCATCTTTAATACAAGGAGGTTCTTCCCCACTTTCCAATTAAAACAAAGCCCTGTTCCAGGTGCTATGCAGAGGCTCCTGCTGAGATCAATACCGAAACACCACAAACACCCTTTTGTAGTGTTACTAATTAAACAAAAGTACAAATAATCCAGTTCTTTCCTTATATTAATTTGCTCTTAATTTTGCCTGTTTATCTTACACTGACTGGTAGTTTACTTTGAAAGCCAATGCACCCATTTCAGGGAGACTCTGCAATGGATACGTGAAGGCAGAATTAAGCCCTTAGCCATTCCCCAGATAACAGAGCGGCAATCTGTGAGAAAAGACCACTAAACCTTTTCCTATTCTCCTGAATGACAATTCTTCATTCCACAGACAAAACTACAGTTCCTACTTGCCAAATGCACAACTACCTTCCTGCAAGTGGTGTCATTTCATTGTGCTGGTTCAGCCATCATCATTTTATGCCGCCATCAGTCGCCTGATCACACAAACCCAACGCTGAACGCAGCAACATCCCCTCAGAAGTCTTCTTTCTAACAATCCAGCCATAGGTTCCAGTGGGCCCAGCTCTTCTACCGCCCACTGTGGTGCCAGCATCACCTGCTGGACACAATGGACAGAGACGGCTCCCTCAGTGGCCCTTCACATGGAAAGACTCCACCAAGAAAGCTCAGCAAGATGAAGCCAGCCCCAACAGAAGCCACACCCAACAGGAAGCTCCTCCAACTCCTTGGCTCCTGGTTGATATAATCCTGGCCTCACCCACCACCCCAACCATGGCCACCTGGGTGAGGGCAGAGCCCCAGAGGCACAGGTGGGCCAGGTTCTGCCTCTGGAACATGAAGCCAAAAGGAAAAACAAAACATTCTGCTAGGTTGTGACTCATTCACAGGTCAACTCCAACTTGGGGCCCACAACTCAGGCCCCAGCACTTCACACCCGCACCACAGCAGTCGAAAGACCACATAGAACCATATATGAGTTTTGAATTTTGGAGGCCGATAACTTTGTTTAGCTGGATTTTCTTGAAGGCAATAGAAGGAATACTCTTAAGAATTCCTTTGAGATCTCAGTTTCTTAATCTAAACCACAGAAAGAGTAACAGACACCCAGCTCAGATACAATTGTGTGTTTGAATGCAGGTGAAATATAGCTTTCCTCCATCTCATTCTCAAAATCAGCAACTTCTGAAACTTCAGCCTGGGACACACACTGGGCATAGAAAACTACACCCTGAACAGCTGAAGTGACATTTCAGCCTCATATCAGGTATAAAAGAAAAGAAAAACCAACAGATTTTAATAGAATAGTCAAAACAAAGGGAAACTATTTTGGCTTCTTATTTAAGCAACATGTGGATTGTTTAATGTAACTCAATGACAATGAAATATTACAATTCAGCAAAATTAGAAGAATGGAAGTGTTTTCATATTTTTCTCCCTTTTCCCATAAGGCTATATAACGCTGAGCAAGGGGGTGAGTTCATTGATAACTTATACCAGTGATTCAGTTGGATGCTCAGCAAAATGTTACATAAGAGTCGGTCAGAAGATCAGCATTGTCTCAACCTTGTCATCAGAGACATGGACACTAAGGTACCCCGAAAGTTAGGCTAACATCTTGACATGAGTCTGCAGCAGCCTGCCTGAGACGTGGTTGCTGATCACAGGAGCAGAAAGTGGTTGCCATGGATGTGACTTGCCCTGGTTAACAGAACGTGCAAGCCCCCCGAAATGGGAACCAGGGTGCTACGGAGGTAGCATGGCCGGTTCCCCATTCTCAGGGATGAGGTAACCAACGGTTTTTCAGATCCAGCCGAGCATGTTTTTGCTGAAGGCAACCGCGTAGCCGCTATCAAGAAAGATGGATTCCAACCAGTGCATCAAGCAACAATGTCAAAATCATGAACTTTAGGCAAACTTTGCCCATTATAATACAAAAAAACACCTCCGGGTCAAAAGCTACCCAACTCCAAGGCAGACCATGCCTTGGACACTCCCCCATGAGTATGTGGGATAGCCTCACCCAAGAAAGGCTGGGATAGGATAATGAATTCCGAGGAAAGGCAAAGATACCTGAGACAGAGGAGAAGCAAGGTGTGTTGCTTAGCATAAAAGATGGCTCCTTAGCAACCTAAGTGTGGAAGCTTCCCCACCAACGATCACGAGATCATTAGGACTGGCGGGACGCTGCCTGGACCTGGGACCATAGGGATGCCTTGGGCCTGCAGTGGTAGCTATCTTTCCCTTTCCTCTCTTTACTTTACTTTTTCCCTTTTCACCCTCTTTACCTATCGCATGCCGCTTTACGGGCAAAACAATAAAGTCTCACTGTCTGATTGAAGATAACCCCTTTGGCGTGGTCGCCTTAATTTGCACTTTGAGATCACAGCAAACAAACCATCATGCGTTCACTGAGTGGACCGTGACAGCTTCCCAGTGATGGTTTCAGAACACTCCACTCACTATCAACTTGGTTTCTAGTTATATCAAGACAATTTGCTTTATCCTTCAACAGACAGAGAAACACAGCATATTAAGTTAGTGGTCCAGGTGCTAGCAACTAATGAAGCAAACACCTTTCCTGATCAAATATACCTGCTATTATATAAACCCATATGTGACCTATGCAATATGGAACAGGCTTCTAAGTTTAAACTTTGCATTCATCACTACCAAAAGGAGAGACTCAGTTAACTTGACTGGCATACACACAAGTTTTAACTAAGTCCTTAAACTGCCTAAGTCCTACAACAGAACTGCTAATACAGAACTAATATCCCTATTACACTGCTACAATAGCCACATAAATGCCAACATTACCCAGACTGGCACAAAGAATTCCAGAGCAAAAATTCCTTACTCCACCACAGTTTTGACTATGGACATCCAAATCAATGGTTTGAACTCTGCTGTTTGGAAAGACAGTGGCCAAAAGCAATTCACCTCAGATATGCAGAATTCCTTGTACCATAAACTGACACATTACAAACAGAAAACAGGAATATTGCCTTAAGGCAGTTCCTGAGCATTCAATTAAATCTCATGAGAACTTTTACAACAATCAAATCTATGTAGATATACTTATCAGAAATTCTGATGAAATATAATGCATAGCATATAAAATGTATATTTTAAAAGTGTATTTAAAAAACACCCGCCTAAGAATAAAAAACATAGCACACTGGTTTTCTAGCCACTGTCCAAGTTTAAAGCAACCCACCTTGATGTCACATCTGAACAAAGTTACTTTTTTTTTTTAAGTCTCAGGGGATCAGAGCTTAAAGACTTTCTGAAGAATGAAGGTAAAAAAGCCATTCTTCTCCTAGGAACTCAAGTTTCAGAATAGGAAAAAATCTCCCAGATTCCTTCAAACAGCTTGACAGCATTTTTAGGGGGCTTTCATCAAGGTTTGCAAAAGATGTCTAGGATACACTGCCTTGTTTTTTCCACGTTGCTGGACTTGTCACACCACTCTGCAATCAGATCCAGAGGCACCTCAAAACACAGGCCTAAATGGGCCTTTCAGTGCATGCAGGCCACTAAGGACTTTCTGTCCCTCTCACCATCCAGAGTCAGCACTACCAGAAATACAGCTCAAGAAACTGTTAAACTTCTTGACCAAATCACTCTAAATTTTGGCAGGCCACCCTCCTTCCTACTCATCATGCCACTGTGGAAACAAACAATTATAAAATCCCCTGAAAACAGTAGAGCTCAATTCACATTTTTATAAACATGAGCAGAAAACTTTCTTCCTCATCTTCTCCAATTTGCCAGTTTTTTAAGTCAAGAAATGTCCAACAGTCTTGATATTGCTGGCTGCAGCAAGGAAATCCCACAGCAGCCAAAGACTGGTAGGGAAGAAATTCAAGCTTCCTCTGACCTTTTCAAGAGCTCCAAACTATCTGGCACACAAAAAAATCCCAAGCAGCAGTGACAGCAAACAGGAGAAGGGCCAAGACATAGAGGGAAAAGTGTTCCTTCTGAAATAACTAAGGGATATGCTTCAAAGGATTAACAAAACACCCTAACAGCACCATATTGAGTTCAATGTTTTGATCTATTCAAATAGATCTTTCAAAAACGTATTTATTCCTAAAAAAAAAAAAAAAAAAATTAAAAAAATAAGAGACACTTGAAGTTGTTGCATGGATGTGCTGTGCCAGGACAGTTCCAAAATCCTTTGTACTAAGAGCTTTTTTTTCCTGATTCAGATACCTGGATCCATCTTCTCTATGTAAACTGTCATTGGTACCTAAGGAAACTCTTTGCATTACAATGTTTAAGACACACTATTGTCTTTCTATTTAACTACTTTAAGTAATTAAATTGGTTTAAAAGATTAGTTTATAAATTTAAGGATAAGACTTCTGGTTTAAATGAGAAACTTTAATTCCACCTACATCCCTCTGTTCTAGTGAAATACTCCATTACGCTGAAGATCAACAGGAAAAATATAAGCCAAACAGAAAACACTCAATAGATATTAGCTTTGAGATACATGCTAAATTTGCCATGAAATATTTTTTTGCATATTATTTCTTTGAGACATTCACTTCTTACCAGTCTACAGTGAAGATCACTAACCACTGATCCTATTAGATTTTACAACTAACTTTTATTCTCTTATTGCTTCATTAGTTCACATCCTAGAAAAGTACAAAACTTAAAAAATTGCAGACAAAAAAACCTAATAATGACCCTGTGCTGAGAGAATACAACAATAATCCAGTGGAGAATGGGATGAGACCAGTAGTTTTCCATGAAAACACCATTTATCTAGGGATTTCAAAGATAAGAAATTCAAAAGAAATCATACATCCATGCAAATGATTATGTCCAACTAATATTATCAAACCAGTCTCACAAAATGTCAGTCTTTCTATAATTTTTTGTCATAGTCTTCTGATGTAGCAGAGTAAGAAGTAGGTGTTTTATTCTCTCAGGAAATCTTGGAGCAGTGTGCCACTCTGCTGCATCCATCACATATTACCAGATTATGCATCTTCTCTAAATGAGCACTGGGGTTCAAGAATAATTTTTTCAAAGATTATTAAAAAATAGTATTTAAGCAAGCAGTATTTCTTCCCTTAATTTGATAATAATGTTATTTGGCTGGGCAAAGCAGTTTATTTCCAAAAAAGTATTTACTGGCAAAATGCATGTGTCCTTTCTCAGAAAAAGCTCTCATTCATTTAAGTTAGTTTAATCTTGAAGAACCAATACCACATTCAAGGTTTACACAGAATGCATCTGAGGCATTGAGAGAATTTCAGTTAGATCTTTTCTCATTATTTTGGGAGTTTTTCCTTGTATTATTTAGAAATGAATTGCAGGAAAAAGTATCCTGATTAATTCTTGAAACTACATGCCAACAAAATATGGATTAGATTAAGGGGGGTAGTAAATTTAAAACAAACAAACAAAAAACCCCACAAACCTCACATTTAGTCTAGTTTACCACTGAAAACAACTGGAATGCCACAAAATTCACTATTTCCCCCCCCCCCCCAAGTAATAAGGTTTTTTTTCAAGCTCACATATCCAATTTTACAGAAGGATATAAGCCATCATCACGGAATAAATTCTGTGCATTAACAGGATCTGTATTTTAGATTTGGTGCCTAAGAATCTTTTTCCCCTCTAATCATGCTTGATATTGCCTATCAAAAATCTATTTTAAATAAGAAATTTTAACACTCATTCAAACCAGCTAGCCAAACCCTAGGGATTTAAGTAAAGATTTTTACCTCATTTCACAGATATAGTTTTCAGTTATCTTCCTAAACTGAGGTTGTCCCACTTGTCAGTGACTATTAAAACCTGTTGATTTGTAAAACTTCCCACTAAATGTGATCTTTCTGAGTACAGCTGATGTATCTTCCCAGTTTCATTTAGATATGTTTATTAATACTCTTAATTCTGACTCTTATGTTGGAAAATGGTGAATCAACATTACTTTCACTAAATTTGCAATGTGCCAAACTAGATTACACAGAACTTATGAAAATTCATATATACAAATATTTGTTAACAAGATTAGAAATACTCTATATAATATATAAAGAATTCAAGAGACTTTGCTTTCATTATCTTTTTTTGCAGTAGTTATCTTCCCTCCCTCAAGTCACTCCTTTCCAAAAAGGTGTATTTTAAGTGATGAAAAACAATTTCACTTAAACCTACAGTTCCTGACTTTAAGTTAGAAGAAATAACATACAGCAGGTGCAAAAATGAACTGAGGGGGATCATAAGCATCACATTACTCCTTCTGTAGGAAAGCAAAATTTTGAACCAACTAGTTATGTCATGAATATAAAGCACTTGGATTCAGTGAAATGTTATTTTCCCTTTGACAACTTCAAATATCTGGTTTAAATTTTGTCTTTATTTGAAAAAAAAATGCAACATTTAAAAAACTATGAGAAGTATGCTACATCCATTTCCTTCCAGAATGACTTCATAGCACATCCTGAAGGAGGCTGTCATGGGCACAGAATAAGATCATTAAGATTTACCCATGGCAATTTTCTGTCCTAGTTTAGATCCTTATTCATAAAAGTTTCTGGTTTTGTCTTTAAAGTACTCTGGTTTTAGTAAGTCATAATAAATCATCCTTTCAAGATGCACTTCACCTTCTCTCAGAGTAAGAGGCTCTTCAGAAACAGGACTATATGGGCTTACTGTTCACAGAAAAGGACAGCATTCTCTTCTATTTTTTAATAGAGATTCACAAAATTAATGTGTCAAAAGGCAAACACTTGTAAACAGCTAAAAAAAGTTTGCAAACTTGCTCTTCTGAGTATACTAGCACACTTCTCTCACTTGCCTGGGAGACACTACTTTTTCCCTTTTTCATTAAGATCTTTGAGAACTGGAACATTTTTTTCATTTCGTACAAAAATGTTCACGAACACCTGCGAGGAAAACTCTACCACTGCCTAATGTCATCAGTAAACCCATAACTCAGCTCAACCACAAGTTTCTCATCTAATTTAGTGCCTCAATAAAGTGACTTTCAAATGAAAGCATTCATAGTACCAAAAAAAAAAAAAAAGTTAGATTTAATGAAAATTACAATACCAAGGGAGTAAAGAATTGAAAACCTGGATTTGCTTGGAAAACTAGGAGTCAGTCAAAACAATGCAGGAAAACATTCAGCAAAATCAATAATAAAGTACAAAACACAGTAAGAAAAATCAGACTATTACACTCTTCTTATTAGTTGCAAACTATTTCCTTGTAGGACTGGAAAGGTCATTGCTATCTTCAGGCCATCCGCTACAGTCAATTAGAATCATGAAGTTTATTGTCTATCACTACCTAATTAGCATCTGACTTCACAAATCATTAAGATCTTAAACCACAGAAATATAAAATGAAACCACAGGGTAAGGTCTGTACATCTTTATGTCTTTATATCCTCTTTCTGGCTTTATATGTTCTATGTATCTGAATATATCAGTATTTGGAGCATTTTTTCCTGATGAGGCATTCAGATTAAAGAAAAAAGCCAGGTTTATGGTCATCTGTGCGGCTTAAGGTATGTTTTACCTATACTATCACTTGAGCAAAATACGGTTGCATTCTACTGATAAAACAACATGCAATCATATAACTTAACGCAGTAGCATACTACCCATCAAAAGAAAAACTCTGCAGTTTTACTGAAAACCACACATTTAGAGTTTGATGACTTTCAAGAACACATTTGTTTCCATGACATTTGCATACTGCTAAACATTTTTCATTTGAAAGCGCACAGTGGTATGTTGTTATAGTTGCGTATCAGCTTTGCTTTCAGAGCCACTCTGGTTGCTACCTTTTAATCTTTGATGCTAACTACTCACCTGGCAAAAGGAGAAGGTCTTTCCTTACAGCTGACCCACATGTAATTCTTAGGGAATGGTTGGGAGAACAATATTACAACTTGATCCTGATCTAGTTGAAGATATGTCTGTTCATTGCAATGGACTGGACTAGATGACCTTTAAAGGTCTCTTCCAACTCAAACTATTCTACGAACTTCTTTTCTCATCTTTCTGAAACCTGGGCAACAAATACACAAAGCACTCTCAAAGTGAAGTATCTAAACCATACACTGAGTCCCCAGTCATTATAAATGGACACGGTGAAATAAAAGCTCTCTGGCATTCTAGTTTTAAGGGCATACTGCTGTTGGCATGAACCTAAACCTTCAGTTACTTTGCCAAACAAAGTATGCTTTCAAGTTTTTTTTTTGCTGTAGAGCTCAAAAAAAAGAAGAGAAAAAAAAACAGAAGAAGAGGAGAAGAAAACAACAGGATGACTTAAGCAGCTTGTAAGTGAACTTTCTTTTGGAATTTCATTTGCATTTTCCTTGGATAAACAGCAACAAAGGAAACCCTGTTCTTTAAACCTAAGCATTTTTCTTCTAGAAAATTCAACATGTTTTCTGCAAATCAAAGGAAGGCTGCTCTAAATAAGGTCAGAATGCTTTATAGTGGAGAGCAACACAAATTTAACTAGAGAGATCATAATTATTCTTCCTGATAACTCTAGAAATGACCACTGAAATGGACACACAAGTAAGGTGTGCTCTGAAATGCTGTCAACTTTATCAGGGTCTCACTCACATAAGTCTTGGATTTTTAACTGTCACAACCGTCAAGGTACTTTTATTGAACACAACAATCATTCTCTTCTGGAGTAGTAAGAGTCAAAAATACATGGGTATTTGTTTGAAACCACTTCAAATCTCCATATGGAGTTATTTACGCCAGACAAGACTATATAGATGGTCTACAATCTTGGCAATTAAGTCTCTATTTACATTTGTCATAAGTATCACATTTTCTGCTTAAAACCACACAAAAATACCAAGGAAAGCATAAGTAATTGCTGGACAGTGGACAGCAGTGCATAACTGAGATGACCAGGTGACCAGTTATGTGTCTACATCCTACACTATCATGAGATTTATTAACTCATTGCATTTCCAGTAAACGAGTATGTCTATATTTCAACAGAATCATAGAGTTTATACATGTTTATGGGACCTACAATAGTCCTTCAACTTTCTCCACAAAATAGCATTCATGAAGTTTAAAAGAAAAATGCCATGAGTACCAGTAGCTAAGTAAACATGCATCTTCTAAGAATGACCTTCAGTAGCCATGTGGTGGCAGAACTATACTTTCAGATAATCTATACCTCTGGGACAGTGACCAGACTATTTCAAGGAGTCTTCTTCGTACCCACAGCCTTATTACAACGGCATAAAATGCTTGCTGTGTGTTCAATGAGAGCTTTCAACACCAGGAATCAAGAAAGGAGAAAACAACAACAACAAAACTGTCAGTTGTCCAAACATCAGCAGGTTGCAACAGGTTACTGACTTCCATGTTTCTATTTTGACAGTTCATTCAAGTCATACAGTAACTGATCACTCGAATCACTATCAATTAAATTAGTATGAAATATTTCATATACACTAACCATAGGAAACCCCAAGACATTTCTCCATTGGAAGTGTAGATAATTTCACCCACATGCATCCTCAGAAGGCAGGGAAAGTTTCACCAGTATTAGCAAAGTTAACAGTGCCAGCGCTGGTTCCATTGCCCATCCAGCCCACATTTGGTCTCTCGTGGCCTCCAAAATAACATGGTCATATCCAAACAGCTAATTGGGAAAAGTCCCAACCAACTCACTATGCTGTGCCTGGAAATGTTTTGGGAGAGCACTAGATGATGGCTCAGACCCTGCCAGAGACTGTTGTAATGGTGAGTTTCAAGCTCTGGCCTGGAATGGGCCATGCAATGTTACTAGCACAAACAAGGCTTTTGAATCCTTACGCTGAACACAAGCACTTTGAAGTTTTAGCATAACATAGGAAGCATCTTAGTCAGTCTTATAAATGTGTTTTGCTCTCTTTATTATGTTTTATCTGTCATAAATATACGGAAATGGAGGAAGGGAACAGGTAGAAGAGATGTGGACCAGTTATTAATGAATATTAAATAAACAACAAAGATGTCAGACACGTAGTTGGAGAACCTTTGTCAAACTAATTTAACACTAATTTAAAACACGCTTTGTGCAAAGATAAAGTTTCCAGTTGAGTCAAGGACAGAACAGGGCATTCAGAAACTGCCTTAATTACAGAGTTTCTGGTTCTTGACTTTATTTTTTCTTTCAAAAAAAAGAAAATCTGTCATTTAAATCAAACACTAAAGTACAAAATTCTGCTCCGGAGAAATAGGTGTTACCTTCTAGCCTGTTGCAACATAACTGGCCTACCAACTATTTATCCACTCTTCAATCTAAGAAAACAAAGATATTTGCAAACATCTTTCTGCAAATAGAAGAGGGCATCAAGAGTTCTGGCAGCTTTAAGCAAATTGGGCAAGGAGTCATTCATCTTGATGGTGAAACAGATTTGGACAAAGCCAAGAGGATGAGGAACAGTGGGAAAGAAGATGGAAGAGGAAACAAAAGAGGATAAGGAGCAAACTGGTGATGAAGATCAGGTGAGACAGCTGTAGTTGCTTCTTGGTTTTCCTCTTTTGCAAACAGTAGAATTGTACACAATGCTAAAATCAGATGAGTATCTGGGAAAAAAAGAGAAAAAAGGATTAATTTTTGTACAGCACAATCACCAAAAGATAGAAGGCAAATCTGCTGGGCAAGAAGGCTGAATGCTCAGTTCAGGAGTGAAGACTAGGGAAGATCCTGGGCTAAAACCTACACATGACAAAACGAACAGATTTGGAAGAAAGCAACCAAAAAAATCAATGTCTGCTGAAGCCCATCCCATCCAGATTTTAGATTAGAAATCAAGATCACCAAGTTTCACATCTTTTTTGTGGTGATGGTAAGTAATTTAATTGCCTTCCAACAGTAAGTGGCAGAAAGAGCGTTCCTCTAAAACTTTATCTCCTCCACCTTGTAGTAGACTATCCCAATTATTACTACTTACTACTACTAAATTTTTGAAATGTATTTCAGAAAGACAATCAGCCAGGATGTACAGAACACAGTGACACCTGACTTGGTTTCTTTCTAGGAGTGAGACAGCTGTGAGATTTTGTAGAGTACTCTTTCAGTATGACTTATACATATACAAACATACTGACACTGTCACAATTAAATATGCAACAGTAACTGTAAAGATGTTCCTGTATGTTGTAATTCTATGCTTGTCTTAGAGGAAACCAGTAAGGTCTAATCACAGGGAAGACAGATTGAAGAGGTGTGTATATACACACATCATCTTCAATCTGCTTGCTGCACAGCAGTTACTGTGTCACAAGATTGTGATCTGGGGCATGCAGGAACTTTACAACTTGCATCACTAAATTGCAGCAGTAACTTCTCTCAACCCCGTTTCTTTAAGGCTCTCAGCATACCTGAACTGTATTCTTTTTATTCTAAGCTTTCAATAAACTATCCAAAAGTTTCTTTCAGAAGCACTGTAAGCACCATGGTTACAGATTAACAAAGCGCTAAGCCTATGTCATTCTAGAAGGACACTGGTTTCCCTAGCTACAATCCCTCAGCTGCTATCCCCATGACGGACAGTTTCTTCCAGCCCTTCACCCTGCTTCACACTGCCTTCTGCAGATCAAAAAAGCATCTACTGTTTAGAAAAAAACAACCAAACAAACAAACAAAAAATCCATCATGTACACTATTTTACTACTGCAGACCACTATTTCATACATTCACTGCCTGTAATACGTTTATACAGTCATGGCCACCTCTATCACCTTAACTAGCTAAGCTAAAAAAGAGCACAGATAAGCCTGATCAGGGATGGGGAAAGTAGCATGGAAGAAGTCAGAGGGATTTTTCGCACACCATAGCCAAAAATCTGCGGGAGCTTCACTATATACACGGGGCTGTACAAAGCTGTAATTGGACAAAGAAAGCAAACCAAAAAAGAAAACTCTTACCATACAACAAAAGAAAAAACTGCACTGTTAACTCAGGAGGGGTATCATGGGGCACATTTACTAGGGGAACTAACTGTGGCCTTATCACTACTGCCTGTGACTACAATTTGCTATAGTGTGAGCTTCTGAAGCATTGAGACCCTTGGGAATGGTACAGTTCCCATCCACTGCCAGGCAAAGCTGCAGTTCATGTATCTCCTGGGAACAAAAAGGAAAACATTAGGACATTTGACCTCTTACGAAGAAAAACAGCTGAATGTCCTGTCCAAGTTGATGGTAGAGTTAGGGGATTCTTTTCCTCCAGATCTTTTATTTAGGCTTTGCACAAGACACAGACTTAATACTAACATATTTTATTGAAAAGGGACATTTCTTGTTTTCCCTCATTCTCTGCTCAACACGCATTTCATTTCTAACACAGACTTTACTCCGTGTTCCAGACCAACTACCTAGAAAATGTTTTGATACTGACCACTGTTGCTAATACCCAGCACTTCTTGGAGTAGAAAGGACATAACAGGTAGAGAAGGGAGCCGACATGAAATATAGTCTAAAAAGAATCATTTTGAGGAAGCATATGATGCATTTTATAGTGTGAGTCATGTCTTTGACAACATGCTTAAGAAACTCACTTTAAGATAGTACCTTATACTAAAGTGAAAGATCACTCTAAGCTCTATCAATTAGCTTACTAGAGAGACATTTGAGTTCTTGTTTGCAAACATCAGATTTCAATGTGCTCTACTCTTTTTCAGAGGATCTGAGAATTGATACTTTAAATCCTTTGGGTACACGCAGATTTCAGACAGGCTGGATGGCTGAATGGATTTTTTGTTCAACTTGTACAAATTCACAAGTCAGATCTGCCTCTAGTCTGCCAGTTATTTTGCTCTTCATAGGATGCAAGAGGAACAGTTTTGAATGTCAGTCACAGCAAGGACAACTGAACTCATCCATTACTAGGAGAGTGCTGCATCAACAGCTCATAATTGTTTAAAATAATAAAAAAAAAACGCACAAAAAACCGGGAGAATCTAAATTTCAGAATAAAGTTGTAAAATGCTTTTTTGTGAAACAACTTGCTGCTTAAATTTGTAAGAGCACTGTGAATGTAGGCATTTGTGAAAGACTCTGAAGGGTTAAGGTTAAATACTTACTTCCAGAAGAGTAAGGAATTTTATACACATATACCTTTGATTTTTTTCTTTAGGCTAAACTGACATCATATACACGCAAATAACTTGTGGCTTGTTGAGAATCTTTGTTCTTAAGGCTCTAGGAGCACTTGTTCCTAAAATACCATATATTTAAAGAAATTATAAAGGCAACAATTGCCTTGTTAAACATCACTAAATGCTACAAATAGTTACCCATAATTCAAATTAAAACATTGTTTCTCCTATAACTTCATTTGCACAAATTAACACAGGTGAAATTCCACCTGAACACAGGAAAATACTTTTTACTGTGGGGATGGTTAAACACCAGAACAGATTGCCCAGAGACATTGTGGAGTCTCCACTTTTAGAGATATTCAAAACACCTCTGGACAACCTGACCAGCTGACCCTGCTTGAACAGAGGGGTTTGACTAAATGATCTCAGGTCCCTTCCAACCTAGATGATTCTGTGCTTAGTGTGATTCTCTATGGTACAGCTAAGAAGACTATGAATATGCTGTATGCATGCAAGAGCATACTAGCCCCATATGTCCTATTTATTCCACATTCCAATCTTTTTGAAGGGATTTTATCTCTTAAAAGGAAACAGAAGGGGCAAAAAGGAAAATTCTATCAAAAACATAGTGGATTCACATGCCTCCACTTCTCTCTTCAAGCATCCTGGTGCAGCAAATTTGAGTTGCAGTCTTTCATTTTATTGGAACAGCCTAAGAATTCTTTGAACTCCTGTCTAGAATTCATGCCAATCCAAAGCAAACATGCTAAAACACTAAAAAAAAAAAAAGTATTTTGTCATAAGCAAATACTCCCCCTTTTTTTTTTTTTAAGGATAGGAAAAGTTTTATTCCCTTGATACAATTCGCTTGTAAACAATACATGCATGCACTGATTTCCCCCCCCCGCCCCCCTTAAGCTCAATTAAGACTTAAATTGAATTAATAATATACAGAAATTTACTGTCATTTCAGATCCCCTACAGTAACTAAGACATCTCCCTGGAGAGATGAGAGAAAGCACATACAGGACATCCAGTCTCTTCTGGATCGGTATCTCAAATAGCACTATACACCTATGTTTCAGCAAGTAAGTTGAACTCTGAATGACTCCTGACAAAAAGCAAAATAATTTATTTTACATAACTTAAGTTTCGGTGAGGGTATTTCCAAGAAGTTTTACAACAGATGTTCACCACTCAAAAGAACTCCAAACCAATAAAAGCACCATAAACACCCAACAATCAAAAAATTTTTTGCAACACCTCCAGGAATCAAAAGTAAAGTGAACAAATTAGAATATTTCAGAATTAAACCACCCTAAAAAGCCTTCCCAAAAGAGAATTCTGCTAAGTATGATGTCTCAGAAAGTCACAGCACATACAGTGTACTCTGAAATAAAAAAATCTGAGTATCCATTAACTTCCATGAAGTATATCATATCCTACTATTTATTTCAGGTTAAACGTTGCTATTTTCAGATTAACCAAAATTTTGGTCAAAGTCTTCAATGAGAAACTAAGTTCATAGTTTAACACTCTACAGTTCTGTGAATCTTTTTATTGCCTTTTATTGTTTCATATCTTGCTATTAGAAATGCTGCTGCATATTTGAAAAAAAAAAAAAAGTGACATTAATGTTAGATCACTCCTACAAATGCAGCTAGGCAAATAATGAAATCTCTAGCTATTGGCAAACAGCTCCCCAAGGGCACAAAAGTCTTAACGCACTCCCACTAGTGAAAAAAGAAAGAATTAAATCTTTACATAATCAACCACTCATATTTTGATGGTCGTCTTATAATAAAAGGAATGGAGCTCCTTACATAGTGGGAAGTAACTTAAACTTCTCCCTGATACCTAGGATTTCAGCATGCCACAGCCCTTTGGGTTTGCATGGGAAGAGTTGGAAAAGGCAGTCAGGCAACAAGCAAGCCACAGCTGGGCAAAGCAGGGATAGGTGCAGTCCCTGGAGAAGATGCACTTCACTCAGCACACAATCAGTGGTGTGAATGTGAAGCAACTTAGCCAGGGGTTGCACCTTCCTGTGGGTATGCTTCAGGACATGATTCCTAGAGGCCAAGGTGGACACCTATCAAAATCCCATTGCAAGGTAAAGAAAAAGTTTGAAATCAAAAATAAAGGAAACCATGAATTACAGGACAACAGTAACCTATTACTTTTATTAACATATCCCAGAAACCAATGAAGATTGCCCTGGATTCATCCCTAAAAACGTTACTGAAGTCCATGGAGGAGTCAAAGCTCTCACTAAATCTGAAAGATCCACAATCTTTCTAGCAGTTCAGAGGATAGAGTTAGCAGACTTGCATTACACTGGCTTTTTTTTTTTTCATTTAGATGTTGTTTGGTTTGGTTTTTTCAGTAGTGAAAAAATCGACTAGATCTTACGCTGTTAATTGCCTTAACTGTGCATTTTATCTACAAGATCTTACATTAGCATTTTTAATTATTTAAAACACATTAAATATTGCTGGTATCAGCATGATCAGCGACTACCCTCTTAATCACTCTTGTTTGAGCATAAGGCATTTGATTCCAGCTGCTATGAACTTTTAAACAAGCAGAGCAATGTCTGCTGACACAACAGAGGCAATGCACTTCATAAAGGAACGATGACCAAATTAAACTGTGTACGTCCAACAAAATAATACTATTTTATGCTAAATACCTCATGAGCTTTATTAAAGTTAACTTGCTTGGGAGGGGTCTGAATTACAGTATTTTACAATATTATTTTGACTTCTACACTATTGCAACACTTTAAGATTTTCTTTTATTGCAATAACTTTTTCATCATTCCCAACCTCTAAGCCACATGGAAGCTATCTACATTGCATCTACATTTGGCCCACAGCATATAATAAAATTTAAATATATCAGCGCTGATACATCTCTAGAAGAATCAATGGGACAGCACCACCACTAAAGGCAACTGACCTAAATCAAAATTTGACACAGACTGATTTAGGAAGGAAAATGCTTACTCAGTCTCCATCAACAGAGAAAAGTTTTGTTGCAATCAAAGGTGAGCAGTGATCAGAAAATAAACATATTTTAAGGTAAAGAAAAGGCAAAATAAAGCAATCATGACAGATTCCTTCCCTGCCACCAAATATATCTCCTGGAATCAAACTGCACCTGAAGCTTTAATTTCAAACAGAGAATGAATTTTAGAGGTTTCAAGATTGCTGAGAGAATCTTGAAAACATAATCTAACACCAGATGTATGACTTCTAATGGAAAGTGTCTGAATTTATCTAATTACCGATGTCTGGGAACTGACTTTCGGTGCCTGAATGCTTGAAACTGGCAATGCTAAAATTAAAAGGCATTGAATGATATAACAAATAAAAAAATTCATCAATGTCTTGGGCTGGGAACCGAGACACACTGGCCCAAAAAGTGCTGATCGGCATAAAGATGGCCCAAAGCGCCCACCCATCCCCTCCAATGACTAAGCCTAAGGATACTGCAGATAGATCCAAGGATTAAGAGGATAATTAAATGGTGTTGGATTTCTCTCTTTGCCTAACAGCACACACAAAAACCTGGATTTGAATCGGAGGATTTGCAGGGGACAGACTGCTCCTCACCTTGCCAATGAACTGAGCAGTTGTATTGTACAGGATCCAGCACTCTAAGCACAGACTCTCTGCTGCTTTTCCATCTTTGGACAGTAACACACTGAATGCAGCCAAGAAGTGCAGGACTGCATCCAGATGACCCGAGTCACTATAACCAAACAAAAGGTTGACTTCTAGCTTTGGCCAGGTTCATTCACTTACCTGGCAACTCTACAGTCATTCCTACCTAATCAGGAGACACTTTTTCTCTAATAAATAATGCAAAAATAGGTTTGAAAGATCTCTCTCTACCTTGCAGTGCTGTAACTCTTAGATCTGACAGAGTTGCCAGTCAGTGAGCAGACAGAAGCTGTTGCACCACCACCACAACTAGCTTTGCAGCATGCTCACATGCACCTCTTGGTTATATTTGAAAAACATATACAAGCTTTTACCTCTGTATTTATTCTAAGATAACCAAACAAAGGCTCTTTCCACACATTTCCAGGAAAGAAAGTGCATAAACTACAAACTAGAAGTAAAAGCTGTTTGATTTTTAGCATTTATGAAATTCCTTCAGTAAGTGCTACTGGCAATACAAACCTTCTCAGAGATTACTTGAAATCCAATGCAGCAATACTGCTGGGACTCAAGTATTTCCCCAATTTCCATTACATAAGTGTGGTCTTTGAAGTCCACTTCTCACAGAGCATAAAGCTTCTGAACCTGGACTGGAATTTACCAATCTGCAATTCCTAAAGAATTACCACCTCACCTGCATTCAACACTGCCCAATGCAGAGGTCTGCAGAGACACCGAAGTAGTTCCTCAACGTGTTACCCACATGAAACACTGTACTAACAACACTGTTCCTACAGGCTTTGCTACCTTGTTCAGAGCTAAGTAGGTAACTCTACACAGCACAGCCAACTTTTAAGTCCTAATGATATGTTTATACAGAAAGTTTTCTCCCTTCTGTAAAACATTTCTTTTTCCTACCATCACAGCCACAAAACCAATTTTCCAGCCTACTTGGTTCCCATTGAACCCTACAACCAAGTGATTCTCTGTAAAGAACTCAAGACTGCTTAAGACATATTTCTGCTCCCCAAAGGGAATAACTAAGAAAAAAGCTTTAGGCATGATTTTTATTAGCACTTCATTAGTTCCTTTTCTAGTCTGAGTCTACCCTTATATTTTATGGCTAAAGACTTGCTTTGGAGGACCAATGTGGTTGTGTGAAAACCACAAAAAAAGTGCAAAAAAAGTCAATGTGAGTTACCAGCTATTAAGATATTCAGATATTACTCAGTCAAAAAAACAAAG
Source organism: Eurystomus gularis (assembly GCA_013400335.1). NCBI lineage: Eukaryota > Metazoa > Chordata > Aves > Coraciiformes > Coraciidae > Eurystomus > Eurystomus gularis. The sequence goes on along the minus strand of VZZY01009098.1, from coordinate 30,981 downwards.
TATCACTATAAAGTAAAAGTGGAATACTGATTTTGGGATTTGGTGTTATAACTACTAAAAAAAACCCTTCACAAATACATATATCCAGCCTTCAGCTGCACAACTGGATATACTCTGCTCATCTGAGCATTGCCTAGATATCACCTTCTGTAGTAACGTCAGACCAAAAACCGCCAAGAACACAAAATAATAAAGAAAATAACTTCAACATAGTAGGTAATAATCTCATCAATTTAAGTACCAAGAGAAGAGTTTTCCTTGTATGACGTTTTGTCAGGGGAAAAGATTCCTTGCTTTAGCCAACTGCAACATCATAAGTGACTGCAAGATTGTAACATGTAGGAAATGTTCTTGGAAACACCTTGAGGAGGTTCAAGAGACTTCTAGCAGTACTGAATGCAGTACCTGGAGATTATTTTCACCCTTCTCCAAGGTCAGAATTGGTTAAAGTCACTGTCTTTGGTTTCCTGAAACCCAAAGACTGAAAATCGGAGGATGTCAAATGTTACAGAATTTTGTCCCCCATTTGTAAACAATGGTTTTCAGTATTTGACAGTCGCTTCTTTTGTGCACAATCACTTCTGCTTTTGCAAACCATGACTAACAGCTCATCTTTTATTTGTTTTCAGTTTCTCACAGAACCAGTTTGTTATGATTGCTCTCTCCCACACAAAAGCTGGTCAGGATTTCCAAACACCCTTCTGTTTATTTGTGGTAAGCTGCAGTAAAAACATTTGCTTACTGCAGTGCAATAAACTGGTAAATAAAAACACTAATTTAACACCTTTTACCCCCGGTATATGAAACAAAACTAAGCACTTAGAGTCAACATGTCATTCTCTAGTCTGCATACATTCATTATGGGGCAAAGCAACTGATTGCTCTTCTTTCAACATAGAATTTGTACAAGTTGAGCAGCAACGCTGGCTTCTATACTTCCTTCTCGTGCCTGACCTGGCTTAAGAGTGTGCAGAGACTTCTGTGGGGCTGTTCTTAATTTTTAGGAGGTCTTGTTTTATTTTGGGTGGTTTTTTTTTCCTTAATGCTTTAAGAGGCATGTTGGTGAATCAGTCCACGGTATACCTTCACAAACAGTGATGCTTGCAAAACACAAGAGCAGTAAGCTGCAGCAAGAGGGCAGAGGGACCATGAGTACCTCAAGCCAGTGTTGCTGCAGAACATCTTGTATCGAACCATGATAGATGGGAAAGGAGAGACCGAGTCACTGCTCCTACTCTGCTGTCATCTGTCTATCCAGATAAGGTGCATAAGGGATCATAAACCTGTTAGACTGAATGTTCACATAAAGTCTGCTTCTTCTGACAGTTTTCAAGTGTGTATCATACAGATGAACAAGATGGAAAATAATCTTAACTGAGAACAGACAGAGGTTCAGAGGTTCTGAGCTCACAGCTCAGTATTTTCTTCAACCTTTCCCCTCCCTTCTTAGACTGCTACACAACTTTTCCTTATTTGGAGAAAAGCCCGAATAAGGAAAAATGCCTGAAAATAAGATTTTAAATAATTTTGAATCCTTCATCTTTAATTAGGATCAGAAATAGAATTAGAGAAGAAAGAGTTATTAGAGCCTTAATTCTTTTCACTTATCCAGCAACACCATTAAAAATCAATGCAAGTCCACAGTGCAAGAGTTACTTCTAACTAGTAAAGACAGTAAATTCAAATGGTCTGTCCAGCAACTCTCCTCCCTTTAAGGTAGCCAGATTTTGAATCCTGTGGAAATGTGAACAGCTGCATGAAGTATAAACTACACTAGTTTTGTGTATGACTTGTTCTCATCTTCAGTAAGTCTCATCCTTCATTTGCATTCAAAGAGCTAAAGCATGGAACCTGATCCTATAAAGCATCTAATACGATGGACCTGATTAAAAGGCCTCAAAGAAACCGAACAATTCTAATAAAATCAATTTTTTTAAAAAAAAGCAATCAAATGGCATGTGTCAAACTGAGTATATACTTGAGGGTCCAGTGACATTGGTGCAAAGGAACTTCATTTATTAGGCAGCCAGCCTTGGCTACAAAAACATTTTGGAGTTCGACTTGCTCTCTGTAGAGCTCAATTCCTACTTGTGCTCCACCTCCATTTATAGTTGTCCTCTCTAAGCAAGCAAGAAAAGCACTTGCAGTCCTCTTAGCTACATTTCAGCAACTCCTACCTTTTTCCACTTCTGTGATTGTGGGGAGGATGGCACACATATATGAAAACTGAATGCACAAGAATTCATAGTTGCGTTGTATCATTCCATTTCCTATGCACTTTCCCAACAACCAAATACAGCAGTTGCATTTGTATGCAAAAGTCACCACGGGCCACAAGAGATGTAGAGTGCATTTTAATGTAACCTCACTGAGGATGAGAAGCTCAGCGCAGCAGGGATATGGCACACCCTCCAGTGCACTCTGCAGTCATGACGCACTAAGACCCTGCCAGAAAGGAGTTCTGTTCCCTTCCTGTTTGTTTGCCTGTGTTTTCTACTAAAGGAGAAAAAAAAAAAATTAAAAAAAAAAAAGGAAGTTCAGCTAAGGAATATAACAAGCCCACAAAACAGGTACTGTTACCCCCACTAAAGAAGTTCCACACTTCACCCTTTAGCTCTTGAGATCTCTATTTTGATGTTCACAGTTCACTGGAATCCAAGTCCCTGTTCTGTTCTGAAAGCATCACCTCAGCTCTTTTTGTTTTGTGCAATAAAGTTCACTGAATGAAAGGGGGATTTCAGCAATAAGCATAACACAGAAAAGAGGAAAGCCACAAAATATGTATCCCTTCAAAGAGAGAACCTTTTCCTGGTCTATTATTCCTTTAAAGACATAATTTTAACATCTGTATTAGATCAGGAAAAAGTATTATTCAAAGTCACTCTTTTCTTATAAATAGCTGTTGGAAAAAACATGTTAATACTAATTTTATAGAATTTCAAAAATGAACCTGGAAAGAATACATTCCACATATCTTGATGACATTTCTTCAACCACAGGTCTTTATCTGTCCTGTCTTGATAAGCCAGGTAGAGTCCCAGTTTAGCTTATAAAGGGCAGTAGCCCTTCTACTTCAACCTGAACTGAAACCTGATGGAAAATGCTTCAGACATAATAAGGCCATAAGCTTGCTCAAGTCCGCTTCAAAATTTGTTATTAACCTAAGCAATGTTGTTTTCACTTAACCAATTAAAAAAAGAAAAAAAAACACCATACAGGACAGAAATTCAGTCCTATCAACACTGCAGAAACGGACCTCAATCAACCTAGATAGGATACCTTCAAAACAAGAGCCCCTTGTTATCCAAACTAGTGATGCTGAGAATTTTTTGCAAGCTTATTCTTACTAAACAGTAGAAGGAGAGGCTGTTCTGGAGGCACAAAGGGTCATAAAAATTTAAGATGTGAAAAGTTTAGACTATCAGGGGAAAAAATACACATGCACTTTTTAAAGATACATCCTAAAAAATCACAGCATTCAGGAAAAACATGACAGTAAATTAGGCTGGAACATCACATCTTTTATACTGTCAAAACCTACCACTATACATACCATTTCTGACAGGAAAAATAAAGACAGATGGTTGCAAAAAAAGACACTCTTCAGAACAACCATAACCTTTAAGTACTGCTGAATCAAAATATTTACAATATTTATCTCCCTATAAAGCTCATTCTCTACAATTAAAGTTCTTCTAAATTGCTGCAGCATATTGCTACAGAAATTTTGGCAGAACACATTCTCAATTTACATAATTGTTCAGAGTAGTCGTCCAACTTAGAAGAAAATCATACATTCTCAAGGATTATTGATGTTCTGAAGTCTACAATTTCTTTCACTCATAACTGTTTAAATATTTTGTTGTTTTCTCATTGCAGACAAATTTCCGACTCCTGATCTCAAAATCAATAGCTTCAAACTGGCACAAGTGTGAATGGCATTTGCACGGCATTCACTACTGGAATGTCATTTTTTTTAAATGACATCTTGCGTTTCTCAAGCCAACAGAGAGACATATTTGGAAGAGTTCGCCATGTATGTAGCCATATAAAGACCCATCAATTCCCATTCCTATACTACTCCAGCTCCCACGGGGTATCTGCCCTTTGAGTGACTTACTTGTCCACTGACAGCATGGAGCACAAAACGTATTATAACTCAGCTACCTTGTGTGTGAAAAACTTCTTCCCTAGAAAGGAAGCCAAACGTTGCTGGTGCACGGTAAGCACTTCAGCATCAAAGGACTTCAGCATCAAATCCTAGTTATGGCCAAGTTTATTCACAGTTAAGTGCAATGAAAATACAAATCTTATAAAATCTTGACAAATCATTTTTCCTGTCCCACTCTTGGCCAGGTTACTCAACAGTCAATAGCATAAAATTCCTCCATGCATGCTAGAAATCACAAAGACTGTGGCCTAAGACACAGATTGGAACCTGCCCAGAACATGCTGCAACCCCTTTCTGGCCTATATTACATATTCCCCTTTCTATAAAGGTCAAGCAGATTCAGATTCAGGGTGGTTAGTCCACATAGCAACACCGAGAACCAGGAGTTTCAACGCTCTCCTGGTCTCCCAGTTTAAACAACTGCGAAACTTCAACATTACTTCATTTTCTTCTCTTGAAGCTATCTCTGAGAGTTGCCTCTTGTCCCGGGAATTTCTTCAAAGACTCAGCAGGAATGCCGCTCAAAAAATTCTCTCCTAAGCATGTTTCTTTTCAAACTGCTCAAAGCTCAAAATTCAGAGGTAAATCTCACTCGTGAGGCAACATTTTTTTAAAAAAAAGTTAAAAATTGTTTTAAAAACACTATGAAAACTATCTAATCTTTACTCAGTTTCAGTAATGAGAATTTAATAGTAAAATTTCAAAAATCCCTCTGAAATCCCTCTGAAGTTAGTAAAAGCCTGTAAAGTAAAAGCATTCCATCTACAAGCTCACACTCTTGCAAATGGGCAAGCATGTAGAATGACAGAAGCAACACCAGACCTCATTTTATCTCGCAAGTGGTCAAAAGGCCACCTAATTAGAAATTGCTATATCAAAGATCCTGTGTCTTGCACTACTAAGTGTAATTGTCAGATAATTCAAGAAACTGGAGGGACATATCACCACAATGGGTATTAAATTTTGTGAGGAATAAATGAAAAAATAAAAATCGGGTTTCTAAAAATTGAATAATTTGTTAGGAAAATCTCTGTAACTTTCAAGTCTTTTGGCACCATTCCTGTAACTATCTCCAAAGAACTGAGAAACAAAAATTCAAACTTGAGATTCCTCCACCCACCCCCACACCTGCAACCCGTTCTGGAGTAACTGACGTCCTCCGAGCACAGAACACACTGGTAAGTGCCATGTGAAAGTCCTAGATCAGGGGTCCTCAAACTACGGCCCGCAGGCCGGATATGACATTCTTTTTCCTGTTTTTTGTGCACTACTACAAATAAAATATGTGCAGTGTGCATAGGAATTCGTTCATTTTTTTCCAAACTATAGTCCAGCCCCCAACAGTGTCTGAGGGACAGTGAACCGGCCCCCTGTTTAAAAAGTTTGAGGACCCCTGTCCTAGATGGACAACAAATATGAAGGATAATTTCTTCACGCTAAAAAAGAATTAAAATGAAACAACTATGCAGTTACTCTAGGTGAGCATAATTATAATGGGTGACATTTGTGTTTGGCTAGTTTCTCCAGATAACAGTGTCACCTGTTCTCACCCAAGTGTTTAAATTAATTTCATTTTTCACTTAATCCAATTTCCATTTCTAGTCCAATTTATAATCATCACTTCCCCATACTAGCATGGCATTAAATTGCTGTCATTCTTGGCCATTAAGTCAATTACATCGCAGCCAGCAGAGTTGATCAAAAACACTACAGCAGTGCCATGAATTTCATATTGAGTACATTCCCTTTTGCTGCATTGTAGAAGCTGATCATCAGTGTCAGAAGCCACATTACATCAACTTCTGATTTTTCAGGCTGAAGCAACACATTCTGAGTCAAAAATGGAGATAACAAAAACCATCATTTTTTTAATGAACACTGCACTTTCTCTAGTCAAATCCTGCTCACTTGACTTGGGAAGTGCCCAGTGAAGAAAAGGCCCACATAAGCCTCAATTTCCATCTGCTACTGATGTTTCAACCATACTTCTTACTGTAAACTGTAAATTTATTGCTCCCCTTAATACAAAGGGAATGATTAGAGAGAAGAAAAAGCAAAACAAAACCACCTTCCCTGATATTACTCGAGTTTGTGTGTTCAAATTCAAACCCTAAGCCAAATTCACTCAGCAATTCATTTAACACTACACAAGCTTTCTAACAGGACTTGCCCTCTCAAATGCAGCTGTGCGTGCCCTTCTTACAGAGGAGAACTATAATCTCAAATGTAAGTCTAACTAGAAGATCCCAGGGAATCTTGAGTTTGTTGTCCAAGGCAAGATTCTACACTATCTGTTCAGGGCAAATTTGAAGTTCAGTCACTTACAAGCTTGCTTTCAAAAAAATATATCCAGAAATTTCATTTCTGCATTGTCATCTTTACTTTTAGACTATCACATCATTTTCCAACAGTAAAGACAATGCTTAATATCATATTCTGTGTTGCTCATAGAACATGCTGATGTATTAAATAAACAATACCTCAATTTCCATATTAAAATTCCCTTCCCTAAAAGCACTTGCTTTTGCTCGGAACTGAACGCAAGATATACCTGCAAATCCAACTGGATTGTTTTAAAAAAAACCCTGAGGTCCCCCTTAAATATTAGAAGTACTATTTTCCCTGCACTTGCCAACTCTGTAGCTGCCCAAATGCACATTTTCTCCATGCAAGCTTATACAGGAAATAACAGGGACTTTTGTTGCTCGTATGCACAATAAAATACAGTGATTTTTTTTTTAAACACTGTAAGCACCTAAAAATAGAAATTATGCTTAAGAGGTGTTAATTGATATGACTGCATTATTTTTAGTGTACTAAACCAAAAGCTTATTATTCCCAAACAGTTTCTCAGAGTACATGTACCTAGCTTAGTACTTCATACATAATAACTGCAAAGTGCTTTACAGATACTGTCAAACTATTCCCAATCTGAAAAGCAGACAAAAGATTAAAGAAGTTTTCCTGGAATACTTTCAAAGTTAAGTAAAAATTTCACTGTAATGATTTGTAAGCTTGAACAAAACAAAGCGATCTGACCAAGTAGCTATATATCTGTTGATTTTTAAGCATCCGTGCTAACTGTATTATTTGTTCAAGGCATCACTGGATTTCTGTAGGATTTAGTTAAATAGTAAACATGGTGATTGGGTAAAAACTCTAAACAATTGCTGAACACCCATCGGAGGCCTTGCCCCTGCCAACTGCTTCATGCAGGCAGATCCCAGAATCAACATGAATTGGCAAGGCTACAGTAATTCTTTACCCTGTGCGCTGCAGTTAACAGGATTGTGGCCTCTGGGTCTGCTCCCGATCTTTTCATGGCTGAGTGAATGCTGCCATTAACATTTACACAAGTATGACTAACTCAAACTTGATTCCAAAACATTTGGAAGAATCCCCCCAACCTCACAAAACCAAATTTATAACAAGCTTAAAAACAAATACATTCACACTATTCGCTAAGATCAATGCCTGCAGTTTATCTCACTGTGCTAAGTTTTGAACTACGGCTCCATTTGTTTCCCATTTAATTGTAGTGTACGGTGCCAAGTATACTCCTTCCCAGTGTTTGCATGTGATAGTTAGGTGTATCAACTGTCAGCCAGACTCTGCCAGAGGCTGTACACACAAGCCGGCTTCGCTCCACAGGCTGAATTCACCCTCCCAAGACTGGAAAAGACCTTTAAGATCATCGAGCCCATACATTAACCCAACACTGACAAGTCCATGACTAAACCATATCCCTCAGCACTACACCTATGTGTCTTTTAAATACCTCCAGGGATGGGGAATCTACCACAACCCTGGGCAACACATTCCAATGCCTGATAACCCTTTCAGTAAAGAATTCTTTCTAACATGAAATCTAAACTTTCCTTGGTGCAACCTGAGGCCATTTCCTCTTGTCCTATCACTTGTTATTTGGTTGAACAGACCGACCCCCACCTCTCTACAACCTCCTTTCCTCCATCGAGTCATCTGCAACCTGCAGTGATACAGGAACCTGTGATTTTTTTTTATTTATTTATTTATTTTTTCCCCTAGAATTGCTCCAGATCGACCAAATAGAAAATTTAGTGCTGGGAACCAAACCTTTCCCCACCCTGAGGCAGGTATTCAACCACCTCAGCGGTACCTTTTCAATTCCTAGGGCTGCCGATTTAATCTTCCAGCAATCAAGGTGCCGAGCTCCTTCCCAGCTGGGAGCTCTCACGCAATTTAAAGCCCGGGGAGGCGCAAAAGCTCGTTTCTGTCACTCAAACGAGCAGCTTCAAGTCTCGACACACGACCAGAACAGCTCGTACTAAGTAAGCCGACGCATTTCAGCGCCCGCTTCCAGGCGGCCGAGCCATGTTAGAAGACCCCGCCACAAACCGAGCACCTGGAGCACGTCCCCGCACCACCCCGGAGGGAGCGGGACTCACCCCGCCCCGGAGGCCACCCCTTCCCCGGGGCTCCGGCTCGTCCTCCGCAGCCTCCTCCGCCGGAGCTGCACTCAGCCGAGGGCCGGCGGGACCGCTGAGGCGGGCGCCGGCCGTTAAACAGGGACCCCCCAACAGTCGGAGCTGCCGTTTGAACCGTCTCCCTGGCAACCGGGACACTCGGCCCGCTCCCTCAACCCCTCCCGGGCAGCGGTGCTGAGAGGCCGGGGCGAGGGGCGGAGGGGGGCGGC
>VZZY01009098.1:0-21971 GCA_013400335.1 Eurystomus gularis | reverse complement strand
GGAGGGGGCGGCTGCCGGCAGCGCCCACAGGCTTCCCGCCTGCCCGCTGGGGCCGCGGCCCTGCGGGAGGGCTGGAGAGAGAAGGCCGTGCCCAAGCGCTGGAAGTAGCCCTAAGTTTGTGGGCAGAGCACCTGAGAGGCGGGATCCCCACAGCGACAGCGGGGTCGGGAGGATAGTCAGCCGAAGGGAGTTGGGGAGGAGGGTTTTAGCACAAGAAATATGGCTGGAAAGGTCTCCAGAAAGACAGGTCCACTGCAGGGTTAGGGCCTGAGCGCTACCTCCTGTTATATCAAAGCATCAGAGCTTTATTATTCGATTAAGGATTTCGATGTGTCTTTTTCAAAACGTTACTGCAAGGCTGATGAGGGACACCTCTCTGAGATAAAACTGCTGTGCGCAGGCATGCTGTCTATCTTTCCAGGTGCCATCTTGGCAGGGACACAGTGCCCAGCTTTGCAGTGAGGCTCAGTAACGGCACTTTTCTTTCAACCTCACTTCATGGAACTGATGTGGTGGGAGCTTTTCTTCCCCCACACTCTTAACTGGTCCCATGACTGTGAAGAACGTTCATGAGAATTAAAAATGAAAACTAATTATTAGTGAGTGAAGTGCTGGGGCCCAAGCTGGAGTTGGCCTGTGGATGAGCCACAACCTAGCAGAATGTTTTGGGTTTTTTTATTGGCTTCATGTTCCAGAGGCAGAACCTGGCTCACCTGTGTCTGTGTGGCTCTTGCCCTCACCCAGGTGGTTGTGGTTGGGGTGGTGGGTGAGGCCAGGATTATATCAACCAGGAGCCGATTAGTTAGAAGAGCTTCCCGTTGGCAGGCGATGCTGGCACCACAGTGGGCAGTGGAGGAGCTGGGCCCACAGGAACTTACGGCAGGACTGTCTGAAAGAAAACTTCTGAGGGGATGTTGCTGAGTTCAGTGTTGGCCTGTGTGATCAGGCAACTGATGGCAGCGTAGCATGATGATGGCTGAACTAGCACAACAGTGAGCCACTCATAATTTAGCAAGGCTGGCCGGTCCTTTAATAACTAGGAGAAAATGCTATTTTGAAAATTGCATGGGACAGCTCTAGTTTTGAGCGGAGCCTACATCTTGCTACTGGATTTTCTTAGGAGTCTGTTCCTGTTTTCTCATCTGTACTATTAATACAAAAACAGTAGATCCCAAAAACTTCAGTCTCCATCTCCAATGTACCTCCAGATTAAATTTTACATTCATGTCACATCGGAAAAGTTCAAGCCTTCTTCAGATGACAATTCCCTAAAACATTTCTCAGAGTGTGGGCCTTTAGGTAAGCCTACTGACAGGTGAATTGTTCTGCTGTAAGCTGTCCACAAGAGGTATCTAGAAATACCACAATTCCTCATCAACAGAGCAGACAGTGAAAACAGGAAAGTCAGTTCAGAGAGTGCACAGCATTAGATGTTGTATATGGTGCCTTTTGTGTAGTAATGCAGAGCTCTTCCAAGTCAAGCTTTAAATAGGTTGGTGCTGATGTAGCACAATACTAGGCAGAACCCCATTTTTCTTTCAAAACAGAGGCATCAGGACAGGGCCACCGCTTCGTATCAGGGCCAGCTAACCTACGTGCAACACCAGACTGTTGTGGCTACAGCACCTTTTATTCCAGGGCTATTTTGATCAGTGTTAGCTTAAGCATCTTCACACCTTGCTGCACTACACAGTATGGACATGACAAGGTAAATGATGAGCAGAGTCTCCGTACACTCAAACGCCTCTGAGCCACTGTAACTAGAAACTTGGCGGGAAATGGAGTGCGGAGTTTCAGAAGGTGCACTGCCAGTGGCTGAGGTGAGGAGAATGTGAGCAGTGGGCAGTCAGCTGGAGCTTAAGGGGCTGCAAAAGCATTATAGGACAGTCAGTGCTTTGCCTCTTTTCCTGTCAGATTGTCCCTGAGACCCAGCATGGCTTCCTTGCACTTCCAGGGAAGTGGCTATACAAAGAACACAAAGGGCCAGAACATCCAGGTGGTGGTGTGGTGCAGGCCTTTTAATGCCTCAGGTTCTAAAGCAAGTGCCTACACTTTTGTAGACTGTGATCAAGCAAGAAAAGAAGTTAAGAGTCTGCATTGATATGTACAGGAGTGTTGTCACATTTTGGATGAAGTTATTCTGGGTACAACTGTGTGGTGATCATTTATGGCCAAACTAGTATTGGAAAGGGGAGCTGCAATAAAAAAACATGCTTGGAAAGATGATTTGCTACCACGTACAATACATTATATTGGATATTAGAAAAACTCACAGAGATTGATACTGATTTTTTTCTTTTTGTAAAATTCTCACATCTGGAAATATATAATGAAGAGCGTTTTGATCTTCTTTCTCAGTGCTGGAGAAAGACTGCAGATGTTTGATGATCCCATAAACAAGGCAGGTGTAAACATAAAAGGGTTGGAAAAAATACCTGTACACAACAAAAACAAAGCTTACCAAATCTTGGAAAGAGGTGCAGCTAAAAGAACTACTGCGGCTACTTATAAATGCATATTCCAGTTGATCCTACTCTATTTTCAGTTACCAGCCTTATGAAAGAAATGAGAGCAGATGGACAAGAACTGGGAAGATAAACTTGGTTGATCTTGCAGGAAGTGAAAACACTTTGGTTTGGGGCAGTTGATAAAAGAGCTGGTAAAGCTGGAAATACCAAGTAATCTGTTCTGACTGGTGAAAGAATTATTATTGCTCTTGTGGCAGGAGACACAAAGAATATTAACAGAATCCCTCAAGACTCTCTTAGAGAATGATGAAAAACATCAATAATTGCCACAGTTTCTCCCACATCTGAGGAAACGTTGAGCATACTGGAGTATGCTCACAGAGCAAAGAGCATCCTGAAGCCTGAAGTTAACGAGTAGTTGCTGAAAGGAGCTATTATTAAGGAAGATACTGAAGAGACTGGGCATCTAAAAGGAGATCTTGCACCTGCACAGGAGTAAAATGGAATCTATCTTTGCATTGTAAATTTGTGAAGCCCTTAAAGAAAAGCTGATAGGTCAGGAAGAACAAGATGCAGGGTACATTGACATAATCAGTGCCATAGAAGAAGAAGTTAAAACAATCACTAAGACATTCACAATTAATAAAAGGGAACCTTAACGAAAACAGATCTGCAAATCAAGGAGAAAGAACTGAAAGAAGCACAGACAGATCTGCAGGAGGCCAAGGTTCCCCTGGCTGAGAGAGAATATGTGGTTTCCGTTTTGGAAAACACCAAAGAAAAACTTGATAGCACAGCTAGCCATTAGGTTAGTATTGCTAATACTAAAGATGTATCTATGCAAAACTAGATCATGAGAAAGCTGTTGATCAACACAATGCTATCATCCAAATACATTTGCAGGAGAAATTAATGTTCTGTTCAATAAAATACAAGTTTCAGTTAGTGAGAGCAGTCTGAAGCAGCAACAGGTGTTGACATCTTATGCCTCCTATCTACCAGTTCAGCAGCTAATGTGTTTGCATTAGTTGTGCCTTTTGCTTCTTAAAAATTGCTGACCACTGAACTTTCATAGATTTCTGAAAAAATTCCAAAATTACAAAAATTACAAAATATGACTCTACCATTTTCTAGTAAAGCTGAGCCGTTAAGTTTGACTGAGGAGCATACACTGGGATTAGGAAAAGCATTAAATCTTTACACCAACGCTGGAAATTTTCCTCAAACTGAACTGTCAGTTTCAGAATAACAAGGGGACATTTTCTGCTGGGGCTGATGAGATGGAGGACCATGAAAAGAAATTAGTATCTTCTTAGGAGATCTCTCTCTCACTCTGAAAAAATTACAGGAAGACACAGACAGTGTTTTTCTCAGCTGAAAAATACTGTGACAATTTACAAAATGTGTAAATGACAAAGTTTGTGTACACAAAGAACATAAATTAGTTAGTGTCCTCGCTGCAAAGCCAGCTGGACCTGTTGGCACAGGAGATACAGAAGAACTTGCTGGTATACTGTCAAAAAATGGAAGTCTGAAGACCACCATTGCTGCTGGGCAAGAAAATGTTTACCTGGAAACTACAGATCTAGTCAGCAGTAAAACTTCCACTTCAAATGTATTGCAACTCTGAATAATTTCTTTCAAGAACTCAAGGACATAAACAGTGAAAACAAGAAGATACTGGTGGAATCCTTTGTCTGTTCTCAGTGCCTTCTTAGCAATCTCACAAATGTTTCTCAGGATATGAGTGAATGGAGAGAATTTAAGACTGCTCAGTCATCTCTATGGATCAGTAGCAGTCCTTCAGCAATGCGAACCAGTGGCTTCAGTGTTTATAATAGAAAACAGAAGGTTTATGATTGGAATCAGTATTTTGTATTGGATATTTTGTTCTGCATCAAGTTGCAGTGGATGTGCTTTGGAACTACCACACTGTGAAGAGATCCTACAATAGATTTTATTATACGCATATCAAGAATACAAATACTCCTTTTTGTTCAAAGATCTTTGACATACTGCTGGCTCTAAAACAAACTAATTGACAATTCTAAAAGCATTGGAAGTCACCCATGAGAGCTACAAACCGACAGCCTATACTGACCTTAAAGAAAGAAAGAATATGTCATATTGCTGCCAGCCACGTTCAGGGTCTCCACATCCATGCTCTCATTCAGAGGCCTGACGGAATGACTGCTAAAAAAAGAATCTTCTTATTGATTTCCAGTGTGTGCTCACTAAAAGCCAGTCGATAAGTAAGAACTTATTCAAAGAATGGAATTGTTCTGTGGCGATTGGAAGCTGGGAGCTAGAGAGCAGGCAATTCTGTGTAACGCAGAAATGCAATGGATTTATGTATTATATACACTTCTCTCAAGAGAGAATTCACAATAGTGAATTGTGGCTTGCAGCATTTACAAAGTGTGTGACTGTTAAAGAGACAGAAAAATTATCCTTAAATACGGACTTGTCAGGCTCTTTTATGTTTTATATATATATATATATATAAAAGCTTATATTACTAGAAATACACTCCCTTAGATATTTTTTATAAGTCTGACTTTAGGGATTGGCATCAGTGTCATTTCTTTATCACTGCAACATATGGCAGCCTTCCCTGCTGCCAAAACATGGACATGTTTCAGCCTCCGGCTACAGCTGGGTTGAACTTAAAACTGAGACTGTTTTCAAACATAGATACCAAATTTTATGTTACTCCTTCTGACACCATAAAGAAAGAGTAAATTCAAAATTCCTGTCACCGGAACTTCTATGAGCACTACAGTGCCTAGTAGTTCCAGCCACGCTAGGAAGTGGTTTTTTCCTTCTAGTTTTTTGGATAATGTCTAAAATGATAGCCTGTCATTACTATGTCAGGATTATGTGAGTCTCAGCTATCTACAGTGGAAACTTGTTCAGTTCAGATCCCAGCATGGATTCTGAATGTTACAGTGATTTATGGTGCATTTCCTACATAACCGCGGGTTCTAGCAATCTCTGTTCATGTGCGATCAATGATTCTATAAACCTTCTGTTCTCAGAGCCTTTTTACAACTCATCCGTACTTAAGCCACCATTTCCTCTTACAGTGCTCTTCCTGATTTACAAAGCTGAATGTAAACCTGCTGTACAGGTACATGTTATCTCAACATTCTGAAAATTAGCCAGATAAACACAGCCAAATCCTAGTTACATTTGAAAGTGTAACAAGCACCACTATTTTGATTAAAACCTTAAAAATATCAGACCCTACACTAAGCTCTGAGCAGTTTGCTCAGTAGAACATTTTCCAGGTTACATGGCAGTACCACAAGCATTTAAAGGAAACAGAATAAAGGCCCATGAGTGCCTTGGGTTTTCTGCTTATTGGTGGAGCTGACAAACACCAGTTGCATGACAGAAGCTGCTTAAAAGAAGCCCAGTGGGCACAAGAAAATTAAAACAGGTAAGGGAGTAACTATTCCCGTCTCGGTAGTAGATATATAAATAGTAGTATCAGCTGTAACATTGGAGTTGTCTAGGTTACTGCTTTGACCTACTTCTTCCATTTGGAAAAGGTTTAGTCAGATGAGACGACATTCTTTACAGGAGGAAGGAAGCTTCCTACCCTGATGGGTAGCAGGGTGCGTAAGGTCCTGTTTTGGACCTTGCAGTGCTTCCTCTGGTATGGCATGTTGTTCTGAATACAGCTCTGGATGTATTTACAGAATAACATTTAAAGAAAGGAAAAAAGGAAGTGGAGGTTAGACAAGGAACTAACAAAACAGTTCTCTGAGCAACCCATATAGTACCGCTGGCAGGTAAATTGCTGGCCACTGAAAGTTGCCAATTTTTTTATTCCTCTATCTCCCTTTTCTAGATCCCTGCTACTCCCAAAGAACACTTGAGCATGGCTCATCCTGAGGTTGCTTAAAACAAAATCATTCTCAGCTTCTGAGCTGTTGAAATCAAAATAGTCTGGCATGTTAGATGTGACACTCCACAGCTTGTATTTCTGTGAAGTAGGAGGTGTATTTGTAACATAAAGCAAGCACATTTTACTGACAGTACTCTGAAAATGTAGTTGCTCCATTTAGCATATGACTGCTGCAGGAGAGGCTGGAGGCTCTGATGTATGAGAAGTTCCATGACCGGACAAAAGGTTTCATGGAATGGCTGGCAAAGGGAGAGCAAGGGTAGAGCCTTGGGAAAATAGGTCAGGAAGAGGGAGAGAGACCACACACTCCTGCAGTGCTTTTCCACCGTGGTAGCTGAGCTTGTATATATAATGCTTTATCGAACCTGGAGCAAGCCTTGGCACTGTCACTCTGCTAATGAAAGCATAGGCCTCAGTGTAGAGCACTTTGCAAGCCTTTGTTTTCAAAGCCAGTGTACCTAAGGAACCAAAGCCTCTTCAGGTTATTCTTCCTTCAGCTTTTTCAGGTGCTGGAAACCAAGGGAGAGCTCATATAAGTAATTTACTGAGCTTAGTCTGTCGACAGAACCAAAGGACTATCATTCCTTCCATGATTAAAGCTGGTAGAGCTGAACTCACTGTGCTGCCTTCAAAAGCCTGAATGATGAGTAACATAAAGTTTTGACTGAGCCACTTGCTGCTGGTCCCCTCTCATGAGGAAGAAAGCAGTAGCTATGCAAAGGACCTCACTGCAGGCAAGCTTTGGAGTCTGAAATGGCATCCACATAAGATGAATATCTAATCCAGCAGAAAATTTGCCACAGTCTAAAATGTTCATTAAGAACAAAATAACAATGTACGCCAGCAATTCCTTCCACACAGTGTTAACAAAAAAAAAAAAAAAAATTAAATTCTTTAAATCTGGAGTAGCTACTTTCCTAAAAAAAATCTGTTATTATCATAGGATGTAAACTTTAATCAATCAACTAACTGGTGATAGAAGGTGAATGCAAGTTCCACATATATGCAAATTAGCTTATTTTGGATGTCATGAAAATACCAGTAGGGATAAGGAGCACTGGTTATAATATATATCTTTTATCCAAGTTTGCCAGTACATAGGTTTTTTCTTTTTCCATTCTTGACATTACCATTCAGATACATGGCAGTGTCCGAATACCGCAAAAGCCACTCTAGCACATCTCTGCATAGTTGCCCTGCAAATAAGAAATTCAGGCACAGTTGTCTGAAAGGTCCATGTTTGCTTGCTCAATAATTTGTTGGACTGGTTAGGCTGCATGCATGGTAGCCTATAAGACCTTCTGGCATTTTTATTATGATGAAAGATAAGAAACAATGCTCTGTACATCAAATACTAGGTGGACTGCTTACTCCATATGGCACAGGACTTGCCTTATCTTGAGATGAGGTTTAGGTATACTAAATGCTACTCCATCCAGTATGTGTGGGAATAGTTATGTACGTATGTATTTGGACCTGGACTTCTGTAATTCAAGGATTTTTAACAATATATCTCTTTTCATCACTACAAAAAATCAAAGAGATACTATAACAAAACAAAACCAAAAAAAACAACCAAAAGCACAAAACAACAACAAACCAAATCTCAAATGGAATATTCAATGGATTCATAGATTGACAGTAAACATTTCTCTGGAGTTCAGTTTCAGTCTGTTGAGGTCATTTTGGACAGACACCTGTAAGCATGGCACTTAAACCTCAAAATTAGAGCAATCCTAATGCATTCTCTTTAAGTCAACAAAAGAGTGATGTATGGAAAAGTAGCATCTTCTATCAGCTAGTCTAATAGAGTTAAGAAGAGCGGACAAGCTTTTAGAGACATAGTCCTTCCATTACTCATCTAGATTGCATAAAATCAGTCTAGAGTTTTCCAACAGAAAACACTAATTGCAAGAGCTTATAGGAAAGAGTTCCCTTTTTCAGAGCTAGCACACCTCCTTTACTTAAGATCCCCACTTCAGGACCTTCTCTTCTGGAGAGGGAATAAATAACTTTTATAGGATACAGGCTCTAGATATGCCCTCTAAGACCATATCTGAAAGACCTAAGCAGGGCTTATTTTAGAGGGATCGGAGGATATGGAAATCCCAGTAGGCTGGCACATAAAAGTTGAATAACAATGGCTTGATAAGGAACAGTCACTTATATATAAGAAAGAGGAATCTGGCATTTCTGATGCATGGTGCACACCAGAGGAAGGCAGTTTTAGTCCCCAAAGCTATGATATCAGAGATTGTTCAGTCTGTTTAATGTAGAGGCTTCACATAGCCAGTGAGAGGAAGATCCTTAGCACATCAGTTAAAAAACCTCCTCCCTTCACTGACAAATTAGGAGACACAACATCCCTACCTTAGATACCAAAGTCTTGAAACCCCTCAGCCACTTTCTGGATTATGATTGTATTCAAGGATGACATATGTGCTATGCTGCTTACTCACCCTCTTAAACAAGAGGTGTCTGAAAAAAAAAATGAAAACATAAGCAGCAGTTGAGTGGTGGCGGGTTTCAGGGTCACCTGACTTAAACTACATTCCCCCTAGGTCTCATTTAGGCCCCTAAATCCTTTGTTATAGATGGTTTCTTGGTCTTTCACAGCTGTGTCTGCATTTGTCACCATGTTAAAAAGTGTGTCATACCTCTAGTGTTCTGCAGAATTGAACACACAGAAATTGCAAGGACTGCACTAACAGAGCCACCTAAGTGTCTAAGAACTAAAAAGGCCATATGGCTTTTGACTAACCCAGAATGGAAATACAGCTTGTACTCTTGTGATTCTGCCTTTTAAGGTTCATGCTTTTATGTTACTTAAAAAGAATTGAAAATGTGACCTGACTGGGATGCAGACACGTCTGAGTCCTCATTTAAATTTAAAATCTTTTGCTGACGTAGACATCTTGGTTGGGATTGCAAAAAAACCTCACCCAATTATAATCATTTAGCATAGCTGTTACCAAAAAAATGGTACTGAAATGGCAATTATACCGGAGGCAAAAAGCACTACTTTATCAGCACGCTTTGTTTTCCTGAGTACTGATAAATGGCAAGGATAGTATCACAGCATATAGCTGTGCTGTTATATCTTCAGCCGTTTTTAGGCTAACCTGGCCAAACTTGTACTGAAACAGAGAAGTGCTAACATCATCTGGATGTGACTGCAGTGACTATCAGCTGTGGGACAGCATGTAACACTATGGACAAAAAAAGGCCATAAATATTTATATGTATTGATGTGGACTTCATGTGCTAACTGATCTGAGGGCCAAAGAATGCTCCTTGACCTATTTTATTGGGTAGTGTATATATAACCAATTTATAAGCTGCTTTGTGTTTTCAGATAGAAAACTTTGATTAAAAAAAGAAAAACAGGGAATGGTTTTCTGCACAGGCAGTTGAGTTGAGCTTATCAAGCAGCCAGAGGAGCCCTTATTGCAAGGGGCTTGAGAGGTGGCTACGAGCAGAAGAAGGATTCTCTTTTAGAGACAATGTACTATTGTATTGCAGCTTTAAATTGCTCCTGTTAACCACACAAAAGGATACTTGAAAGTAATTTCAGGATGATGGATTCCACTCTGGGAACCAGGCATCTTGTGCACATTGTCTGCTCAGATAGATGGCAAGTCATAAAGGCGCAAGAGACACTTAAAAGGCAGACTGCATCTAACTTGCAAGAGATGTACCTCTGATTTATGAAAAAATCTAAATCCCATTTAAGGTTAGTAGGACTGATAGCCTGCTTGCATTCCAGCTACAGTGAAATGCCTTTTTTTTTTTTTTTTTTTAACCTGAAACCACAGAAGTCATTGCTCAAATCATTCACCAGAATGACACGCCTGGAGTGGAAGTAGAACAATCTTGTCTGAAGCTAGAAGGGTTGGGAGTTGTCTCAGGGGTAGCTCTGTACAACTGAGAGGAAGAGACGAAAAACAGCAGGGAGCGAGACAGATTATGGAAGTTATTAAATGAAACATTTGGCTTGTGACAGCAGGGGCTGTAGATGACAACAGACCCTCCTGTCCATAAAAGCAACAAAAGCATACGATTGTGTATGTGTGTGCGTGAATATTGTCTGTTTGGGGCCTGAAACTCTGAGCATGGAAACTATCTCCTGTTTCCTGCTGCGTTCAGAAAAAAGGGAGTTTATGTATATTGCTTGAAAGGAACAGGACTCAAAAGAGCAAGATTCCTTCAGAACAGTCATTGAAACCATCATCTGGTTCTCCCAGTGGAAACAACCTGCAAAATCAGAAACACTGGCTAAAACTTTAGCATTAAAACAAATATTATTGCCATTCAAGTCCGGTCTACAGGAGCAATAAAGAAAACCTAAGTATGATCCTCTCTGTCAGACACAAAGAATTCATTAATAAAATGCTAGGTTCCAAGAAGTATTACCATACATTAGTCTTTTACTCTCTTTTTTCAATTTATACAGTGCACTACAAATAAAACACTTTATTCATTTATGCCTCAGAAAGACAAAACACATCTGAAAAAAAAGACTGAATTTTAGCAAATGGAGTAATTACTGTTTTAAAAATTGCAGTGCTACTTTCCATGCAGAGTATGCTGCAGTCTGCTAGTGGAGATCACTGGTGCGCCATGTTTCAGCACTGGAAGAGGGAAAACAGATTCTGAGATGGATGTTCTTCTGTCTCCCATGTGAACAGGCTGTAGCCAGCTTCTTTGCCTCACGCCCAAAGACAGCGTAGGGTACATCCCACAGGGGTGTAATAAAAAGAAGAAAACACCACATCATCATAGCAATTAACCATTACAAGATCAGTCACATTTTCCAAACATATTAAAGTATTAAAGAACAACAAACAGCTTCTCATGCTGACTCTGATGTCTGCACAAGGGTGAAAGAGTGCAGGAACAGCTTGTAGAAATCTAAAAATCTCAGTTCTTGGTGGGGTGAAGGTGAATTTCCTCATGCTGTTTAGAGAGATGTCCTGCAGGGAACCTTTCTACAGTCTTAGATTTTATGCCAGGGTGAAGGTGGCCCATGTCACAAACTGTAGAAGAGAGTCTGTCAGTTCTTCTGGCGACAGAAGCTTGCCTATCGTAATTCAGAGTCTCCATCATCCACTAGGCTGAAAATCCTGCTACTTACAGGTACAGCAGAGAATGTCATCTCAAGGCATGTCAGACGCTGAGGTCTGGTCCCACAGAAAAGTACTCAGAGTGATTTTTGTCAGTAACTTACTGGAAATAGGTTCTAGCTGTTCTGTGCAGGTGAAATTTATCATTTGTTATCACTCATCATTATAGCCTTCTGTGGAGAAATAAATTCCATATTAGAAAAACATGAGTCATCCTGAAAAACTGTTTATCATCTCCTAAAGAAATCTTGACCGCTTTCAGCATTAACTTTTTAGCCAAAATGTATGTTAATCCAGATGCTCAAGAATACAGTTTTTGCATTATATTATGTATATAGGTAAGTGTGGTAGCTTCATCTTGATCACAAAGACATCTTACATAAAGAAGGAACTCTGCCTTCAAGGAGTCTCAGTAAGTCTGTGTTATAATGCTGGAGGTCTGAAGCTTAATCATGTCCTTATTATACAACCTAAAAATGAACTTTTAGTACGTAGAGGTAATACTTTAAATATTCTGGGACCTCTTTAGTGGTCTATTTTAGTAGCCCCCAGAGCAACCTGACACTTACATATTTAGACACTGTTTCTCTATATATAATTAGCAAATGTGATTGTTCAAAATTCATCTGGGTCCCACATGCTGCCCCCAGATTTTTGATGCTGTGGAAAGAAAAGACACACAAAAGGGCTCTCTAGCTTCAGTAATGAACTGAACTCCAGTTGAACTCTGATACTGGTAGTCACATGTTGCTGTCATTGAAACCTTTTCTTGTTTCTCTAATGCATTCTCTACCAACACCATTTGTATATGCTCTGAGGTAAATGGTGATACATACAAATGAAAATGAAAATGAGAAGGCTCAGGAGACCTGTATTAAGAGTGCAATTCATTTTCCATAATACTGTACATAAGGTATACTATTTAGGAATAACGCAAAATTAACTAAAACAATGTAGCATTGTTTCCCTTAACTATATCCTTCTCTGTGATGTAATCTAACCTCAGACATTCTTTACATACATTAATGGGTACTACTGCATTAGATGTGGACCAAATCCTTTGAGGAGGACATTATTCCTGTTACAACAGGCATTCTTCTGCAACACGTTGCAGTAATCCATACTGGTTTATTCCTAAATCAAGTAAACCATCATCTTTTATGGTAAATGAGAAGAAAGTAGAGAATAAGTCTATTTTTCCCTGATCAGCAATATGAATATGTGTTGTCTAAAACAGTGTCTCTAATAATGGCTTCCACAGGATATTTCAGAGTAAGACGTAGAACAAACAAAACCCATGTAGTAGATTAACAGCAGGTAGTTATTAAAATCTTCCCTCAGGAATCGCCTTCCTGACCTTCACTGGATCACACCCCAAGCCTCAGAATTTCTGATCCATTTCAAACGTAGATTTTTGTCTACAGCCCTGGATTCTTTCATATTATTTTCATTTCAATTTATCCTCTTCTGTATAAATTCTACCAAAGTCAATGGGACTTTACACATTTTATGTGCTTTAAGGTCAGCCCCTAAACAGTTACTATTTAAAATATGTGAAAAAAATGAATGCAATCACAAATTTAAGAAAAGGTTGGGCTTGAATCAGCAAGACTTTACTACTGTAACTCTACTGGTGACTGTTTATTTCAGAAAAGCTAGACAATGGTTTGTCATTTCTTTCTGGGACTAAATGCTAAATTAACATGGTGCATTCCTCCAAACATGCTCTGCAGTTTATCTTTTAGTAATACAATGTTACACATCCTGCTTTACAACAAGGCTTTTACTTAAAGGTTGTAGGTTGTAACCCTATGGTCACACTTTCTTTACTCTGCAGTCTGTTAGGTTCCCCTAACAGAAGCCTCTTCTACCATTAGTGTAGGTGTGTTTGTTTCTTGGAAAGGAGAGGGCTCAAAATTGATAGAAATGGCTTGTGGAAGCAGTCAGGAAAGATATGTAATTTCAGTATGGTATTGCCTGAAGCTTTGCAGAACATCCTTTGTGTGTGCCAGGTAGATTTTTGGCTACTGTAGATCTAGAAGAACACAGGTATAGGACAGGGACTTAAATGCTACTTACCCAGCATAACACTAAGACACTGAGCTATTAAACTGTGCTGTAACTTCTCCAGCTCTTAAAACTTACTCATATATAAAAAATGGTTTCAGAAATGTTCACTGAGTTTATTTTGGCTTTCCTGTTCTGTGCAAAATTTGGCTTCCTGTAGGTAAATAAAACACACTTCAATTTTCTTAATTTTTTTCCAGGTAAACTGTGCTCACAAATACACAATTGGCAAATGGTAGAAGGCTGGAATAGAGGCAACAGGACCTTCAGTGATATGCCAGATACGTAGTTGCTGGCTTTCCACATAAAGAGCATGTAAGTAACTTCCACAGGAAATAATTAAGTGAGTGATCTTAAATAGTACTTTTTTAGCAAATACTAAGAGACATTTGTCTTGCTCTGGTTTGTGTTGACTTTTTTTTCTTTTAATGCACTTATCATTTAAGACAGTTGCATATCCTTAGTTTTCACTTGTTACCTTCACCATAGATCTTTATAACACAAACTTAGTCAAAAAAATAAATTGATTGATACAGAGACAAACACAATGTAAAGAATAATGTTGACATGGTGAAAAAACATTAGAGGAAGAACAGGATGCCCACAAAATTTTACCTATCGTCTAATTTCAAGTTAAAAACTGGTAGACTATTTGGGTTTGGGCAGAGGTGGGGAATTCAGAAAGGAAAAGATTATAGCACTTGTAGCCTTGTGTCATAAAACCGATAGGTCTTATGTATGTAATGTAAGAATGAAACTTCCTCAAAGATGTGAAGTTGGATTGTGTTGACTCTTGTTCACATACAGATGCATTAAGCTAATATCCTATTTGCCACTAAAGTTTCTGAATTTGGAGATTAAATCAGAGCTTTGCTGAAGATTATGCATCACATAGAGAATCATCTTCAAAGATTTGTTTGAGAAATTCCTGTTAGAAGCAATAACTAGAAGGATTCCACTTTTGTACGTTGCTTTTAGCATTGTGGATGGCAGTGCTGGAATAAATGAAGTAGGAAATACCATTTTTGTGGAGGTGGGTCTCTGTCTTAAATTGAGGCTCCCAGTACATAAGGACTGATTGGATTCCTTCTTCCCTGTTTTCAGGGAAGCATTCAGTCAGACATGAAAGAGATTTCAGCATGACATGATTTAAATTGGAAAATTTCAAAATAACCGATAAATTTCCAAATACACTGAAAAGGAACTCATCATTTTAAAGCAGCTCCTTTAGAGAAACCTTTTAATAGGTAAGGGAGTATAGTACTTCTTAGGGCAAAATCAACCCAGATCTGATCAGACCCGAGTTAAACAACTAAGTTACTTCATGGCCTGATTTGGTCTATAGTTTGCCCAGTTTTCTGGAATAATCATAGGTTGAAAAGAAACATTCCTCTTTCCCTCCTTGTGCCTTTAATATACTCTGTGTCCACATCAGACCTCAGGATGACTCTTGCCTTTTTGTGATAAAAAATATTAGAGAGAGATAATTTAAGAAGCTGTATCAGTATGCCTCATACAACTCAGACTAAGAATACTTATTTCCAAGCTACACTCAGGTGCTGCTGTGATTCAGAAATCCTGGATGTCATGTTTTTCAGCTGTCAGAATGTACATTTTTATTTGCCAAGCAGAATGTAAGTACAATTTTAGATCATCAAACAACAAACACTGCAGAAAGCAGGGATTTCCATGTGCCTCTCTTCTGTTACACTGGAAAGAAGATGTCTTAGTCATCTTGGATAGGTGGGTCACCTGATGTTCTTCAGTCATCTTGGTCCCTTAGGTCAGGCTCACTGTTGTTGAGTCACATAATTTACCTCAGTCCCATCAGTGCACACTTTGGTCACCTCCACCTCCCTGGAGGATAGTAAAGGGCAGGGCAAACTCCATAGAACTGGTGGGAGTTGTACTAAACCTGCTATTTGCGAAGAAATGCTTTGGTCTTTGGACATCTTTGTGAGAGTAAATTAATCCTTTAAATTCAATCAACACTTCTAAAGCGAGTTTCAGTATTCACTGAAATTGTTTTGTAGGTACTGATTTACAACAGGCACAAATGAAAACTGAAGACAATAATATTTGACATACTATAAAGCCAAATCACTCACTATGTGAGTAAGTTTTAGGATATCAAAACACCTAAAGAAAATGACTGTTCTCTTTGAGGGCAGTTCTTCACGGGAGGTCTCCACTGGGTATGGAAAACCTTACTGGAGTGTAGCGAGCTATCTGGGTTTGCTCAGTAAATTGAATAACAAGGACCCTCTCAATGAATAGGTACAAAGGACTAAAGTTATATCGATTTCTACGTAGTTAATCCAGCAAAATCATTGTGGTAACTGCATTTATTAATATGCAACTTGTATTTGTACAATGCCCTCTGTGACAATTTATCGTTAAATACAGACCCTCTAATATAGTTAACATAATTCTTACCTTTCAAGTGGATAAACATTTGCTCACATTTTTTTCAGACCCAAAGGGATGGTTTTTGTCTTGAGTAATTCTGATGTGTCAGCAAAGCCAGCCCAAGATGAGCCACCTCTCCATTGCACCCAGTTTCTTCTAAGTTCTAGATCACCTCCTCATTGGAGCTGGTACAGTTGTTTCTGTGACTGCTGGAGTGAAACAACCTCGGTGCAAAGTGCATCCTCTTACAACCAACCAACCAACCGGTGAAGTGCTGGGCCCTGGGTTGTGGGCCCCAAGGTGGAGTTGACCTGTGGATGAGTCACAACCTAGCAGAATGTTTTGTTGTTTCTATTGGCTTCATGTTCCAGAGGCAGAACCTGGCCCACCTGTGTCTCTGTGGCTCTTGCCCTCACTCAGGTGGTCATGGTTGGGGTGGTGGGTGAGGCCAGGAGCCTATTAGTCTAGAAGAGCTTCTTGTTGGGTGTGGCTTCTGTTGGGGCTGGTTGCATCTTGCTGAGCTCTCCTGGTGGGGTCCTTCCATGTGAAGGACCACTGAGGGAGCCATCTCTGTCTGTTGTGTCCAGCAGGCGATGCTGGCACCACAATGGGCAGTAGAGGAACTGGGCCCACAGGAACCTGTGGCAGGACTGTCTGAAAAAAGACTTCTGAGGGGGTGTTGCTGAGTTCAGTGTTGGCCTGTGTGATCAGGCAACTGATGGCAGCATAAAATGATGATGAGGCTCGATGAGGCTCTGAGTAACCTGACCTAGGTAGATGTTCCTACTTCTGTAGGGAGGTTGGACTAGATGACCTCTAGAGGTCCTTTCTAGCCTGAAACATTCTGTGATTCTATGACGGCTGAACCAACACAACAACCTGGCAGCAATACTAGTTCAAGGTATTCATATCCCTCCTATCATCTGCCTTTTGTCTCTCCCTCCTGTGTTTCTGGTAGCTGTTTGTGGGACCAGTCAAACCATCAGTAACTGATGTGGATTAGAAAAATTACTCTTTATTAAAGACTTAATAGTGGCTTCTTTATTAAATCAGACCGGCTATCTGATGTTGCTCGCTCTGAAGACTTCCTACACCCTTGCTGTGGCAAGAGGGATGAACAGAAGCCAGGGTTACAGGAAAGAATGAGGGTGTCGGTTCTCTCAACTAGTATTGCCACTGAGAAAAGAGCCTGAGCAACTGAACCCTATGAGTAAAAATACACATGTAATTGCTGTAAGTAATTAATTCCAGTACCAACCTGCCTCATTCTCAAATATGCTGGCTCCTGCTGTGCATTTCCAAGTCAAAGTAACCAGCTGATTGAGATACAACAATCAGACAGCAAAATTATACGAGATGATGTCAGGTATACCAAACCACAGTCAATCAGGAGAATTTAAATGTAATGTCTTTGAAATGAATGTTACCTGACAAGGAGCTACTGACCTGTCTGTGCTGGTGTGTGAGCCTGTAAATGTGAGCTTGCTGCATTAGCCATAAACTTCATCCATGTAAGGAGTTGACAAAAACTCCTTTAAATAAAGCACTGCAGCCACCTAGCCTTGAAAAGATGCAAGTGTTCAGTAACACTCTGATCACAGCCTGGAATTAAGCAAAAGCCTTCCATGTATTTGTAGATACTTCAGAAGCCAGTAACACAGAAACAAACTGAAATAAGCAACAGAACGACCAGAAATCACTGAAAGGTCACACTGATCCAAATGTCCATCTTTCTTGAGTTCGTCTTTACAAAGCTGCAGGACAGTCATTTTTGCTTGGCTCATAATCAGTTCCTGCTAATGCTGTGTCCTCTGGTTCTGCCTAACGCTGATGAGATAAGGGACAAATGGGTCAATGCTCTCATTGTATTTACTGGGAAACCAGTAATCAGGACAGATGACTCAATTCCCTGAATCCTTATTATACATGAATTTGCTAGAGTATCCCTTTAGACTGCCATAGATTATCAACAAACAGCAACAAGAACATGAGAAAAGAAAAACAGTGTCAGTGGTAGAGGATGTGGGCAGGATCAAACATAAACCTGTGCCACTGCTGTATAAGGGCACTTCTGATTTTCCTCTGCTGTCGACCTCTGGGTCATTTCCAGACCATAAATCATGTAGCAAACCTCACCTGCCTCCTCTCAAAAATTCTCAAGCTGGACACCCATTACTAAACAACGACTCTTATTTCACTGAGATTACCTGCTCATCCAGACTAATACTGCAGTTCCTGCTTTTCTCGATAGTAAAGACAGCAGAGAAACCTTAGTAGTACCTCACAGCAAAACGAGTTAATGCCAAACATTCCTATTCTGTGTTCTCTAAAGGGAATTTTCAACAGATCAATCAGACTTCTGATGCTAGATAACTACCAAAATTAATTTTTGATTTTCCATTCAGCTGCCGAACTAGCTGAGAATGAAAAATTAAGAACACAGCACATAAAATCAAAAGCGGGATGAAAAACTGACAAAAGATTCAAAGAATGGTCACAAATGTACTTTTTATTTTCCAGATGCACAGTAGTTTTAGAAACTTCTCTCTTAGAGGCATGAAAGGATCAAAAGGAGAGCTACCGTAGCAGCCTATGGCACATATATTGAGCAAGTTACAGTAGTTTTCTTTGATGTGTTTGATGCCGTCTGCTGTTGAGAATGGGCTGCTGGTGTACATGAACTCAGCTGGATAGCCTGTGTTCTTCTCATGGACTGCATTATTAAAGAGCTACTTGAGAACTGATTTATTTATTGATTTTGTTATTTTAAATTCCCTGGAAAAATTCAAGAAAAATGCATCCCGTTTGTAACACTGTATAAGCTGAATACACTCAGCTTTTATGCTTTGAAGAACTACACATTCATTTTTCAATAATCACACTTGCAGATACTTCATATAGAAAAAAAAAGAAATCCAAGCTCTTGATTACTGATATTTAATATCAACATGGTCACACCGGTAAAATACCAAATTATAAAACAAAACAAAAACAACCCCAAACATTTTTAATCTCAGTTCTTCTGCTTGCTACAGTCTAAGAAAGATTCTTCAGAATAAAAATCTTATACTTCTGATGCTTCCTTATACATAGAAAGAACAGCTTTGTGCCATCCTCAGTGATAGGAAGTGACAGGCAGAGCATGACATCAGTCTTTATTTTTAACTGACTGCCTTCTGGTGAATTTATTTTGCTGTCAGTAAATATTACAGCAGCGTTAGTCACATTCAGGCTTTATGGAGAAAGAAGCCCTGTGCTGAGTTTGATCCCAGAGGTCAGCGGTTCATAGCTTTGAAGGGAGAATCTGTATTTCCAAATTTGGCAGATTAATAAGAATATGTCTCAGAGAAATGCTAAAGTACACATCAAAGGTCTACAACCACCAAAGGCATCCATGGGAATTTTACCCTGCGCAGGCAGGCTAACCACTTAGAAAAATATCAAATCCTGTACTCAATAAGTTCAGTCAGCAAGTAATTGGCTACTGATGTTCAATTAAACTTGCCACCAGACTGAGTCCAGCAGCTTTTACAGTGTCAGTGTTCCTATTCTCACTAATAGCACTGTCCTGGTGTCCTTACCTTTTTAGTATCACTACACGTGCAGTGCCTGTAATAAGATAGGGTCAGCAAGTTTATAACCAGAGGACATAAATTAAAGACCACTTCCTATTCTTCTCCTACAGACAGTGAGAGTCTTTAAAATGAAGAAGCAGAGAAACTGCACCTTCAGGATGGCCCGAGAGAGCAGAGATCCAGCACAGACCATGCGTACGATACCTTGTCTCCATTGCCTTTGTAAATCTATTTGGTTTTGCTCATCCACCCCCTTGTCTTTTGGCTTCCCTCTAAGGAAAACACTGGCGTTCATCATGGAGTATTCATGCACGCCAATCAAGCACACTATTCAATACACAGTATTCAAGCCTTAATAACTATCACATCACCATTGTTATTACTAAATATTGCTACTACTATGTTATTAATAAATAATGCTACCTGGGGCCCAGGTTAAAGATGTGAAGAGAAAGCTTCCTATCCTGGTATGGCCCTCAGGTAATTATTGATTTGTCAGGTAGGTAGTGATGAAGTTGCAACAAGAAATCCAAGGGCAATCAAGAGAGACTTCAGGGCCTTGGGATGACTGGTTATCAAGAAGCACAAGTAGTGTTCTCCTCTGTCCTTCCAATTGTAGGGAATGATGAGGGAAGAAACAGGAAGAGCCAGCAGATCAATACCTGGCTCTGAGCCTGGTGTCACCAGCAGAATTTGGGGGTTTTTGATCATGGGTTTGTTTACATGGCATGAGGCCTGCTGTTTCCCCTGTCTCAAAGGGGGAAAAGGGTTTTTGCACAGGAATTGGCAGGGCTCATCAAAAGAGCTTTACACTCTTTTGAAGGGGGAAAGGCATAAAACCAGGCTCACTAGAGATAAGCCCGGGGGCAGCACACCGATATTTGTGGGATAGTGTACTAGCAAGGTCCTTTGGTCTGCCATCCCAGTGGAGGTAGGGGATGGAGATCCATGTGGCAGCAAAGACACAAAGGGTTACTTATGTGTTGGAAACCATGGAAGCACCTGAGAATGGTCACAATGGAATTAGGGCTTCTCCCCCCACAAAAAGGTAGGAGAATCAAGAGCCCAACTAAAGTGCATCTGCAGCAATGCACACAACAAATGGAAGGAGCTGGAAGCCATTGTGCAGCAGGAAAACTATGGCATAGTTACCATCCTGGAAACATGGTGGGATGACAGCTGGAGTGCTGCAATGGATGACTATAAACCCTTCAGAAGGGATAGGCAGGAAGGAGAGGTGGTGGGGTAGCCCTGTGTGTTAGGAAGTGTTTTGATTGTCTAGAGCTTAATGAGGGTGGGGTTGAATGTCTGTGGGTAAGAATCAGGGGGAAAGCTGAGGTAGATATCATGGTGGGTGGGAGTCTGTTATAGACCACCCAACCAGGATGAAGAGGCAGATTAAATATTCTGCATGCAGCTGGTAGAAGTCTCATGATTGCTAGCCGTTGCTCTCCTGGGGGACTTCAACTTGCCAGATGTCTGCTGGAAATACAATACGGCAGAGAGTAAATAGTGTATTTGTTTCCTGGAGTGTGTGGAAGATAACTTCCTGACACAGCTGGGGAGAGAGACAATTAGGGGAGGTGCCCCACTGGACCCGTTGCTTGTGAACAGAGAAGGACTTGTGGGTGATGTGATGGTTGGAAGCCATCTTGGGCATAGTGATCATGAAATGATAGAGTTTTTGATTCCTGGAGAAGTAAGGAGGGGAGTCAGCAGAACTGCCACCTCGGACTTCCAGAGGGCAGACTTTGGCCTGTTTAGGAGCCTGGTTGACAGAGTCCTTTGGGAGGAAGTCCTGAAGTGCAAAGGAGTCCAGGAAGGCTGGACATTCTTCAAGAAGGAAATCCTAAAGGTGCAGGAGCAGGCTGTCCCCATGAGTTGAAAGACAAGTTGGTGGGAAGATCAACCTGACTGAACAGAGAGCTTTGGCTGCAACTCAGGAAAAAAAGGGAGAGTTTATGAGCTTTGGAGGAAGGGGCAGGAAAATCAGGACGACAAAATTAGATAGGCCAAAGCTCAACTAGAACTTAATCTGGCTACTGCCATAAAAGACAATAAAATTGTTTCTATAAATACATTGGCAACAAAAGGAGGACAAGGGAGAATCTCCATCCTTTATTTGATGCAGGCAGAAATACAGTGACCAAGAATGAGGAAAAGGCTGAGGTACTGAATGCCTTCTTTGACTCAATCTTTAATAGTAAGACCAATTGTCCTCTGAGTGACCAGCCCCCTGAACTGGAAGACAAGGACAGGGAGTAGAATGAAGCCCCCATAATCCAAGAGGAGATGGTCAGTGAGCTTCTACAGCACTCAGACACACACAGATCTATGGGGCCAGATGAGATCCACCCAAAGGGACTGAGGGAGCTAGCGGAAATGCTCACCACGCCACTTTCCATTATTATCAGCA
>VZZY01009096.1:48300-58459 GCA_013400335.1 Eurystomus gularis | reverse complement strand
GTGATTCACTATTTCAGGTTGGTTGAAAGTAAGATCAGCTGAAAGGAGTTCTTTCCTTTGTCTCTCATAAAAGTAATGCCACTGTAGCTCTTAGATCCTATGGTATTTCCATCCATTTTAACAAAAAAAAGAAGACACATAAATATGCATTGGATACTTTCAAGATTCAGCTGGACAGGGTGCTGGACCATCTTGTCTAGACCATGCTTTTGCCAAGAAAGGTTGGACCACATGATCCTTGGGGTGCCTTCCAGACAGATATTCTATTATTCTGTGATGAAATAGCTGTTGTGATACCCTTAGAGAACAGCCAAGGTGGTGGTTGATGGCAACAGTAGAAGAATGAAAGGCTGGATCAATTATTGCATCTGTTTTTCCAGAGAGGACCACACTGGAAGACTTAAACCACTGTTATGCAAAAAAAAATCTAATATTTATCTAAAATAGAAAGTTGTAGCTTAACTATAACAACTTCAACAGCTGGCAGCCTACTAAAGGGGTTTAAGAGGATTCAGTATTTAACAGTGATTTGGCTTTTTGTTGTTGTTTGCGTCTATGCCATCAAAAATATGGCAAGAGATAAAACATGAATTTATATAACATTAATGACAGAATTGTTCTAATGCAGCGCTAATCTTTCTCTGTGTATGAATCATCGTGTAGAAAAGGAAGTGTAGAACACTGGAAATCCAGAAACCTAAGAAGATTTACAGAATGTATCTAGCATATGCTTTCAGCTGAGCTTTGACATGTCATGAGTAGAATGGATTAAGCTTTTCACTACAAGCTCTCCAACATCATTCCTTAAAAAGGTTAAGGTTGCTCAGCCCTGAAGGAGAAATCCAGGAATGGGGTAGCCAGGTAACAGATATGTTCCATTTTCAGATCAGTATTTCCATGTTCTCCAATGGAAAAATACATCCAAGCTTTCATATAAACTTAATGTCAGGCAAATATTCCCTCCTGCTGTAGGATATGTCCATATTAAAGATTCACTGGCCACGTTAATGAAAGCCTGTAAGAAGCACAAAGGTGGAATTTGACTAATGCCTCATGGCAGTTTCTGTGTTAAGAACTTGATCTGTTGAAATCTTCGTGTTAAATTCCAGTAGGCTCTGTGCCCTTATGCTTTTTGATAGTACAAGAGCCTAATCTGAGCTCACAGTTTTGTTAATGAGAGGCAGCAAGTGCTGAATAGTCTGTAAAAGAAATTAGATTTGTAAGAACTCAGTGGGCAACTTCTAAGGAAGTCATGAGGTAAAACACAAAGCAAGCCTATGGGCACTAAGCCATGTGTTGGGTCTGAATCTCCAATTTATGTCACCTGTAATTGGAAAAACATAAGGAAACTGTGACTCATATACCCTGAAGATACATTATGGTAGTCTAGAAAAAAATAAAAATTTACTAGATGCAAAATTGCACATTAGAAGAACAAACAGTTTTGCCTTTATGACCATCCTGTTCTGCACCTGGTTCTGTGCTTGGGCATAGTGTAGGACCTACCTGGGGTTGCTTCTAACATCATTGGCCTGTCCTAATCCTGCTAGGGTGCGCAACGGGAGTCAAGGAAATGCACAACTCGTATTTGTATGAACCGACACTGACACCGTGTGGCTGCCTGGCAAGGGAGGGGACATCTCTTCCTCAGGCTTCTCTTGCAATTGTCCACTGACTGTAGGACTAACAATCCCTGTGATTTTTAAAAGCATCTTTTAGTCATTTGCAGCTTGGGAAGCCAACATAGAAGTAACAAAATTTGAGTCTTCCCTCTTGTTTTTGTCCTGAAAATTTCCAGTGCCAAGGGCCATCCTTTATCTACAAAATGGTTGTGCAAGTTATTCGGGGCTGGCAATGACACCGCACTGATCCACCTGTGTAGTCAGTGACATTTCAGCTGTGGAGTAAATGACGTGGCCACGCAGGTGCTGGATTGGATTCAGAGTTTACTGTTGAGAATAGACACAAAGATTTGCTGCCTGGTTAGCCCTGCCAAAGACATTGCTTGTCAAAGACAGTCACAAGGAAATAAGGCAGCATGCCGGTTTCACCATCACAATTCCACGTAGCACAAAATGCTCTTGGGAAAGTTCACATATAACCCAGACTGAACCAGACACGAAGAGTCTCCAGTTACTATTACTGGTGATTTAAAATAGCTTTCATTTTGACTAGCTGTGTCTCCCTGCCACGTAGAGATTGCTTTTATGATTTATCAAAGCTTCTTAAGGATGCTCTTTCTGAGCTGCCTGCTGCTTCTTTACAGTTAGCGCACCAGTATGCAGCACTAGAGATATATTGCTGTATATGTTCCACATTAAAGATCAGACAGGGTAATCCATAAATAATTCGGCGGCTAAAAAGCTTGTGGGAGCTTTGGGTTACACAAGCAGGAAAGATACATGCTTGTGGCAAGAGGATGTACAACTTACAACGAGACAATTCTATGACTTTGATGTCCACCAAAAGAATTTGAAATTTGGTAGAGAAATCACCAAATCTATGAAGCTAATCTGTCCCTACTGCACAGTGCAAGGCAATCTTCCCATATTTCTATAGAGTAGCACCATTACTTCCCTGCAGTCCCTGCAATAAACTTTGTTTTTTAACCCCACTTCATGCTGCTTATGGGGTAAGCCTACTCTGGATGCAGGAGCAACAACCACTATTTATGATTCATTAATGCCTGCATTTGAATACAAAATGAAGTAGACATGCAATGAGAGGAGGAAAAGATAACAATGATGAAAGATAACATTTCAAAGTTGGGTGTTGATTCTTATTTGCAATTTCATGGCTCACAGAAGAGCCATGTTTCATCTGACGGCCCTAGTTTCATCTGACTCTCCAAATGTGTGCAATTTTGTATGAATGTGAAGCTCTTAGTTGCCTATTTGGACAAAGGCCTACGGCAGAAATATCTGTAAGTAAACTAGATGCTAATGTTTTCTCCGTGTGTGTGTGTGAGAGAGAGAGAGAGCATGTGTGAATGTATGTCTCACTCCTTCTCTGACTCAAATTAGAGGGAAAATCTCTTTGGGGCATGATAATGAAAATCTGATCAGGCCAGTGTGAGCTCTCAGGAACCATCCAAGCTGAAGAACAGGCTGCTAATACCACCACTCTGTACATATTAGTGTCTGATCAGTGACACCTGTAAGGATGAAATGCAGAAAGCCCACACTCTTATTCTTTCCTTGAGTAATTAGGCCTCAGTTCCAGCACAGTAATGAACTCCAGTCCAGCAGACCAAGTTTGGCTTATTTGTTTCCTAATTACAGCCTTAAATGTGTCAATAGGTGCTTGGGTCTGCACTAATTCCATCTCTTCTGTTTTAAATTTACCTACTGATTTTTGCTACGTATTATCTTTGGTAATGGACAGGGAAGAAGGGCGTGTTTATGTTGTGGGCAGAGGTTAGAGGAAAAGGAGAGAGAAACTGGGATATAAATATTATGGGAAGGGACACAGGTAAAAGTTACTTCTGAGAGAACAAGACCAAAGCCCATCCATGTGCAGGCTACTGACATGCAAAATGCACTGTACTTGCAGACATTTAAAAGACTTTAAAGTGGATTCATTTTGGAGTAACATCTTACCACTCTGCTCGCTTGCTTTCTTTTAACTCTCCAACCATACAGGAAAAAATGCACTGACTGGACCTTATCTTGAAATGACAAGAAAAGCTGATGTGACCTGTTGTCTTCTTCACATTGCTCGTGCCTGCCTTGGAGCTATTTGTGATTCACCCTGTGTCTGAAGGGCCTACATGTCCCTTGCTGTTATACTCACCTGAGAAGGGCCAAACAGAGCCTTTGTTCCCTTCCAGGCATCTGCCCATTGCCTTTTAGAAAACAGAGGCTTTTCAAAGTATTGCTTTCATCTTATTTTATCGGTCTAGGAAATCTGTGTGTCTCTGAAATGTCAACTAAAATCTGACTGGGGTGTGAACTGTACCATAGATCTTTCTGGAAAATACCTGCTTCATCTTGGACAGTCATGACAACAAATCATGATGTTTCTTCATCAGAAGCCCCAGCACAACACTAGAATCTGATGAGGATATAGTTTACCATATGGTACCACAATTTGACTTACAAGAATAAAAGTTGTATTTAGCATTATTTTACATAATGGACTGAAAATATGAATTTGGACCAGATATGATGGGACTTTGAGCAACCTGGTCTAGTGGGACATGGCTGGGGGGTTGGAACTAGGTGATTTTGAAGGTCCCTTCCAACCCAAACCATTCTATGGTTCTATAATTATAAAACTGCCACTGATTTGGCTTTCCAGACAATGAGTCTTTCCTGACATTGACCAGAATATCTGCTTATCTGCTTATTCTCATTGCTTTGAGGTGCATTTTGCCAAATCTCAGAAAATATGCCAACTCCTGTAATATTTTGAGCATGGACAAATGACTTGTTTGGACTAAGGTGAGGCCAATTCATTTTCTGCCTGTGAGAGTGGAATGTAATTATAATCAAAAGGGAAATGCATTTAACCAATGCACTAACTATCCCCTCCCTGCTGCTCGTCCCTTTGCCACTTGATGTGATTGAGAAGTGAGTCATAAAAAAACCCTATCTATACAGACATAGTCACAACAACACAGCCCTTTGTTGGCTACTAATCAGTTTGCAACACAAAGGCAGCAATCCTCTAAATTTTCCACTCCCTGCTTGTGTCTGGGCTTCCATCATCTTCTCCATGAATTCGCTGTCTTTTGGAGTCTCTGTGGAAGACACATTTGAACACTACTTTTTCCATGAGGATTGTCTGAAAAAGCTTAAAGATACACTAGTGAGGGCCAGGACATTTTTTCTGGAACAGTACTCTGCTCTGCTTCACTTCCATTCTTTCCATTTCCCAAGATAGATAGTCAGTGATGGATCCCATCATACCACACCATACCATTGATGGCAACAGCAGTCTGTAAATATATTTGGGTATAAAATTAAACAAATAGACAGAGATGGATATATCCTTGAGAGCAGGTGAGGAGAAACAGATGCTTGTGTTGCATCTGTGTCTAGAAACAAGCTGTCATCATGTTTGTCCTGTGCAACATGGACAAAAGGAGTTGAGGACCTTCCTACATATCAAGAACACACAAAGTACAGACAAAAGGAAGCAAAGATTTTATTGACATTTCTTTACACAGAACACAAGCTACACAAAATGCCACAATAAAGCATATGTAGAAAAATAGTAGAATCATATTGGCACTGATGACTATTCATTATTATAATTATTATTATTATCATCATCTTATTATACAGATTTCATCATAACAATAATAAATAAGCATTAAAATTTCACAGTGGCATTATAAGCTTTACATTCATGATCTTGTTTATAGAAGGGACCGTGTCAGTTTTCTTCAGCTTTTCTGTGTGATCATGATTCAGAGTAGTAGATTTAAAAATTAAAAGCCCTTTCCCTTAACCTATAAGGATCTGGCCACATTATCCATTGACTTGATCCCTTGGAGAGGTCTGCATTTGTCTAAAAAAGACGTTACTTTGAGAACACATTTGGCCAACTGGAAAATTGGCCTTAAAAAGAACCCAGGACATTTGCTACCTTCTGGTGGTCCAACTGTGAGATGCCATGAATGCTACTGGCTGCCATTTGGCAAGATCTTTGGATGCATACACGGTTTTATCAGGTTAAGCTGCCTGGGGATCTGGCCCATTATGTCAAGAGTACACTTGAGAAGCATTTCTCAGGATCAGACCTTAAGTCAAGACCTTGTGAATGCTATTGAGTCAGAATCTACATTTCAAGAAAATTGATTTGCATCTCAATTTTCCCTGAAATATCATGAAATTGACTCAACCTCATTTGTTTCCACTTTGTGAGATCAGTTTTGTTTTTTCCATGTAAGTCTCACTTAAATCTTGACAGACGTAGTCAAAGAAAATTGAAGTGTATGGCAGTTGAAAAATGCTCATCAAGGAAAGGGAAGTGAATTAGGGAGAGGCAGACAGAGCACATGTTGCAAATCTTGGTGTCTTGAAAATAAAGAAGTAGTACAGAATTTCCAAGTTCACAGCCTCTCATTATTGCCTCTTCTGTTTGATTTGAAATATGTATTGTGAGAAACATAACTGCCTCAATCAAACGTAATAATGTCTCATCTAAAAGCGCAAACTCTGCTGTCACATGACAGAATCTGTTGTACTCCTTCAGACCACAGAAATGGTTATAATTAAAAATAGCACAGATTACTCGTCAGCAAAGTTCAGCCTCAGTATCAAGTTACTGTCTTTAAGTCCAGATTTGCAGAAGGTTGTACTTACTGTTACATGCACCAGTTACATCATGCATATTGCTTGCCCTGAACAGTCAGCCTCAAAGGCCTTAGAGAAGGATATATCTCTGATGGATCGCTTTGCAGCCCTGTGTGCACAAACATGGGCGTGTATACCGATGCTAGCATTTTACATCCACTGTGCATGGGTACAAACAGTTACTAAGTCCAGGAGTCACTCCAAAATTGACCTACTTAGTCAAAATTAATCTCTTGTAACTCAGCCCAATGGTATTTATTAGTTGCTTATCTGAAAAAAAAACCCCATATTATTTCTTCTTTAAAATTTTCTAGCCTTGCTCTTGTTAACTAAAAACTGTAAAAGTGTGCTTAAAGAAAAACCACTTTCAGAGCTAATTACTTACAGGAAATAGTAAGCTTTAATTACAAGTGGTATTTTCTTGTAATTTAATAAACTAGATAAGATGTAGTTTTTGAAACATAGGATAAGGATCTTCACAGAACTGTGCCCCTGTCCACTGAATTCTATTCCGTATGTCAATTGAGGAATAGAGAAGGTCCAATTTTAGGTGTTACCACTGAGCCAAGAGTTAATCCAGCAGTGTAACGTATTCCATTTGAATAGATACTGTACAACTGAGAAGTTGTTTTTTATGACATTGATAACTTTAGCTATTAAAAAGTTAGAACCTGATTTTGAGGGTTATAATTTTAATACACTTTTAAAAGAATTCCATCAAGGTTTCCAGGACTCTCAAATCAGAATAATGGTCCCAGCATCAAAAACAGAATAATTGCATACCGGGAAAGATAGGACATCAATCAACACCTGCCTCAAAAATGTGTTTTATTTGGAATATAAATCAGAATTTTTTAATTTGCCTAATTAGAGATTCATTGCCATAAGCTCCCTCTAAACAAGAAAGAAGGTCTCCCAGCAGGCAAGTTTTCCCAGTTAAGGCTTGTACCATTCGTTGAAAGTAATTCTCTATATAGGGAAAGCTAAATTTTCTGATATCTCAGATGCTGTGGCTAATTGTCCCTCATAAGTGGAAAGATGGAGATTTAAGGACAAGTTTATTTTTTCTAAAAAAAAAGACTTGAGTACATATGAAGTGATTTATGAATATGATTGAGGCCTTAGTCTAAGACTGTGGTTAACAAAACCCCTGATAATAAAGGGATTAAGTTTTCCAGTCCAAGACATCCAGTCCTGGGTTAAACTGTTTCGCATTTAAGAAAGCTTACTATTAGAGGAAAATCCAGGTAACAGAACATAGACATATATTTCAATTTATTTCTGAACTTTGTGGTTTGGAATATTCTGATCCATGTTTTGATTTTGACCTGATACTTTTCCCAAACATACAATAATATTCTGGAATTATTTACTTTGGTGAAGTGGATAGGGTTTGGGAAGCTGCTCTTTTTGCTCTCTCCATCATAATTGCCATCTTGGTGGGGGTGTATTCCTGACACATCATCGAAGAAGGAGGTTTTATCCTGCGTCTTTGTCTTCTCCCATCCTTAGTCTATCAGAGCTATATCTGGACTCTTACCTACTTGGAATCTCGAAGAGGCATGGGACAAAACAGCAGTGTATCTTCACTCTTGGGAAAACAGATATAGTGGAAAATAAACCTAGAAAGCACTACAGATTACTAGTTTTTGGGTTGTTTTGTTGTTGTTTCAGACATGCGATCACAAACGAGTACCATGGCTTGCCTAGACTGATCTCCCTCATACTTCTTAAAAAGATTTAATGGCAGAAAAAGGAAATAGCTGATTTCCCAAACTGGATGCATAGTCAAATACATACAAGACTAAAATTAGGAAGAAGATTGGCAAAGCTGATAAATCATTGGTCTATCAGCTTAAAAATGAAAGCTTGGTTGAAGAGTATGGATGTCAAGGAAAATTAAAAAATGGTGACAAGCTTCCTGTCTGAGGAGATAGGGCAGCTCAGCTTGACACGTTGCATTGACCATGGAAACCGTGGAGGTGGTAGATAACACACATCAAATTCAAGACTGCTTAGATAAGATTAGTTGACTAATGATGTGCCAAGAGATTGACAAATCACTGTACAAAACAATCTCTCTTCTCCAGTGAGGTGGATGAAGCCAGCAAACTGCTCCTTCACGGGAGCTTTGGAGGATAAGCAAAGTAAATCCCCCCAAAAAGTACCAGAAACACGTTAGACTTATCAATCATCACCAGCTTCTAAATATGGTATGTCTACATACACTGCTTATGGGAACTTACATTCATTACATATGAGAACATAACATACATAAGGGAAAACACATTTTCTGCATACATATGTATGTAGGGTATACCACACGTATGGTATATACGGCACACAGGAACTACACTTTGTATTATCATTTTTACTGAAAGTGGTAACACAGCTTAGGTTACCATAGTCGCTTCTTCAATCTTTCCTGTGCATGTAGCTGCATATATGATCCTGCATCAGAAATGCCTTGACATCTTTCCACAGCTGGGGATGATGCAGGTACCATGTGAAAATAGCAAAGAGTAAGTGAGAATTTCTCCTGGACTGGGACTGGTAGATTTCTGCTAGTGCTTGCGCTTTCAGAAGGAATTAAAAACTTGTTAATTTAGTTGCTAGAAACTGCCATGAGAATTGAAATATTGGGGCTTTCACCACCAGAAGCTGTTATACCTGTTAGCACACCCCCATCTATGGGAAGTATAGGATAAGCGAGGCTGCTGCAGTACTCAAACCACCCACTCCAAAAAAAAAAAAGTTGTTTGAGACTGAACTTTTGTGTGGAGGAGGTTTTTTTGTTACTTTGGATAAGCTGTTTGTGTTTGTAGCTG
The DNA here is from genome assembly GCA_013400335.1 of Eurystomus gularis. Lineage (NCBI taxonomy): Eukaryota > Metazoa > Chordata > Aves > Coraciiformes > Coraciidae > Eurystomus > Eurystomus gularis. The sequence continues at coordinate 49,329 of VZZY01009096.1, read as the reverse complement.
GTAGCTTTCAAAGACTGAAAGGCATGCTGGATAGCAGTAAAAGTAGTCCTATTCACCATATCGCTCTAATATTTTCAGAGCCACAAACTACTTGAATATGTGCAGCTCCATGTATATAGCCACTGGAGTTCTGGCACATAGGTGTATGTGCACAAATCAGTTTCAGACAGTTGTGGTTACTTTGCCACACAGAAAAAAAGGATCTTGCAGCACCCTGGGTGAAAGTAGAAAGCTGAACTTCCAAAAGCAGAGAAATCAAGTTTCAAGGTTGTAATAGAAGTTAATTTAGTCTAACCTTTTCTATAAGAAGGCTTTATATATATTTATTCTTTATGCTTTTATCCTGTGCAGGGAAGGCCTGACTCATCTGCATTTAAAGCAGCTCAGCACTGATTAAACTGTTTTCATAAGGATTTCCATGCAGTGCATGGATTTCTCTTAGATAAGTGCATATGCATTATACAGTCTTATCAAAATAGAGCAGCAACAGCAGCAGCAGCTTTTTCAGACCGCAGACTGTCAGGAAGCAGCATGTCATGGACCTGATGATCATAAAGGAAGTGATCATCCCTGGCTGTCATGCAAGGGTGGAGAAAACACATCAAGCTTCCTCGCTATCTGTGCCTAAAGCTTACTAATGACTAAGATCATCTTAAATAAGATGTGCAAAGCCAGGAGAGAAACAATCAGCATGGCAGTGAACATGCCAAGGGTGCAATGGAGCACTAGATGTATTGCGTGCTGAAAAAGAGACCCATAAAAGGTGGTGATAGGCCATTGGCCACAACGCTTTACCCTTGCTAGTGCTAGTACCTTATAGAATCATAGAATGTTAGGGGTTGGAAGGGACCTCTGGAGATCATCAGGTCCAACCCCCCTGCCAAGCAGGACCATAGAATCTAGGGCAGGTAACACAGGAATGCATCCAGATGGGTCTTGAAAGTCTCCAGACTCCACAAACCTCCCTGGGGAGCCTGTTCCAGTGCTCTGTAACCCTCACAGTAAAGAAGTTCCTCCTCATGTGTAAGT
>VZZY01009096.1:0-47934 GCA_013400335.1 Eurystomus gularis | reverse complement strand
TTACTCCTTCCCAGGTGCAGGACTCTGCACTTCTTCTTGTTGAACCTCATTAGGTTCCTCTTTGCCCAGCTCTCCAATCTGTCCAAATCCTGCTGAATGGCCGCACAGCCTTCAGGTGTATCAGCCAAACCTCCCAGTTTTGTATCATCAGCAAACTTGCTGAGAAGACACTCTGTCCCTTCATCGAGGTCGTTGATGAAGATGTTGAACAGGACTGGACCCAGCACTGATCCTTGGGGGACTCCACTAGTTACAGGTTTCCAGCCAGACTTGGCACCATTGATCACCACTCTTTGGGCTCTATCATGTAGCCAGTTCTTAATCCTTCTCAACCTTAACCTTAACCAAGACCACACAGGAACAAGAGGTAAAGATGAACTCATAGAGGGATGGAATCTGGAATCTTGCAAATTGTAGCAGCTGAAGAACAGCTCCATCTCTTCAGATTAGAACCTGAGCTAGGAAGAGGAGAGATGACAGCCCCCTCCTGCACAGGAAAAAGGCACCAGTCTGCACTAGAGCTATCGTCCAAGGAAGTCTGCCAGTACTTGAAGCCTCCTAAACCCAGTTCAGGGTTAACAAACTTGAAAGAGCCCAACAAAGGGCTACCAAGATGGTAGGAGTTCTAACCACATGGCTTCTGAGGAGAGGTTGAGAGTTAGGCTTGTTTAGTCTGGCAAAGAAGAGACCAAGTGACAATCAAAGAGCTATCTGCAGGTATTGAAAAGAGAGATACAAGTACATCAGGAATAAGATCTTCCCTATGGAATAAAAAGGTGGTATAATAAAATGTAACAGCAAGAAGTTGCAGCTACGAAAGTTCAAATTGGATTTTTTCTTGATTTTTTTTTTTTTCCCTTAGGAGTGATGTACACCAGTTGAAAAGGTAATCCAGAGTAGTTGTAGTATATCCATCACCAGACGTTTTCAAGACTCAGCAAGACAAAGACATGGCTGACCTTACCATGATGCTTGTGATAATCCTTTGAACAGGAATTAAACTGGGAGACTTCCAGCTGTTCCTTCTAAAACAAAATATTCTGTCATCTGTAATGTGTTTGGATAGGTGGATAACAGTTCTTATATAAAGGGCTGAAAAAATTGATTGGAATGAATGTGTGAACACGATGTACCACCCTGAATAAATGGAATGCCAGTGCTGAGTATATTTGTGAATGTATGTTCACACTGACTTCAGAGTCTCTGGAGCAAACACTATCAACTAAATATTCACTGTGCAAAGAAGCTCTATGCGTGGCTAATGTGGCACTCTTAAAGGTACTGAGAGCTTTTATTTCAGAATGAGGTGGACAAGGTCTATAGAACATTTTAAGTACAAATTATTATATTTTTCTTTAAAAGGACATATCCCTTACTTAGTTCTGTCATTTTTAAAGAGATGCTAATCACCTGCATGACACTTTTTCTTTACTTTATAGAATTCTGTTCTGAGCAACCATGAATGTTACAGAAGGAAGGAAACAAGGGAACAGGGAAGGAAACAAGGAAACAAAGAAACAAGGAAGGAAACAGGGAAACCATGAAGGAAACAAGGAAGGAGGGAAGCCACAACTGGCAGAGAAAGCATACTGAAAGACTGTGCAAAGCAGACTGAAGTAAACCGGTGTGAATTGAGTATAACACCTATCCGGAGTCAGCAAAGTAACTTTTGTGCTTCTCAAAGCCCAAAGCTTTTGAAGTTTCAGCTTCCCACCAAGGATTCATGGAGGATAAGTTTGTATTCTGGGAAAAGTTCTGTTGAGTCACTTAATCAAAACCTCACATTGCACACATAAAATGCAGCTTGAAGAACTGGATTTGTACAAATTTGTCATGGTTTAACCCCAGCAGGCAGCTAAGCACCACACAGGTGCTTGTTCACACCTCCTCTCAGTGGGATAGGGGAGAGAAATGTAAAAGTGAAACCTTGTTTGTTGAGATAAAGACAGTTTAATAATTAAAAAAGGAGTAGGAAAAAAAAACAACAAAGAAAAAGATAAATTTTTTTAAAAAAAATATGCAAAAAACCAAAATTGCTCATCAACCACCAACTGATGCCAGCTAGTCCCTGAGCAATGGCAGCCCTGGCCAACCTCCACACACATACACATCCCACTCAGTTTTATTGCTGAGTAAAATGTTATATGGTGTGGGATAACTCTTTGTCCATCTGGGGTCAGTTTTTCCAGCTGTGTATCCTCACAACTTCTTGTGCACTCCCAGCCTACTCACTGGTGGGGTGGTGTGAGAAGCACAACCATAGAACCATAGAATCATAGAGTCATTTTTGTTGGAAGACATCTTTAAGATAATGAAGTCCAACTGTTAATGCAGCACTGCCAGGTCACCACTAAACCACATCCTTCAGCAGCACATCTACACATCTTTTAAATACCTCCAGGGATGGTGACTCCACCACTTCCCTGGGCAGCCTGTTCCAGGGCTTGGCAACCTTTTTGGGAACGAATTTTTTCCTAAAATCCAACCTAAACCAACCAACATAAGAGTATTTTATTACTCCGAACATTAATGGGCTAATTTTTACTTCAGAGACTATCTGTGCAAACAATTGTGCTATATTTCATGAAGTTCCTGGGATTCTGTTACTATAGCTTGCCAGAAAGCAACTGTATTAAAGAGTGAGAATGGATAGACTGAACTCTGACTCCAACAGACCTGCATTTATACTGATTTATACCTGAAAACAATTCAATGATTAAATAGACACTGGAAATTTGAAGGAGAGGGTAAATAAATATTAAAGATTGAGCTGGAAATTGTCAATTACTTAACATTCAACATCAAAACTGCTGAGTATATGTATTGAAATGAAACAAAACACCCCATAAGAGTTCTCCATAGACATGACCTTTAGCACATAAATAATCAGCTGGAGTGAAATATATTAAGCTGTTCTGATGCTAATTTTAAAATGGAAATTTAAATCTACAAAGAAAGTAACAATTCAGCTAGGCTGACACATATTGGCATGCTGAGAGTGCTGCAGAAGTGCCCCATGACTATTCATTACATACAAAGTTTCGTGGGATATTTGCATACACCTTCACAAGGGTCTAACCTTGTTATTAGAAGTTCTCACCTGCATCACCACTGAGCTATTTCTAATGCAGAGGTAGAAAGGAAGAAATATTTTTTTAACACACAGAAAGCACCAGAGGAGCCTACAAATTCTGGTGAAAGCTTTGGCTTGAATTCCCAGTTTTCACATCATCTTATGTCTCAAGTTTGTCCCTCAAGTATGGCTTTTCTTTGGCACGGGAAGAGTGAAGAGGATCAGTCAGTGGATATTTATGAAGGGCTTTGAAGTAAAATAGTGTGCAGTATTCCTGTTAGTAATTTCCAAAGCTCTACACTAAGGTTTCAAACCCTTAGAATACAATCATTTAAAACTAAGCAATTTCAACTTCCTCTATTGTCAGTGGACCGACCTGATTTTGAAAACAAATTAACAATTTCATTAAAGAGAAAACAGGCATCCATTGGAGACTGGGATTTTAAAGAAGCCTGTTTTAACTCTTCAGTGTTTGCTTTTGATCCAAGGTGCACAGTCAAAACTTTCCCCTAAGTAAGAAAAACAGAAGAGCTAATAATTAGGGATGTTGTCTAGTCCATGAATACTGGGCTTCCACTTTTTGTCTATATCTTAGACACCCAAAAAGTGAGTCTTAAAATAATTTTCCTGGCCAGGTAAGAGAGATAAGTAAACCTGAATGCCACCAAAACAGAAAACAGGATCACTCCTGAAGCTTTTGTATAGCGCCTACCTCTCATCGACTGCAAAGAGAAATTAAGACTTTTTAGTAAAACAAAGTCACTTTGCAACTAATTTTTAAGCACAAATTAGGTGAGGAAATTCTGTTGTCGAAGTATAAACATCTTCAGAGGTTTCTCCAGGTTTTATGCAGGTCAGCATGCAACTATTGTCAGGAAATTGAAATCCACTCCCTTATAGAATCATAGAATCATTTAGGTTGGAAAAGACCTCAAGGATCATCAAGTCCAACCTTCGTCCAACATCTCCCTGACCCCTAGACCATGTCTCAGCCTGTTCCAGTGGCTAACCACTCTTTCAGTAATGAACTTCTTCCTAATATTTAGTCTAAACCTCCCCGATGTAACTTGAGGCCGTTATCTCTTGTCCTGTCATTAGTTACTTGATAAAAGAGACTAGCACCAGCCTCCCTACAACCTCCTTCTAGGTAGTTGTAGAGAGCAACGAGGTCTCCTCTAAGCCTTCTCTTCTCCAAGCTAAACAATCCCAGTTCCCTCAGGCACTCCTCATACAATATATCCTCCAGACCCCCCACCAGCTTTGTTGTCCTTCTCTGCACCCATTGCCTTTCTCTACACTCGAAAAAACCTTGAAAATCCTCAGCTACAGAAAGAACAAGCTCTTCCATCCCTCACCTACCTACATTTAGTCACTACTGCAATTTCTTTCCATCCATATTGAAGAAACAAATCCTTCATTTCAGAAGAAATTAATGTTTTTCAAAAGTGGAGCTAAATGGGCTCTAGGAGCCCCAAAATAGTGGAAAAATTTAGTCCAGCTATTAATAAAGGCATGGTAACCACTGAATTGTTATAACTGCAATGTTTTCAAGTGCTCCATTTTTTTTTTTTAGTAGTTATTGCCAATCCTTTTAAATGCTAGATGCTAAAGAAACAACCCAGCTAGCTTTGTTGGTTATTTTATTCTTAACTAAAGAATCCCACAGAAGTGAAGGGAGTTTCACTTCAAATACAGCTAACATTAAGTTCAGAGTTGTCTCTGGGTACTGACAATCTACGAAAATTTCATAGTTTTCCCTCCTTTTTCTAAGTTCTTGAAATCTGTCTTATCTTCTGTGAAAGTGAGAGCTTCACTTAAAAATTTAAGCACTGCTTGATATATCACATCAAGAGGAGCTTGCCCAGTTTGAAGGGAAATCCGTGCAGCAACACCGCTAATGTACTTTACTGTATTTAAAAAGACTATGTGAAAGGACAAAACATTAAAAGTCCAAAGGTCAAGACAGAAGCAGAGGTGTTAACTGTGCAGTTATTTTGCTATTTGTTATGAAGGTAACTCTTAATAAGAGTAAGTCCATGTTGATTGATGCAGTTTGATAAGGTCCAAACACTTAGAAGTTACTTATATTATCGTGAAGATGAAGATTTCTTTTCAACATAGTGTACACAGAGTAGATTTACAATATTGAGAGTTATCATCAAGGCAACATCCCACGAAAAAGAAGAAAAGACGAAAAAGAGAGGGAGTCTATTTTGAAAACCTTATAATGAATGCTCGGCTAGACCATTAATGCCCTTATTTCCCACAATCTTCTGCCAACATAAGAAAGATAAAACGTCTCATCATTTTGCAGGAATGGCATTTCCCAGATTTTTCTGAGGCTCCATAGAATCTCTCTGCCATACCCCACAACGAGCAAGTTGTATGGACCTAATCCAACTCCATGTACAACCCAACTACAATTCTGAAATCAGACTCTGAACCATGGAAAATATTATATGCATAGGAACATGGAAACCTTTAGGTATGTTTATCCATCAGTGAGAGCAATGGTGGTAGTACAGAATGTGAAAGTGAACATAACAAGAGGCCCACCAGCTTCTGCAGCAGTACAAAAGAGACCTTCTTACACGTTCCTTCTCTCACAATAATGCCAACAGAAGGCTGGGAATGCTGTCTAATGTATGAGGCAAGGCAAGAAATCACCAGTTTGAACATAAGAAGAGCTACACTGGTGTGTGCTCTGACTTAGTGTACTCAGGATTGAAAAAGCTAGTGTGTGAGACCTTTGTACAGATTGTATACATATATACACACACGTATATATGTGCCAACTAAACCTTCTGCTAACGTTTTTTCAACATTTTCAGGAGTTGGCAGATTCCTGAACATTTTCTAGAAGAGGAGCAGACACTTATACAGTACACTGAAGCTTGCTGATGGTTGGAGATAGCTTTTCTTTCTTGTTTTGCACATGCTCCTTAGAAGTCCATGTCTGCAGCTCAAAACCACTGTACTCATAGCTTAACTTACATGTCCCATTATATTTAAAATTCTGTAAACAGTTTACCAAGGAAGAAGTAAGCTGTGATATGTAAGTGTAGCTGGCCTAAGATGCTGAGGCTGAAAAGTGATAAAGACTTTCCAAACAAGAAGTAGGAACCAGAAGTCCTTGATTCTTGACAGAATTTATTTGCTAACTGAGTAAATCTGGCTTTTAGCTTTAAAGTATCAATTTATAAAAGGAGAAGGGGGAAAGATAAAATAGTATATATGTATTTAAGTACTGAGGTACTTACAGTTCAAAGAACTGTCGATATTAAAACATAACATGTAACAGTTTCTATATAGTTTCTGTCCTTTTGAGAGGCAGATGATTTTTAGGTGCAATATACATTCATATTTTCAGGTGATCTTAATCTCAGCCTTTTGTATATTCCCTCTTTCTCCTTTCTATTTTAAGAACAGACATTATCAAACGAGCCTTGTTTTTAGCAGGCTTTACCAGTCTGCTAGCAATTCTTTTGAAATAATTCCACATAGGTTTTCCACTTTTCTTCCTTTGAAAAAAAGCCCTAGCTTTACTTTTTGCATGTACAAATGTTTTCCTGTGGTTGTGAGGTTTTCTTGTTTTCAATTTTTAACTCTCTTATTTCAGAAATTTGCACCATCTTTATCTTAATTTACTGATCAGTCTTGACACCTGAAACCACCTTTGTCATTTTTGTCATATTTTTTGTCACAAGATATAGAGGGCTGGTCACTTATGTTTTTAAACAGATTATATTTGCATTAAAAAATTGCCTGTCTTCCAAAGAAAATAATTGTGAAGGATTATTCACTTTCTCTTCTTTGAAAAAACTGCTGTGACACTGAAAATTTATCAAAATATTATGAAAATGTATAGAAAGTTATTGAAATCTGAGAGCTTTTTTGATAAAAATTTTAATGAAAAATTTAAAAAAAAAAGTGAAAAATGGGTTCTTTGCCAAACCTGTAAAAACAACTTAGATACCTTTGTATGAATAATGTTTTAACCATGTAATAATTAGGACTATATGTAGCACTGCAAATGGACATTAGTAAAGTATTAATAGAGCTCTGCAGAGGAGCCTAAGAAAACATCCCTATATTTTTTAAGTTTTCCATAATCCTTACCACTCTATATCTCCAGCCTATTTTCATATGATCGAGGTTTTTAAGGGTATTACTGGTTAGATTTTTAATTTCATATCAGAGTAATAAATTTTAAAAAAATAAAAATTTGTTTGGGTAAATGTATTTAGATACAAATGTAAAAGTAAAAATTGTACGTCTAAGGTTATAACAAGCACAATAATGATCCTCTAGAAATGTAAACAGAAGAAATTTTAACAGATGCCACTGACATTTTACAAGTAATCCAACAGACTCCTCTTGGTTTGGCAGCTTCTAACTTGAACAAAATTCTTCTCAACTTAAAGTTGTTTTTTTAAAAAAGACAAATATCAAGATTTCTTCATTCTATGTTAAATATTTCACTCCTTCCCATTATTTGAATGCACTTATGTTACAAATTATTACTAGTAACGGAACCAGTCAAATATTTTCTTTCAGGAAATGGAAACATTGAAACTTTCATGAATGTTTTTCAGACTTCTCAGTTCATCACAAAGGAGGTTTTAACCTGAGTTCATATATGCATGTTTCCTCTTGTGTTAACTACCCCAAAAGTGCTACAAATGTATAGCTTTGTTAATATGTAAATAAGCATTAAATCAAAGACAGCCAAGTTCCTGGGTTAATATTCAGGAGAAATGGGAATCATAGTGGTCCAATAATGTTTAAAGAATTAGCCTTCTTATTTTAATTCTGTACTTCAGAAGTGGCGATGTCTTTGTGTGGATAAAGAAAATAGAAACTGAAGAGGAATATTTTTTTCTTCCAAAAGCACCAATATTTGGAAGCTTGAATGCCTTAAAGCCATAGCACTTTATTCTCTGAAACCAAAATGGAAATGAAGAGTCTGAAAGTCCCACCTGATCTTATTTCTAACACTGCAGGGATTCTCCTCCACTCAGTGAAAAGGTTTGCCTCTGTTACCCCGTGCTTCAGGCACTATTTGAAGTAGTTGAGTCCCGCCACGAGGAAAAACTTCTCCAGGAAGAGTTCAGAGTCCAGCACAGCAATGTGAGCAGCCCGGCCTATCAACGTGTTGGCAGTGTTTGGCAGAGCATGGAACACGTTGTGTCTGATCAAAGTGCAGTCCTTCGCCCCAATCAAAGGCTGGAGCAGGTTGTTAATCATCTCTGCATAAACAGGACCTGCAAAAAGAGTTTAGATGTCACACCTACATGCCAAATCTGCCATATCCCCTCTCTCCTTCCAGTCTTGTTTAATTACAGCTGCAATAAAAATGGAAGCAAGGCCAAAATGCAAGCGATGTCAGTTCAAAGTTTTGCAAGGTGCCTGGATGCTGTTGATCTGATGGAGGCACTAGCCATCTGAAGAGGTCTGCTGAAGCTCCTAGCATGGTGAATGGGACATTCCTCAGCATTTAGTATCATTTCCTCTGTAGTGGAAGGAAATGCTCTTGCTTCCTTCAGGGAAAGAGGGTTGGACCACACTGCCTGTGAATTCAAATGCAAAAGGGTCAGGCAAGATAGAGGTCCATTTCTCTGGGGATTCTAATGCAGGGTGGAGGCCATACAGATAGTTGAGGAGTTTATAAGGCAAAAAAAATGGCCCAGGAAACTTGTACACATAAATGATCCACACTGAATGTAGATCTGGCTCCTGCTAGGTCAAACATCTCCCTGAGAAACAACCACTAGAAGAGAGAGTTAGAAAATTACCTTTTAATTCATATCTGAGGCAGAATAAAAAAGCTGCAATTTAAGTAAGGTGTGTGTGAAGACAACCATGTTGATTATTGGGCCTGGGTGTCTCTTTCTACTTCCAAAGACTACCTCCATTTCTAGGTAATCACATATGTGAAATGGGTATGAAATTAGACTGAACATTATTTCTGGAAGTAGTATTAAACTGAAGCTATGGAATGTCTTAATGAGGGAGGTTAATAATAAAGGCAATATTTGGGACAATACACAACCTGAGCTCACAGGAAGGTATGCCTCTGATGGTATGAGTCCTGATGTGCTTTACAGATTTTATTACAAACCAATATGATCTTAGATCTGTCCCTTGAATTACCTGGTAATCACCCAAACACTAGTGAAAACAAAGGGAAAACCCCCTGACTTTGGATGTGCTGAGATTCCATTATGTGAAACAAAGGTGAGATAATACTAGTAAACCAGTACTAGGAAAACATTGTCAAGAGCTAGTTCTATTATCATCACTTAAAAAAAAAAAAAATTAGAAGTGGAAGAAGCAGTAAGAAACCTCTGATTATGACCTGATTGAAATTTGTTTCCATCAGACAAAGAGCATCTTTAAAAGCTTCTTTTATCAATTTCAGTAATTTCCTTTGGGAAGAGAGCTCTTTATTCCTTATCAAATAAACAGTTGAGTTTTCATCATGTCGTTGAAAAACCCTTCTAATGCAATGACCTCTGTTACACAAAAGCACAATTCCTCGACAGCTTTTTAAAAGTAGAAAGGATCTTAAACATACCTGTGTGTCTGTCCTTAAGTGCATTTTTGCACATTTCTATTCTTGCTGAATGAAAGGGTACATATCTGTCTTGGGGTGAGGCCACTAACACAACATTTTTAAAGTACTGAAGACCTGTGGCAAATGCATTAAATACATGTATCACAATGACATCCAGAGAAATACAATGAAAATACGTCAGCATGACTACTTCATGTTCAAACACATTTGAAAATCTGCAGAGCAAAATAGATGATCATAATTAAAACATGCAACACAAGTTTAGAAAGATTGGTGATAGCTTAAAACCATTTTTGCTGCTTTTGCTGTTTCTTATCAATGCTTACAGAAGTTAACTGTATGTCAACAAAGAAAGTAAGAGCTATCTCTGCTCAAAAAAAGTGTTTGATTAAAACATTAATCTTGCAGATATTTATGCCCTTAAACATTGGAAACACATGTACAGCTCCATTACAGTCAATGAGTAGGTTTGGCTAAATAAGTGTCCACAGGAATGGGGATCACATTCAAAAATAACACAATCAATTAGTACAATTTTCAGACAACCTACTGGAGGAGAAGAGGAACCAACTTCACTGTTATGTTGCCATACTATCTGTGGGAAAATGGAAGATTTGTGAGGAGGATTGTAAACACACTCAAGTGACTTGCAGCTGGGGTGTCGAAAAACACGTATCTCACACTAACTGTTGCTCAGCTTCGTGTGCTTGACAAGTAGAGGATCTGTATTTAGATAATATAGGTCTGTGAAAGACTCAGAGGCACTTTATTGAACTTGTTTGAAATTCCTGCTCTGCTGTGAGAGAGATCTAAGCATAATGGAAAACCATGCCTGCAAGAATCCTTGATACACCAGAGAAAGCAGCATGTTCAAAAGCTTTTTAGCTGTCTAGCACTGACTGAGCTCTGCAGTACTTGTGAGAACACTTGTGTGCCTCTGCCTGGGTACTGCTGCAGAGATCCCCCAGTTTGTGAAGTATCTCTTTGCATTTCAACTTTTCAACACTTTTGTGGTTGGTTGTGCATCCTGCCTGTGCCAGCTCACACACTATTACATCAGTGCTGAGGGAGCTTTTGGATCCAGTCCCTGCATTCAGCAGTCCCTTCATAAATGCACACTACTGGTACACGGACTGGAAACCAGGAATCCTCCCTCTTCCCTGGAGGCAATGGGGCCACTGATGGACTGTGGCTCCCGCTGTTTGCCCTGTCTGTGGTCTCCCGAGCCCTCTACTACTCATGTTCAGCAGAAAAGTAGTAAAATGGACAGATGATCTAGTCTACTAGTCCAGAGACTGGACACAGAAGAACTATGGGTTTGACCTTCATCTTTTCCTCCCCCTTATTGGACAGGGGTCCAGAAGCAAGTCCATTGATTTCTAGATTTTCATAGAAAAGTTGACCTTCACCACCAAAAGAAAGAGTTCTATTGGCTGCCTTTACTAAGCTTGCCTTGTGCAATCACACCAATTGAGTTTGCGACTTCAGTCTGGGGTAAAAGGTAGGAGAAGCAGCAGTGAGTGTTACCATAACTAAAATCTTACGTGAAGACATTCAATAGGTAATAATATCTGTTTTTCTCTTTCAAGACAAGCACAAGGAACATTTTAAGGGATTGAAAAGTAGCAGGGACTTCTACTTTAGGAACAAAGTCAGAAATTGCTGGAGGCTGAGAGTTATCTGGGAAAGTAGTCACAACACGGTTTCTGACATCTCTTCCTCTGTAGGTTCTCTCAACTACTTTTGGGAGCAGGGTGCTGGAGTAGAGGCACCTCTATTTTAACTCAGTATGCCAGCTCATACATTCACATCTGGACCTACCAACTTCATATTTTTTCACCTAGGCATCTACCTGGATGATTCTGACTTTACAGACAACCCTCTTCACATTTAAATCTCTGCTTTCTGCTTTTGCAGGGACAACGCTGAGATTTATAGCCTGTTAGATCTCCAGTCTGTAGAGCTAACAATTAATTGCTTTGACTCACAACACATGCTTTGGAATTCTTTGCCTAGGACACTACAACGTAAGCATCCTGTGTAGACCTGATTTTGTTTGAACATGACAGTGGTAAAGCAGACATAAACTGCGCTCCACAGAAATGAGAGCCAGGGAATCAAAGGGAAAATTCAAATAAGGGAATTTAAATAATGCCAAAATACAGTAGCTTCCCATCATTGATTATCTCATATAGTATGTTCATAATATTATGAAACAGGTCTAAGTAAGACAAAGAATTAAGAAGTTATATTAATCTTAACATAGTCTTTGTTTCTTATCAACAATGCACCAAAGTTTGAGGAAAAAAAAGTAAATCTCAGGTAGTGACCTTATGACTACATAGCTATCACTAGTTTGCTCACGCACATTATTAAAAATAACTCTTAAAAGAAAATATTTTCTTGAACAGAAGGTTCATGCTTTCTTTCTTTTCTTAAGAAAAGTCTGATTTATTTCATTTATTCATGATGGGGCAAGGAAGGGGTAAAAAAAGTCTCTATTTAGACATCATTTTTCCAGTGTAAGGCCATATATCTCCCTCTGTAGTACGAAAGTGTCACAATAGACATGAATAAAATTTGCTCTTCATCTCACAGAGTCATATTTCCTAGAGACAATGGATGTTAAACTTAAAAAAATATAATAAAAAAGGAAAAATGGTTTTCATCTAGTAGTATAAATTAAGCAATGGTGGCCTGTCAAGAATGATATTTCCTGCCTGCAGAATGTAAACTTAGGTGCATGTTTACTACATCATGGAGGTTTTATTTGGTGCTAACAGTTTGGCAAATACATTCACCGATAACTAGCACAGAAAAAGTGCACAGAGAAAAAAAACATTAGATTAGAACATCCCTTCTTGAAAGCAAGACTGTTTAAGGAACAATCATTAACAAAATGCAGATTTTCTTTACACCCTGGAGGACGTGGCAGTCCAGCACAATCCTTTGGAATAGCCCTTTATATTTACTCAGCCACATCAAGCCGTACTCACCTGTTTTTTGGCTAAGCTGATAGAGGAAACACTTGCGCAGATCCGCGTTGTCCCTGAAGGTCAGTTGCAAAAGTGACCCTGATTTTTTCAACTTCTGCATGAGCCATAGGCCTGGAATGAAAATTGGTGCATATTTTTATCCTGTTTGCTAATTATCAGACAAGGGGATTAAAGACATGCCTACAGAAAGGGTAGCACTGTAACTCAACTCAGTTTTGTTTCCTCTTGTATTGGTAATCATCAGGGAGAAAAGTCTAAGGGTCTCACTGAATAGAGGTTTTAAAGTAAAAGAAGGTAGATTTAAACTAGACGTAAGGAGGAAATTTTTTACTGTGAGGTTGGTAAAACACTGAAACAGGTTGGCAAGAGGGGTGGTAGATGCCCTTTCACTGGAAACAAATATCAGGTTGGATGGGGCTCTGAGCAACCAGGTGTAGTTGAAGATGTCCTTCTTCATTGCAAGGGTGTTGGACTAGATGACCTTTAAAGGTCCCTTCCAACTCAAACTATCCTGTGATTCTGTGATTATCCATGTCATGGTAGCAAAACCATTCAGGAAAGCTGAACTGTGGGACATGCCATTCCCACAGTACTGTAAGCATCTTCTGTAGCCTTGGAGATGCCTCTCTTTATTGGCCGTGTACAGAGAGTGGAAGCGAGGTCATCTCTCACTGCTTCACACCCCTGGTTTTCCAGGGAGCACTGTGCTGGACTTTGATACTGAAAGACTCTCTCATTGCATTTTTTTCTTTGTGAGTTTGAAATCTTTAGCAAATATTTTCTGCCACTTGTGAGTAAAAGTCATGTTGCTACCTCTGTGTGTTGCGCCCTCATGCATTCTGCCATGGACTGCAGCCAATCATAGCTTTACCATCAACTCTTACCTGTACTAACCAAAGTACTGTTGTTGTAAAGGGTTCCCAGGTGAGGCCCAGAAAGGGACAGGAAGGTGTGTAACTTGTTGAGGTAATAGCGAAACCTGGGGCGAGTCAGTACAGATCGAATGATGACATTACCAAGGGAATGTCCAATAAAACTGTGGCAAAAGAAAGAATTACATTAACAAACAAAAACAAAACCTGTATTTTATTTAAACTAAATATAAGAGTGGCATAAATCACCCTTGAGGGGACTCTATCAAGGCTTTCAGTAACATCCTTCGGTTACCATTTCACATTTTTTTTCAGTCTAGTAGATACACTCCCATCTATAACAATGTAAAAATACATCTCACTGATTCAATGGCTTTTGGTACAGGGCACTTTTGGAAAAGCTTATTTCACTGGATCTTGCTCATGTAATTCAAACAGTTACAGACAATTAACTATCAGAACACTTACCTTATTCGGGATATGGAGAGGTTGTACAACTGGATATGCTGAATAATTTCATCCAATAATCGGTCAGTCATTGTATCAAAATCAGCAAAAGTATCAGTCTGTTGAAACAGAGAATGAGTTGGTGAATTAAAATAGATTGCACTTATTGCACACTGATGTTATTTTCAAAGTAAAATGCAAGCAGAAATGTAATAACCAGTCCAATTTTACTTTATACATGTTCAAAGAGGGAGGGGGGAATTTTTCTCATTCTCCAGGTCCAATAAAAATTGAAGTTCTCGTTTGAAAACAAAGCCATGAAGTTTCACTTCCAGGTTAGTAGCACGTAGCCATGTAGCTTCCAACTAATATTGCAAACTTACTCAAGACAAGTATTTTCTTAGATAGCATCAACAGTAGCAACAGTATAATGAGTCAGTGTGGGTCACATAGCTATCGTTAAAGCCCATGTGGAAATTCATTGTCCTCAGTGAGCTCATAAGGCAAGGTAAGGCAGAATCTTCTGTCAGAGTCTCTTTGACTCTGTATTGTGTCTTTTAGTTTCAAGAACACAACCTGAGAATTCAAGATAGGACTAGAGTAACGCTACTAAGGCATGAAAATATGGCCCTCTAGAAGACAATTCATATTTTAAGGGGATTAAATTACCTCCTGTGGTTGCTTCTCTTTCTCTAGCTACAGCGTCTCTAACTTTTGACATGTGTCATGATAGGCTAAACTCAGATCTACAATTTATTAACTGTAAGTTTAACAATATTAAGCTGAGTGATCTCAGAGTCATAAGTATGCTCTAAAGCAGACTGACTTGACACTGGTGAGAACTGCTAATGCTCAGCAGCTCTACATACCATACTCTGCACAAGGAAGAAAAGTTTTGGCATTTAGGGCTTAACATATTGCTACGATGAAATAGTTTAGAGCACTATACACTGACACACAGGTTATACTGATGTTAAGGATGTAATCACATTTGTCCATCTTGCTGAAATGCTGTGTGTTTGTTACTCAACCATTACCAGTAAGAAAATGAGTGCTAGAGAGAGACAAACAATTTTTAGTGCCAGTTGTGATACAATAAAACAAATAATATTGCCCAGTCTACACGACTGCAGGCAGATCTTATTCAGAGCTTGTCATTTGGCAATCCAATGGGACTCTAAATCAAATTCTTAACTAATGAGATGCCACAAAAACAATCATCAAATTTTGGAATAGCTATTCAGAGCAAACATATCAGTAATTAATGCCTTTGTGACACAACTCATCTTGCTAATTGCAGCTCTTGCAAAGAAAACATGAGCACATTCACTTCGCAATATAGCCTTAAAATAAATGTTCTCCTAAACTACAAACAGCCCACTAACCTTCTGCCTGTTTGTTTTGTCTGCATTGATAATTAATGATTTCCTCCTAGGCTCATTATCCCAAATCTTTCAGGTTGTTTAAAAGTGGAAGAATATCAGCCTGAATATTAATCATAAACAAAACACATCAAGCGTCATATTTCACCTCATTCTGTCTCCATCCTTTAGTATCATCTCAGCCTGGCTGAGCTTGTCAAGTGTATCACAAATGAATGCCAAAAAAAATTTGCAATTTCATCTATAAGTTAAACCAGGCAAATGACTGATTTCTTGGGTCATTTTCAGTGTGGTTCTCAGAGCATGGAAAAAAAGGTGAAAGGATGCTTTACAACATCCAGTCATCAAACCACATGGGTTCTATTTCCAGTACCATGGGAACTTCCTCACTTTCCTAGAATATAAGAGCACTAAAAGTTCCCATTATGGGCTCTAGATATATTAAATAGAGATGTCATGTTTCCTTCTCTGAAAACATGAGAAGAGGCTTTGATGCAAGTCTGAAGTGGTCTCCTCATTATTGTCATCTTGCTTACATTCACTGTGCAGGTCTGCTGCTGACAGAGATGTAACTATCAAGGTTGGACTAACACCAACTGGTCACTTCAAAATATAAAAGCTGTTGAACAAAGAAGGTTGGAAAGTTTTGACTCAAGTTTCTCTGCTGCTCATAAATCAGAATAATGCTTCTGAGTGAGCACTGGAAATCCTTACCTTGTGCATAAAGTTAGTCCTCTGTGTGATAAATATGGGTTCGTTGCAGAGCAAAGCACAGAACTCATTTCTGTTTCGCTGCCTAGTCTAGCAATGAATTTTTCTGGAAGACGTTTCTTTATTATTCAAGGAAATAAATCTTGCAAACATTGCAATAGAAGAAACAATGGCTGATGAAGCAAAGGAAGCTGAAAATAGCTGCTCAGTATTCCACATCCTCTAACAAATTTAGCATCACTAAACTTGCAGCTTTTTGTTGGTGCTGTTTTGCCTGGCATCCAACAGGCAGAAGCAGCAGACTGCCAAGTTTGCAAACTGACAGAATAAATCAATTTTCTTCTTCTAGGGTCTAGGCTTATAAGTGTTAATGTCATTGCATTTGACTTCAATGCTAGGAATATTTTCTGATGGGTTTGAACATCCTATGAAATTAGACAGGAACAGTGTCAATGCACTAAATACTACAAAACATTCCCTGAATTCCCCAGTGCTTTTGCTTTATTCTGCTGGTGAAAAGGTTTTGCTGAAAGCCCTGTTTCAGCAATGTCAACAGCTTGTAGTAGATTGGAAGGAAGACAGAAATTAGCTCCATACTACCTGATTCCTTTCAGACATTAGGAAGTCCAGTTTTCCACCGGGAAGTCCCAGTTCTATAAAAGTCTTTACCAGCCGCAGATCTGCACTGTTACCTAGAAATAAATGTTATTTTATAAGATGCAATTCAACAGCAAAATAACTAATATAGAGCCAATTTAATACATTTGTCTTCCTACAAGCCCTGACAGTAGGGAGCTCTTGCTGAGTGCTGCTAAGACAGCTCACCACACCACAGGATCATACAATGAAACAGCGGTAGTGCAAAAATACCCACAGCCTGCACAAGATGAGGCTGGACCTCACCTCCTACTGCTGAGGAATGCATAAATGGTGGGGGGAAAAGGGCAAAGATCAGGCCCAGAATAACTCTGTCCTCTATTAGCTGAACAGTAGATGTAAAACAAAACCACAAAAACCTGAGGCCTGTCCTTCCACCAGATTTCACTCTATACCCCTCCTTCTCTGTAGTTTCAAGTTTAACATCTACACCTTTCATATTGATATCAATAATTTGTCCAGAGAAGTTTCAAATTTAACATATCTATTTTCTGCTTAGAAGGCATATATATAAAAAATTTCAAGTCATGCCTCCTCTGCAGTGAATAATGCAATTCATAATTGAATAAATCAATATTCTCGCTTTCTAAAACCAGCCACTATCTAACCTGTAGCAGTGTTGGAGGGGATTAAATAATGTTTCTGTCCTGGTGACATACTGCAATACAACCAAGCACCTGTGAAAAGACAAGAAGAGTTCTGCAATGCACTCCTCCTGGATGCAGAAGGACTGGTATACTTTAGTGAGGAATTCAGTGTAAACAGTGACAAAAAAAGTTGCAGCATCCATTTCCTGAAGTGAATATTTAATTTATCCTAAATCCTTTATTACAATGGACTGAATAACATAAAAGGATGAAATACTTAGCCAATATAAAACCTTTTCTTAGACTCTCCATTATTTCCTACTTGCTGAACATCTGTCCTTTTTCGTTTACACCAAAATGACTTGTAAACAACAATTCCTCCTGGCCTTACCATCCAATCCATGGACACAGACAACCAGGTGAATTCCATCTTCCAAATTTTCCTCCTCTTCCTCTGGTGGAAAATATGGGATATCAGAAGCTAGTACAGATAAGTCACTGTACAGAAATCCTTCAATCTTCATTTCTTTTTTAAATTTTTCTTTGGCCTGATAAAAACTGTAGAATACATTAATTAATCACAATAGAACTGGGTGTTCAAGAACAAACCTTGAAACTAGAAATGAGAAAGCTGGTATTTGCAAGAAATTATGTTTACAACTTTCAAGTAGAGACCTAGACACTATTCCTTATCTAATCTGATTGAGAGAAATCAAGATGCTGGGAAGAAAGCCTGAGTGATTTGGCTACATACCAGGAATAGCTAAAGCTCATTAGCACCTCACACCTGCCAGAGGAATGAATGATTTACAAAAAATAATTTTCAAGTGGCCCATAACAATGGGTCTAATATACAGAATTAGCAATTTCGCATCTTATTAATGTCATCAGCCTTATAGATACTGCAATGCAAAAGGTATCATTCTGCTAGCATTAGATGCACTTATAGTCAGGTAGAAGGTATTTGCTCCATTATTCAGAATGTGGAGTTAAGGAATGCACCTCATATGGTAGATATTTTTGGTTTTGTTTCAGGTTCTTTTGGAAAAGTTTCGTGACTAAGAGAAAGAGCAGCTCAGTGCTGAAAGAATTAAGTTAGCCTCTTTCCTACTCAAGGTCTAAAATTTGACACACAAATTCACCCTGAAGCATTCTACTGGCTGATGATATCAAACTCTTCACTGGCTTTTTGACTTAGCAAAATTTAATCAGAGATTTTAGGAATTAATAATCACAACAACAATGTATAATTAGGTAGAAAACTGGGATGGACAAAGTTAGGAGATACAAACTTTTAAAGACTGGGAATAGCTTAAGTCCACTTGATATAATGGTGAGCAATTACTTTTATCAGCCCAACTGACTTCAAAGGAACACAAGAATGAAAAATCTAGCATTCAGGCCATGAACCTGGAGGCCCTGGATTCATGAATAGATGTTTAAACATTTTGCTTCACAACGAAGGAACAAACTCTGTGCTTAGATTAAGCAGGATTTACAGCAGGGTCTATAAAATTAATCTGAAGATGCTTTCGAAAAAATAAATTTAAAGCCTTGGGTTGCAAACAAATACACATGAAGAGAGCCAATATTTTGGGCAGCTGAATAGGTTGAGAAATTCCCATGCTACTGTTTTCCTTCAAGAACAGCAGAGACACCAAAATGTAACAGAAGTATAGATGTATAGTACAGTGTTTCAATCTGTGAAATGGGCCACTGTGACACCAAGACCACAACATGGCACTTTTGCCATGTGCAGTGAAGCAATAAAAAAAAAAATCCTCTTCTCCAGCTATCCAGGATGCTAATTCTCCCATGTTTTCAGTTTGAGAAGCTGAAGCTGAGACCCTACTAGCCAATCTGTGCTCCTGTTTCATAGCTTATCTAATTGGTGCAATTACTTAAGCAAAAGAGAAAAACAACCTATGGCAACTCCATTGTGAGCTATCTGGGATCAAGATTCAAGTCCAAGTATCCTTCACGAAGGAGGACCAAATCTTAAAGATTATTTAGACATCTGAACTCCACTGTTTTTCATGAGGATTAGGGACCTGATGTCTTTGACAATCTCAGTCTCTCTGGGTTTTTGTCTTTCCTGTCTATTTAGATCATTTGTTCTATCTAAATCATTTGTCTGCTTGGACTATTTACACTGTAATTCCTCACGCAGCAACTGTCTCTGAATGCAAGCTTATAGCACGTGTACTGTATTAGGGCTCTGCACTTTGTTGGGGTTTCTCGGTATTACAGTTACACAGTTACACTAGTTACACTAGTGAAGAAAGTAATTAGACATTCTTACTTCAGCATCCTCTCATTGGTCTCTTCATCCATCTCATTTGAATTAGAAGAGACAACCCCAAAAGAGCCCAGAGGCTGGCGTGTGATGGGGAATGCAGCCTGCTTTGCAGAGAAGCCGATCATAGCAGGGGTCTCTTTGAGCACAGAAGAAAAGGGAAGACATGTGGCTGTGCAAGAAACGGACAGGTTAACCACATCAACAGTCTTTCTGCTTTCCAGGGCTACTCCCTCTGTTGTTGTCAAATGAAACCCAGTGCCATTAGCTACAAGTTCATGCTCTTGGCTGTTGGGTTCCTGAGGATATTCAGCCTGGTAGGATTCTGCAGCAGGGTCTGATGAGGCAGGTGAGTCATTGAGCTCAATTTCTTGTAACCCCTGCATTTCTGCATACGCTGCTGGACTCTCATCAGCAAGAGAGCTACCACACTCTCCTTGCATTGAACCAAATTCAGTTGAGGTCTCTGAAGGAGCTGGAATAGGATAGGCAATATCTGATACCAGCTTTATGCTATTGGTGTAAAAGCCTTTTTGTGTTTTTAAATTGTCCAACTTAAGTTTATCCTTTGGATCCTCAATGCATGTATCAAATCTATCAACATTTTTGTCCAAGTAATTAGAAGCCCTTGGTGGTTTTAAGCTGCAGTCACCATTGCTCTCCAATGAC
Organism: Eurystomus gularis; assembly: GCA_013400335.1. Lineage (NCBI taxonomy): Eukaryota > Metazoa > Chordata > Aves > Coraciiformes > Coraciidae > Eurystomus > Eurystomus gularis. The sequence goes on along the minus strand of VZZY01009096.1, from coordinate 27,667 downwards.
TGGCACTCAGAGACATCATCTCGGAGTTGCTTTGGACAGATGGGTAGTCTTGCATTTTCCAAATTACAATAAGTCTCTGGAAAATCTTTCTTCTCCTCCTCCCCTTGTAACTTGTTACTGCTACTGTGTTTGACGGAGGGTTTGGGATGTCCTCTTGGTTCTAGTTGTCCACTTTCTGTGCTGATTTGACACTTGGAAAAGTCCACAATTAATTTTCCATCCTCACCCTCTGTTTCCATGCAACTTTTAAAATTTCCTCCGGAATCTCCTGAGATTGTTTCACTGTGTTTGGATATATCCACCTCCTCCACAGGCTCTTCTGGGCTACTGATCTGAGGAGCTGAGACAGATTTTGTCAGTTTGGTAAGCTCCACTTCCCTCTCCTCTTCCTCAAAGGGCAACGAGCTGATGGATGTGAGCGATGCTTGGATCCCACTGGGCAAGCTGGTATTGCTTTCTGTGTGGCCACCCTCCAGGGAATTTCGGTGGATGGCATGCCTTCGTACCAAATGGTGCAGGATCTCTCGATCGCTGGGTAGCTCCAGTGCCCGGCTACGAGCATCGGACCATGCCACTGAACTTGGTTCGCTTTCAATGCCTGAATCAGATATTATAGAGGAGGATCTTTTTATGACCCTTGACATCAGAGTAAATTCTTCACCCTCCTCACCTCGTTGCTCCTTTGTGAGCAGTTTTGCTTCAAAGTTGTGTGTGGGCAAAGTTTTCAAAGCAGGAAGCAGAGTTTTGGTGTCTGGATCTCCTGTTTTTTCAAGACTGGTTAATTCATTCAGTGCAAGCTCAGACGAAGTGAAATTATTCTCAGGATGACTAGATTTATCTATTTTACAAATTTCAGTTCTGTTTTCCAAGCCATCAGTGCCACATGCTCCACAATCATACTGAGAACTGACAATTAACACAGGCTCACTTTTGTGGGAGTCCTTATTGCTAGGTTTCATATCTCCATAGGTAACATCTCCCCCAAGTCTATTGTCTTTTAATAAAACTTCCTTGGGTATTTTAAAGTCTTCTGATGTGCACACTGTATTGCCTGGCTCTAAGTCAGAAGTAGTTTCCTTGCTTGAAACAAAAATATTTTCAGGTTTCCTTTGGCCTTCTTTGTTCGCTGTACATACCTGAGATGTGGAGTGCTGGTTTAAACCTTTAGCTGTATAAGCAGCGCCTTCAGTACCACTGTATTTGCAGGAGAGATTCCTGTTTATCCTATCTGTGTGTATTAGCAAAGTACCTTTCCCAAAGTCTCCTTTCATTATTGCAGTGGCATCGTTTGATGCAAAATCTTCGCTGTCAACTATTACATCCATTTGAGTGTTTGCAGGAACCTCAAAATCTGCAAACACTTCCAAATTCTCATCTGAAAGAAAGAAAGAAAGAAAGAAAGAAAGAAAGAAAGAAAGAAAGAAAGAAAGAAAGAATTAGTGTGTGCAAGAAAACAGCAAATTACCCCAAGCTGATGTGGAACTTTGAAAAGTAATTGTAAGGCCTAAAAAGATACATATACTTATATTATATAAATTATATATATATTAGAGACATATTATGAATGCAGTTGCCAGAGTGCATTTAACTAGAATTATACTCCCTAAACAGTTATAGTTAAGTCAAAGAAGACCATATCAAAATATACTATCAGTATAATATGCAATATGTATATATAATCAGGATATATACATTTCCTCAGTATTAAATAATAATATATCTAAACTGCTAGTTTTTACAGCATAGGTAAGCAAAACAAAGCTGACACTTCTTTGTGGTGCTGCTGTCATACGATATTGTTCATGGTATAGCTCTTGTTTTGGAGTCAGTTTATTATTAATAGTTTAAACATCTGTAATGAGCATTGGCAAAATTTAGGCAGCTGGATAACTCTGGAAGAGTGGAAATTTTGGACCACAAGGCATATTTACTAGACTATGGTCACCTATAATATTAATGCATATTGCTTCCGTGCTAATCTTAATAGTTGAGTAAAAAGAAAATAAAACCAAGAGCTATGAGATTTTTATTACAAATCTGGAGAAGTAAAAAACTGCTTAATTAGAAATTTGATCAGGGTACTCAAAGGGGAAAATATATTTTATTTTTTTTTAAAACAATTTTGCCTTTCACTGGCAATGTTGGGCTTTATCCTGAAATTGTGGGGTTTTTTTCTGAGTTTTCTTACCACTAGATGTCACACTGGCAATGTCATTCACAGTGCTGTTTTTCCTTTGAATCTGTACTGTAAAAATAAATCCAAAAGGTTTTGTTTTCTTTCTAGGTTTTGTGTCCAGCTCTTGTAACTAAACAGCTTACTTTAAAGATGAAAAATATGAAGCTATGGGAAATACTCTAGTTTTTCTACTGGGCAAAATAGAAGAATTCCGCTGTATTTCATAGTGGATCACACTCATCCAAGCCAGAGTCAGCCCAGGGGGTACGAGATCGCTTACCTTGGGCTGGGGAAGTGAACCTCTCTCTGCTCAAGCTGCCTCATGAAGTTATACCTTGTGATGTTTCACTCACCTTTGCAAGGCATATCCATGTACCGATCTTCAAAGATTACTGGGAGCGTGTTCCAGTCCCCATCTATGTCGAGGCATTCTGCTGGAAGTGGGGGCATGCTGGTGAAGTACTCTGAATTACGAATTTCTGTAGAAATCTGTCCATGACTTTGGATCCTGGCAGCAAAGGACAAAAGAAATTGAGTATTTGAGTAACTATCATGCTGTTTCTTCGTCCCTCCTGCAAGCCCAGCAGCAAAGCTGCATGTGTACACAGAGGACAGAGGCAACATGCTCAAAGGGACAGGAGAAAGTACCGTGAGATGAGGGGTTACCCAGCACTCCTAGGAGGTCTTCTGTTACTTGATTTCCACCTCTGTGTTTGAGATACCTACAATTTGCACACCCCCTCACTGCAAAACCTCTGTTTTTTTGAAACTGTTTCAGTTGCTGTTGCCACAGGCTCATGTTAGCTACCATAACTCATTGCTATTCCTCAGGGGTCACTGCATCTGGCTGAGATTGAATCCCTCAGCTGGCTTTCTGGTCAGGAAAAGAGAGCTATCACTCTGGCTGTGGCAAGAGTTTCAAAACCCAGATACAGGAAGCAATAATCAAAAATCTGGTTGAGCAGTACAAGGAAGAACAGGAAGGCCAGGAAGGATGCATGGCAGGCCATCTATCTCATTTACACCAGTCCTCAGAGCGCTGTGCTATCTCACATACGTATGCATCTGGAAGAGCTAAGACATGTGATGGGTTGACCTTGGCCGGATGCCAGGGTCCCACCAAGGATGCTCTATCATTTCCTTCCTCAGCTGCACAGGGGAGAGAAAAATATAACAAAAGGCTCATGGGCAAGAAGGGCAGAGAGAGATGACTCACCAATTATTGTCATGCGCAAAACAGACTTGACTTGGGGAAATAATTAGTTTAATTTAATTTAATTTATTACCAATCAAATCAGAGTAGGATAACGAGAAATAAAACCAAATTTCAAAACATCTTTCCCTCACCCCTCACTTCTTCCTGGGCTCAACTGTACTCCTTATTTTCTCTACCTCCTCCCCTGCCAATGGCGATGGGGAATAGGGGTTGCAGTCCATTCATCACACATTATCTCTGCTGTTTTCTCCTCCTCAGGGGGAGAACTCCAGACACTCTTCCCCTGCTCCATCTTGGGGTCACTCCCATGGGAGACAGTCCTCCATGAACTTCTTCAGCATGAGTTTTCCAATAGGCTACAGCTCTTCACAAACTGCTCCAGCATGGGTTCCTTCCACAGGGTGCAGTCCTTCAGGAACAGACTGATCTGGAATGGATGCCCCACAGGATCACAAATCCTGCCAGCAAACCTGCTTCAGCGTGGGCTCCTCTTCCTCCATGGATCCACAGGTCCTGCCAGGAGCCTGCTCCATCATCGGCTTCCCACATGGTCACAGCCTCCTTCAGGTGCATCCACTTGCTCTAGCGTGGGGTCCTCCATGGTGGATATCTGCTCCACCGTTAACCTCCATGGCCTGCAGGTGGTCAACTTTCCTCACCATGGTCTTCACCAAGGACTGTAGGGAAATCTGCTCCAGTGCCTGGAGCACCTCCTCTCCCTTCTTCTTCACTGACTTTGATGGCTGCAGAGTTGTTTCTCTCACATATTGTCACTCCTCTCTCCAGCTGCAATTATGTAGGGTTTTTTTCACATTGTTCATAAATATGTTCTCACAGAAGTGCTACCACTGTCGCTAATGGGCTCAGCTTTGGCCAGTAGCAAGTTTGTCTTGGAGCTGGCTGGCTTTGGCTCTATTGGACACAGAGGAAGCTTCTGGCATCTTCTCACAGAAGCCGCTCCTATAGCTCCCCTGCTACCAAAACCTTGCCGACTAAACCCAATACAACACATCAATTCAGCCACTGCCCATTGATAGATGTAGAATATGTGTCTGTTTCCATCATTTGGGCCATGTCAAATGCTACCTAGCTTTCATCAGTGAATGTGACATTAAACTGGCACACAAATGTGGGTTCAGCTTTAATAAATACAATAATTTGTAGTGCTGATTCACAGAATCACAGAATGCCAGGGATTGGAAGGGACCTTGAAAGGTCACCTAGTCCAATCCCCCTGCTGGAGCAGGATCACCTAGATCAGGTCACACAGGAACATGTTCAGGCAGGTCTTGAATGTCTCCAGAGAAGGAGACTCCACAACCTCTCTGGGCAGCTTGCTCCAGCGCTCTGTCACCCTCACAGTGAAAAAGTTTTTCCTTACATTTATGTGGAACCTCTTATGCTCCAGCTTGCACACGTTGCCCCTTGTCCTATCGTTGGGTGTCACTGAGAAGAGCCTGGCTCCATACTCCTGACACTCTCCCTTTACACATATATAAACATTAATGAAGTCAGCCCTCAGTTTCCTCTTCTCCAGGCTAAAGAGACCCAGCTCCCTCAGCCTTTCCTCATAAGGGAGATGTTCCACTCCCTTAATCATCTTTGTGGCTCTGCGCTGGACTCTTTCAAGCAGTTCCCTGTCCTTGAACTGAGGGGCCCAGAACTGGACACAATATTCCAGATGTGGTCTAACCAGGGCAGAGTGGAGGGGGAGGAGGACCTACTAACCACACCTCTTCTAATACACCCCAGGATGCCATTGGCCTTCTTGGCCACAAGGCCACATTGCTGGCTCATGGTCATCCTGCTGTCCACCAGGACCCCCAGGTCCCTTTCCCCTACACTGCTCTCCAACAAGTCATTCCCCAATTTATACTGGTGCATGGGGTTGTTCTTCCCAGATGCAAGACTCTACACTTGCCCTCATTATATTTCACTAAATTTCTCCCTGCCCAACTCTCCAGCCTGTCTGGGTCTCACTGAACGGCAGCACAGCCTTCTGGTGTGTCAGCCACTCCTCCCAGTTTTGTGTCATCAGCAAACTTGCTAACAGTGCACTCTATTCCCTCATCCAAGTCACTGATGAATATCAGTGCTGATTAGCTTTCCTGTGTAAGAATCTTCCTCAAAAAATTGGGAAAACAACAAATATATTAGTTGGGTTGACTCTTTGATGAATTACTCTGTGTATCTTAAGTCAACAGGCTTCTCATAGTTAGCCACCTGAAAGCAATTCTGCACAGATCCTATTGGACAGCACAATGGCAATATTTCAAATTATCATTGGCAAAAAGCTGGTAATCCTCGCGTGGCAGTTAGTTGGAAAAAACACATTTTACACATTACGAAGCAAAATTCAAACAGCAGGTTTGCAATTCACGCCAGCATGGAAGATTCCTACGGCCAGACACAAATAACTTGTTGAGACCAACATATCAGCTTCCACTTCAGAACATAATTGTTGCTGTCTATCATTTGCTCTTACCTGGCAGCCAGTTATTTTTTTTCCTCAAAGATAAACAAGTTATTGGTCACTAAAACATGACTCAGAAAGGAGTCACAAACAGCTAACTGCTCATTTTTGCCTGCAGCAACACCTGGGTGTTTAGAGTTAACTCTTAGCACCATCATAAAGTTCTCATTGACATACCAAGTAGTAGCATCATCATTTTACTAAAGACCCCGGGAAAAAAAATAACGAAGTAAACTTGCTTCAAGGCCAATCTGGCATAAAAGATGAATCACTGATATTGAAAAGTGCAAGAAAAAATATTTTTTTCTGTAAAATATCGGGAGGATATGTCACCTGCTGGAGGCTCCCACCCTGGGTGATACCCAGCCTATTGAAAATGGAGTGTCTTCTTCCATCTAAGCAGTCAAATGCTGCATAGCCTCACACAGACCTCACAACAGTATGGGAGGCAAAAAAAAGCTCTTGTCTAGTAAGAAGGAAGAAAGGACTGCAGGAAAAACTGTTACTGTTTGAGATGGTTGTATAGCACCTGTCACATTGAGAGCTGATCTCGCCTGGAGACTCTGTGAACCCAGTTAGTACTCCCTACTGCCACCCCCAACATTAATGATACTCTGGCAGCCAAGACTTTGTTTTTCCATCTAGCAAAATCAAAAAGAAAACATAATTCCACCACGAGGCCTCTATAGACCAAATTTACTACATAGACCAACTTTTAAAGTTTCTAAACTATTTTACTTTTTTAAATCAGTCTCCTTGATAATCACTGAGGAAAAATATGTGGGAAATGGGCTAGTCCTGCAGCTGCCTGGTGAAATAAAAGCACTTCATGCAGTTAGGCTTACCCCCGGGCAAGGTTACGCTTGCTGGAATGGGGCCATGAGCGTCTGTGCCCTCACCCCAGGATCTTGACATGGGGTTTTCCTTGAACATAGCTCACTTAAAAGCTGACATGAGACTACTAAGTGAGCAAAGCTGGGCCCCTGCAGACATGGTGCTGCCCTAATTTGGCATAACAAGGTAGCCTTGTACAACCCCTGCACTAATGAAGCCATGGCCCTTTCCATCAATGCTGAATCAGGTTTAATGTCCCTAGTGACAGCTCTGAGAAAGTAATTTTCTTCTTTGCACTAGGTCAGAAGCAGATGTCTCACTTAAGCCTCATCATTGTGACAGGATCTGGTGCCACGGTCTTTAAGTCCCTTCTGAAAGATGGGTTTCCACACTGGTAATGCTGTGATTCCCCCATGGTGACAGGCTGTTTCAGCGGACAAATAGTCCAGACACTCCTCACATAGAAATTCAAATCTGAGCACCTTTCTTTCAGCTCTGCCTTCAGGGCTCAGGTCCTGAGTGTTATCCATGTGCTCCATTTGGGATCACTGGCTACAACTTTAAGCAACATCTGCCTTGGTGTAGCTTTAAAACTGACTCCTCATACTGCCCAGCTTGGTTCCAAGCAAGAAGTGTCATGCAAAAGGAAATACTTACCTTGACAATAGTTTATAGCATATTTTAATGAATGCAGCCCGGTGCAACCTTTGCTTTCCCAGACTGTTTTGCACTGTTGATTCTCAGTGAATTAATTATCAACCCTTAGCTTGTATCACTCCCACAGGTCCTCCAGCTAATGTGGTGAAATTCCCCATTCCTGTCCTCCACTGCTGCATCTCGTGAACATCCACAGCTTTTCATTGGCTGTTTAAAGTTCTTGTCTGCATTTAAGGACCCTTTATCCAATACAAAGCAGGGCTGGAGTAAACACCAAAAGAAATCCATGACTGCCTACCCCCTAAAAATGTGTATTAGGTATGGTAAAAAGAAAATTTTTAAAGTTACGCTTTTGCTGCCTGTCATCAGTTGTTCCCCATTAAAAGGACCAATACTGGATCTGGTGTCGTGTGCTTAGGAACTTGACTAAAGAAAGATACAAAAAAGTATTTCTGCTTTCCCTGAGGCTGGTGATGTTGGTGGAGGTATGCTCTGAAGAGAAATGCACCAAACTGTGACTGAGAAGAGAGGTGGGGAAAGAGGATTTCCTGCATCATATCCCTACAATATAGGAATCTTGAAATTAATAATTTCTGGGGCTTTATCAGAGTCTCTTACTTTTGATCCTGATTTTAATGATTTTACAATATGGATCTAGGATAGACTCAGTGACTTCTCTCAAAACAAAATCCTTCATATAGAGCAGAAAAAGACCTCAGTCTCAACTGGAAAATGTTTTAAACTTTTTCCATCCTTGACAGGGGAAGGTTAACGTGTTACTTACAGGCCTTCCTGGAATGTGAGCACAGCGAGTTTCTGGTGCTCAGTGTAGAAGAAGGCTTCTGAGAATCTCCTCACCTGAGGAAGAAACACACAAGTTAAACCTGAGATCTACTGAAAGGTGCAAGTACAGTCAGGCTAACAACAGAGCAGTGACTGGCAGGACCAGATTCCTTAGTGTGTTCCATCCACCTTGCACCACTCCTGTGATAGAAAAATACACAGAGCTCCATTTGGTTTCACTTCCCTGGTCCAGCACAAAGTGACTAGTGTTGTTGCATATTTTGCTGGTAGATAACAAGTGTCACTTGCAAGTATACCAAGATTAGCTTACGTGCATCTTCTGACTACTTTTCTGAAAGTTGTCAAATTTACCATTTCCCCTTAAAGCAGGGAAAATTTCTTCCTTTCCCACCATGCAAGCCATACAGCTGCAGTGGACTGAGTTACTAAATTAGAACAATTCGTAATTGATCACCTCTTCTATGCGAACACCCACAGTGGCTCCCAAGAGAGTAAAGGAAGTCTTATATACCAGCCCAGAAGAGAAAAAGCCCTATCGTGGTAGAAATACATCTGCCTGTGTCATGATACTTAGAAATGAGAGCTCTTCAAATCTCTTCATGGACATTAGTTCTGTTCAGTGTTGGATAATCAGTTACAAAAGAGCCACCAATCTGAAGTGGCTGGCAGAGCACAGAGTGTGAAATAAGCTATAAAAAATTCAATGCTCTTATCTGCCCTGGAATACACTTTGAGTTTAAATGAATCAAGCATAATATGCAATCAAATGTACTAAGCTGTTAAACTGCAGCCCATACATTACTAACAATATTTGTAAAGTGACCTCTGTTACAGTGTCAGAAAATGGCAGTGAAGAGTATATGTCATAGCATCTCCCAAAGTCCTAGCTGTGCTTTAACAAACAGCTTTTCCAAAAAAAGGACTAGCATCCCTTCAAGAAGACTGCATCTTAATCATCTGGGTCTCTAAAACTGTTTTCCAGAGCTGGGACAGTATCATTACATGCAGTTTATATGGGGAGGAACTGAAGCACACAAAGTTATGTCATTTGCCAAAGGTCAAGCAGGCAGCTGGCATCATTCGAGGCTGGACAAACCACAGGCTGAGATTCACCTTGCTGGAGTTGGGAGCGTACAGAATTGGATCCTTTGGCTGAAAGCCACCCAGGTCCTCTCTGAGTCAAGGGACACCTAGTCAAACTAACCAGGGGATTCTCAGCATCCACCCAGTCACCTCTTCCTGAATTTTATGCCTCCTTTTTTCCAAGCTCAATCATGCCCGTGGGGAGAGCAACTGGAGAGTTGTTCTGGTCACTCTGGAGAGTAATTGAACCTCCGCTGACTTTGATAAGAACCAGAACATAAGCTGAGAGGCCAGTACCTACACTGTAGACTCCTAAAGAAAGCTAAGCTAGGTGAATCCTACCCTTTTCTCTGTGTCCCTACTGTAATGATTAGATCAGACTACAAGTTCAGCTCAGGTGATGTGCTGAACTAACGTCTGGGTAGCAACCAAAGAAGTCTTAATGGAAGAGCCAGCACTTGCTGAATTAATCAGATAAGCAGATCTAACAAAGTTAGCTCAAAATAAAAGTGCTTTTGTGCCTTCTTTATTATCAAGTACAAGAAGCAATTTTCACATTAACAATATTAATATTTTGTTGTGTGCAACTTGCTAGAAGAAAGGCAAGAACTAGCTATATTTATATATGTGTCATAGTGAAGAGAACAAATCTATATTTCTCATAGTAGTTTTGTGAAAGAAGTTGAGATCAAGTCATCTTTCTTGTTATTTGTCATTGTGATATTTGTGCTTTTTAAAACAAATGTTTATGATTTATGGATATCTAGCAAGTACAAGGTGTTATCTACCTCTTCCCACCCACCTCCTGTTCCATATCTGATTCTGATGTTCAAAGTGCACTTACTTTCCACAGGATCATGAGTCCCATAAAAGCAATAGTCTTTATTCTGGAAATTGAAATCTGTAATTTCAAATCCTGGGCTTCACTTTTTCTTCACTTCTTGTCCTGCTCACTCTATTTCAAGTAAATACTCATGTAGGCAGAATACTATTGGAAATATATATCCGGATAAATCATTAACATCCACTAGGAAGATACTGTCACTGAAATTGTTTTTAACTTCTTAACATTACCCTTAGCATGTGATGTTCCTGAGTCAGATAAGCTGTGACTTCTGGATGGAGCGTTGTCACCTCCAGGAACTGGGTCCACAGGGCCAGGAGGTGGGAGCAAAGCCAGGCAAGGTCCTTGCTTATCTGTTCTGCTATCTTCTCTGGATTGCTCAGCAGCTGAAGGAGAGAAAGGACATATTGAGATCAAGACAGCGTTATGAAGGAAAATCAGTTCATATGTTAGATTAAGTCCTTTTAGGAACAACAACAACAAAAATTCCTCTTGATTTAGAATTATTGTTAAAGCTACTATTTTCAGTTATTTTACCCCAAATAAAGTTGGTAAGTATTTGCTTTTTGCTCTTTAAAAGTCACATATTTTAGTGCAAATGCTCTCAGCTACACATTGGAGAGCAAGAAGTGGGAACAGCCTCAATTTTTCTGGACACTTTACTGCAGATGTAGTAAGTGGGAAAAAAATCAGAGACAGTGGATTCCAAATCATCCACCAGATGGTGCTGGATGCTCTGAAATAATAATCCATGGCCTGTCATCCCCTTTCTGATAGCAAAAGCCTTCTCAGCCATGTCACGCTAGGATACCAGATGGGTGACTAGGGGGAGGGAGGAAAAAGAACAACAAACCCACAATCCAAACACTGTGTCCTCAACACACGATAAAAGCAGACATCCCAGAGCCTGCTGTTGCTTCTCTCCCACACTAGGACATGCTGCGGCACTCTGTGCCCTCCAGCTCTAAGCTGCAATTCTGTGCAGCTCTGTAGCTTGGGAAGTGGATTTCAGTAGCAAAGTGTCTGCGTATCACTCTCCCTGGATTTACAGTTTCTTTAACAAGAGACAGACTTTGCACTTTTGCTCCATGTTTTGTCACAAGGAGTACAGAAATGAGCCTTCATCTATTCCTCGAGTCCCTGTCTGCTTCCATTGAACAGGTAATACTACCAAAAATACTCCAGAAACAATACCAAAGGAATCACTTATCAGTTCTTGGCCAGATCTTTTTTTCTTTAGGACTTCAGTCTAGCTTATTTTTTACATTTTATTATGCAGGTAGTTTCCAGATTGATGACACTGCAAACTAAGACATGATTAAAAGCAAATTGTCTGTGTGCAAGAGAGAAATAGAGAAAATGTGTGTGTGGATAACACAGATTGTCACTGAGTTTACATTGTTTGGGTGCTGTTCTGTTTTAATGACTTGATCAAAAGGGCACAAGCTCCATTCTGGTACTGGAAAAATCAGAAGGATACTGGTAGACAAAATTCCCTGCCCAAACATTTCTCCTTGCAGAATCAGGGCACTACTCTATTTACTATGCTCAATTTTATCTCCTGCATGTCTTTTTTTTTTATTATTTTTATTTAGTCAGTAACCTGCCTCAACATCATAAACTGAAAGCATAGTCTTCAAAGAACATGCATTATTACTGCAAGCCGTACTAGGAATAGGTGTATGGCTTTTTAACCTTTTGAACGTGTTAGTGAGGAAGGAAGGCAGGAGGCAGGAAGGCAGGAAAGAAGGAAGGAAGGCAGGAAGGAAGGAAGGAAGGAAGGCAGGCAGGCAGGCAAGAAGGCAGGCAGGCAGGAAGACAAGAAGGAAGGCAGGCAGGAAGACAAGAAGGAAGGCAAGAAGGCAGGGAGAAAGGAAGGCAGGAAGGAAGGAAGACAGGAAGGCAGGAAGGCAGGCAGGAAGGAAGGAAGGCAGGCAAGAAGGCAGGCAGGCATGAAGACAAGGAAGGCAGGCAGGAAGACAAGAAGGAAGGCAGGCAGGAAGGCAGGAAAGAAGGAAGGAAGGGAGGAAGGAAGGCAGGGAGGAAGGAAGGAAGGAAGGAAGGAAGGTAGGAAAAGACAATGCCTGCTTCTAATTGTGAGTCTTACTGCACTGTCATGCACAGGATGAGAGCTGAGCAACACTAGTGACGCAGGTCAGATCCCAAGGACTCAGTTCCTCGGAGCAAAACCCAGCAATTAAAATGGTCACCAAAAGTGATTCTGGCTACTTCACATACCTGCTGCTGGGCTGTTCCCTGTGACTGCACCCCTCAAGCCCCACTCAAGCTAGTCTGGCTTTAACAATACTGTCACGCAAAACAAATTGAGAGGTATTTTTGAGGAGTTATTTTTGCTTGATTGCTTACAAATCAATCACACAATTAAAAATATTTCCCTTCCACTTTCTCCTGCATTGAGCATCTGCTGTGTTCTTGGGTTGAATACAAAGCTATGGCAGGTTAAACTCACTTTTTTTTCTTCTTTTGTTTGTATTTTATTTCAAAAATAGACCTGGCTCTGGTAACACGGTGGTAATGGGAGTCTAACCCCACAGGCTCCTCTCTGTATGGTTTTTAATAGAATTTTCTTCCTTTATAAATGACTGGGTTTCATATGTTCTGCTGAAAAGAAATGCTTTCAGTTCATATAGTCCTAGAGGCATACTGGTAGACCATTGCCAATAGTAATCTGTATGCCATAGAGATACATGCAACTTCAGCACTCCCACTACAGTGATGGTCGATGCTGTGCCTACATCCCACCAATGTTGTACAAGATCCTCAACATTAATGTCTTGACAGTCTGTGCAAATGCACTGTCTTTATCATGAAATTATGCATAGATGGCTAGAAAGCTATCATCTCAGGATGCTAAGGCAAAATATTTTCACGGTGTACAGGAAAACCAGATTTTTTACAACACCCTAGAGAACCAGCTGTTGTAGCTGTTGTGTTCACCTATCCGTCACTACACTGTTCTCAGCAGCTTTCCAGCAACAGTCAGATCAGTCTTGCTTTATTAATATTGCCATGCAAAAGAAGTCAATAAGCTTTTTGGGAGAACAAGAATTGGACAGAATTAGAAAATTCAGAGAAATTGATGCTGGCATTTTCTAATGTATGCCAGCAGACTCATAAAAAAGAAGTCCAAAGGAGACTTTGGATTGTGTTGTCTGTCCTCCTATACTCTTACAGCTTCTAAATATAGTAGAGCTGAGCCAGATGCCTTATGTTTCTCTAAATCAAATTTATATGAAATGAGATTTCTTGCAGAGAATCCAAGTCATGACTTAAAATTAAGAAATTTGCCATTTCAAACATTTTTCACCCATGGCCTACCATTTTTCCCTGGAGTGTGAATGTACTTTCAGTTTGGTTTGGCTTCAGCTTCCCTCTGTTAAATGTTATTTTGTCATTCCTCCCTATGCTGTCCCTCTGTTGCACAGGCACACTAAATTAGCCTATATTCCCATCTCACAGCAAGCTAGGCTGTTATCCCACATGCTCCTGGTAATAAATTTAGCAAATCAGATCTATTAAATCTCTGATTATAAAGCATTTTCCCCAGTGATCAGCTGACATTTACATTTCTTCCTGGCACTCTTGATGACTTGTCTGTGTCTCACTTGAAATAAATATGGCAGAAGCAAGTTCAGTCACTTCTGTGCCAAAATCACTTTGTTCCTCCCATGAGCCTCCCCACACATTTAGGAATTCTTATTTGAAAAGATATGGTTGTACAACATGCCAAATTATGTTTTCACCTGTCAGCACAAAAGCTATGATTGCAACCTACCCCCAATAATTTTTTCTTTTCTGCATCCTCTGATACTCAGGGCTAGGATATTAAGGATGTTAAAGCAATCCAGCTGATGACTTGTTCAAAGTAACAAAAACCTCATATAAGTGACTAATCAAAGTTATGTGAAATTGTTGTGGATGAGAAACATTCAACAAATTTTCTGATGACACCAAATTCCCTTTGTCCCCACTCCAATATGTTACTGGGCTGTCTCAGAGCATTTGAAAATTGGACTTGAAAAGCATATGGGCAGATTCTGTTGAAGAAAATACCTGCAGCTCTGTACAAAGCTGAGATAGCGTCACTTCCACAGATAGCTCCTCTAGGAAGAAAACAAACAAACAAAAGATCAGGTTTGAGAGCAGCAGATGTGAAATGTTAACGCTCTGCTGTTTATTCATGTAAGAAATAGGTCATTTGATACTCTTCCTGGATAGACAAGTTTCTGTTTGGAAACTCATAGTGGGTGCAGGTACAACTTGTGCTCGTGTAACCCGGACCACTAAGCCTGTAGAAGTTCTGGAATGTTGTCAAAACGAAGTCAACAGCTTTTTGTTGTCTATGCTCTCTTTTACTAGAAGGCTGCTTATTGGCCTTAGTATTTATGGCCAACTCCAGAGTTGAAAGCAAAGTCTGAGCAAATGTGCAGGAAATCGCTCTCCCTGTTGTGCTACACAGGACTGTGTAAGTGATACCAGATGTCTGACTAGTAAAAGATTGAGCATCGCTGTACTGCCTTGTGGAGTGTGAAGTACCTCTCCACTCCTACAGCAAGCAGCAGCGTTTTGATGTAGTCCTGAGAGAATCCAACACAGAGACACTCCACTTTAAATGCGCCACAGACTATAAGGCAAAGGAGGACATAAATCAACTCTCCAACTTTGGCAGCTTTATTTTGCAATGCGGAACTTTCTAATAGTATCTGTAAAGATACAAAGCAGAGCAACCAACAGGCCAATCTCCAAATGAGTCTTCTTAAATACTACTAAGGAATGGGAAAGGACAGAGTGAGATGGGTAGTGCCTTGAAAAGACTCATCCTCGGCTGGCAAAATTTGGGAAACAATCATTCCTACTTCTAATGTCCAAACTAGGCTATTATATTTTTTTTTAAATATACTACACAGGGGGCTAGAAAATAATGATTAATAAAGTCTGCAGAGATTTCTAGTCTTGGATTGTTATCTTTAGAAACCTATGATGAGATTAGTCTGACCAATATAGATGTTTATAACCGAAGGAGTCATTTACATTCTCCCCCAGTCAGTGGAGAAAAATGAGCAAGTACCAGGTGCAGTTCATGCCATCCCAAGGCAGCAAGCACTACTTGTTAGTTAACATATTTTATTGTTCTAAATGGGCCTGTTTCTCCTCACTGATTGTAAGGAGACAGATACAAAAATCTGCTTCATATTCTTCATACTGGATGAATCTTACACCCCATGATTTCCCTGAGTTTTGCAACAAGCATCAGAAGATGCTTGAGTTTAACCAAAGCTTCACTAGATTTTCAGACTGTGAATCAAATGGTGCAAATGGCACTCTGCTCAAGAGGCTAAAAAGGGTATTTGCATTTAGCAAATTTGCATGCGTTACAACAAGTACATTTGCCTACTTCAGTACCAGTAGTCATTTGGAAACCAAGCTAATTGTATTTAGAAAGCCAGTATGTGCTCTGGGGTAGTTCTCAAGTTGTGGTCAACCAACCATACATAAGTCTGCCATTTCTCAACCTATAAGCCTGTCCAGGTGAGACACAAATCATCTATTATATATGCCTGAAAACCAAGATGCCTGAAGCATGAGTTTTGTGGCATGTTGGATTCTGTCTGAGAGCTCATATGTTGCAAATAAAAATGCTGTATTTTTTTTTCTTTTGTCTGGATTGAATAGCACACTATGTGCTCTTCCCACTCTACGAGTTTAGGTTATCTTGAAGGCAAATATATGTTGTGGAACAAGACATGAAGTGGAAAATAGGACCTATAAGCCCATAAGTCTGTAAAGCATAATGTTTTATGTTTGATAGTTCTTGTATACAAGCACTATACAGTGAAATGGGAAATTTTTTTGCTCCATTTTTAAACCTGCTGGACAATGCAGTCAACTCTTCTAATATAATTATCTCTGCAATGTAAAAAACCTGATAACTTCAAAATCTGTATACAGAAATACAAAGACACAAAAACAGAGATGTGAAATCATAAGCCACATTCCTTGAACTCAAAGAGACAGGTGGGAGAGCAGGAATTAGTCAGGGATGTGCCTCATTTTCACAGAAGCTCATGCTGTCATTACAAATATGACTAAACACGAATTACAGAGCTCCATCCCAGAGATCCAGCCAGGCAACACTTGCACATTGGATGTAACAGGCCTGACCAGACAAAAAATGATTCTGCCAAAACCAGGAAATCTATTAAACAATTGAATTAGGAAGAAAAGCAGAATAATTTTAAAGAACAAGTGGTAATTATTTAATTGGCAGGGAAGAAATACATTGCAAATTGTAAATGAGGGAATAGGTTTTGAAAGCACTCATATCACCTTTCTGATTTTTCTTTTCAGTTTTAAAACAATGTTTGCTCAGTAGAAAAAAACATACTAGAGTCTTCCCCAGATTTCATGGCAATTCAGAACAGGAAGTTCAAGTCTTCAAACAGCAACTGAAGCCAAAAATGAAAGACAACTGAAAGGCAAGAATTTTGAGAAATTTATCAAAACGTTTTACCCCTCTACACATCAGGCCACATCCTACAAAAGGATTTGCATAAGCTGGAGAAGGCAGTCATCTTTAACAGTGTGCCAAAATAAACACTAATCAGAAAACTGGGACAAAAATCCTCTAAAAATCTCTGAACAGCCTGAGAATTTTGGTACTAAAATGTGTATTGAAAATGCAGCACTGTGAAATATTCAGTGATTTTAAATGTCTGTTCACTTACCTAACTTCAGCTGTGGTAAATCAGGAATCTCCTTCATTATGAGGGCATAATACATGTGAAGTCCTCTTTGAGCATTTAAGAGCAGAAGACAGAGGTCTTTATGCCATTTGTATGCATGCTGCATGCAGTTTTCAGATGGGACATAAAAGCTGCCCTGTGTAGCAGAAGTTTGAAGAAAATAAAACATAGAGATTAAATTCATAGTCTCCATTTGTCCTAGAGGTTTCCACAAAAATCCAGTTATGGATTTTCTTTTCTAATCAAGCAGCTGGCACCAAAGAGAGATTTTAACCATCCCTACTTCCCCTAGATACCTAACTAGCTAGATATGTAATCAATAGTATTGCACTCTACATGCACATTTTGCCCAAACCATTCTAAAACTACTAGGTCCTAGTAATGCATGGGGTAGTAATGCATGTACAAAGATCCTCAGCCCAAACAGTCCAACAGAGAAGTCCATCTCTGTCCTTCACAGATGTCCCACTTCGGAGTCAATGCCTCCCCACAATGTAGATAGTGCTGCGCAAAACACACCCTCTCTGCTACAGGAGGAGGGATGGAAAGGACTTTAAAGATGGCTACATTCACTTTCCTTTTTCCTCATATCCTCTTCTCTTCTGTCAAGGTTGTAGCTTGATGGTATCGTGATATGCTTTGTTACACTTATTAGTGAAAAAAATGCAGATGGCATTGTTATCCTGTCAAGAAATATGAGCCACTGTATACTCCAGGATCAATGCCTGGATTAGTATATCTCTTGTGGGAGGACGCGTAATTGGACAGATCACAGTATGTTTATTACAAAAATATCCCAAACAACACACTTACACTTAAAACACAAGCTCAATTTTCATTAGGGTGCCATAAATCAAAAGTTTTCACTTCTGTCAAAATATACCACTTGTACAAATTACTTGTATTTGAAATTCATGCTGCTCAGATTCAAAATAAAACTATCTATGAAACTGTTGTTTTGTGCCCAGGATTTCATGGAGACTTGCAAGGAGTACTATGACAAATATCAGTTGCTCTATGCATTTTACAATTTTTTACCAATGATGCAGTAGAAATGTATGTGAGCACTTGCAATCAATGATTGTATTTGGTGGTTCCCCTAAATGGGAGTAAATTACCTGCACTGCAGAAGAAAGGGTTATCAAAACAGAGAAGTGAGAAAGCCACCTAGGTGCTCTGTCCTTGAACTCTATGAAACATCGGGTAAATTGAGAAAACATCCAGATCTGCATTATACAGCATATGGGCTGCACAAAGACACTAGGATAGGGCTCTCACTGTTGCGTGGCTATGAAGAAACATGACCAAATTGCAGCTTAGTCCACTGCTTATCATTGATGGATAAAAATACAATTGCTACATGCCAACTGGGTACTGAATTGGACATTGACAGTCCCATTAATTCTGCAACTCCAGGACCAACAGCGGACTCACCAACCACACACCAGTGTATCTCCTGTGGTTTTCCCCCTTTAACTTCCCTAAAGTCTGTATTCCATGCCTCTTAGCTTGAGCTGGGTTGTTTCCCTCAGCTTTCTCATGCAAATCTTCAAGATGTTAACTAGCATTCTGTGGTAGATACAAAGGGGACTGCTCATCTTGACCCATAGAGAAATGACTGATTATAATTGATGGGGCTGGTTGTTCTCGGAAGGTTCAAAATCTCCAGCCTCAGCATGAATCTATTTTACTCTCACCATGGAATACAGAAAAAGAGAGCATAAAAAAATGCTACAGGAAACAATAGAAAAATGGAAATGGATAGATATACAATGTCATGAAAAAATGTCCTCTTTTGTAATCCATTGTTGATGTTTTTAGGCAAAAATCGCTCTGGCATTTACATACTACACTGATGAGCAGAAGGAAAAGCATGAAATAATTTCATAGTTCCTATCAATATTAAAACACAGTATTGTATGAAACTGCACTTTAACAGGTCTATTTTTGCCCTTTCTTGGCATAGAATATTATTTAAAACTAAAAAGTAATACGAAAATGTTACTGCAGGTGGGCTCAAAAATCTGTGAATTAAAGATTTTGAAAATCTTTATCAATTATCTCTGTTTTAAATTCTTTAGTGTTTGCCCATTTCTTTTATGGTGCTTTTTCAAATTTGACCTCAGCTGAATTAATAATAATCCTTAGAGACCAGATAGTTTGACTTACTGAAGCATAGGGCTTGGGAGAGTATTCTTTGACAAGATTCGCAAAGTGGCAAGACATAGAATGCAGAAAGAATTGTTACAGAAAAAAAATAAAATCACTTCATTATGGTGTGACCAGCCTAACTTGGTCATTACTGTAGAAATTTAGAATAATTTAGGCTGGAAGGGACCTCTGGAGATGATGTAGTCCAACTGCCTGTTTAAAACAGGGCTACTCAGGTCAAGTTGCTCAGTGTTGTCTCCTGCTGAGTCTTGAATATCTCTGAAGAGGGAGGTTCCACCATTCTTTGGGCAATGTGTTCTAGTGTTTTACCACCTCATAGCGTTTTTTTCCTTATATCAAGACAGAATTCTTCAGGTTTCAACTGGTATGTTGTGTCTCTCATCCTATTGCCATGCACTGTCAAGAAGAATATGGCTTAATCTTCTCTTTGTTCTTTAATCAGACAATTACAAACAGCAGTAACATTCTCCCTGAATTGTCTCTTATCTGGACTGAACAACACCAGTTTTCTTGGTGTCGCCTTGTACTTCATGTGCTCTGGCCTTGAATGTGTTGTTGCCTTTTGCTGAACTGGCTCCAGTAAGTTCATACATCTCTTGCACTGGGGAACACAGAACTGGACACAGCACTCCAGATGCATCTCAACAGTGCTGAGGAGAGGGAAATGGTTACCTCCCTCAAACTGCTGGCAATGCTCTCAGAAATTCTCCCAGGACTTCTCTTTTCTTGGCAGCATGTTTACTTATACCAGAGAGCTTGAAACATAATTACATTTGTTGAGAAGGACCTCAAATTTACTTTCATTTTTGTAGACACAGGAATGAAAAGAATTTGCTTGCTCTATGTCCTCTTTCAAACATTTCTGTCAATTAAACCTTCAGATTCACTTGGGATTTCAGGAAATAATTTGATTAATGTGAATTCGAAAGATGTCAGATATTTCTGAAGACTCTTTAATATTGAGTCTCAAATCAATTTGTTTCACAGACACTGCCATGTAAAAGCAACAGATACCTGGAGTCGTTGCCCTACTCATCTGTTACCTGAAGATTTTAAAGGTCAACCAGAATTTGTTTATTTACTCTAAAGACAACTCCAGGATTGATGTCATTGTAGGTTTTTTTTTAATGCATGAATAGCAGCAGTGTATGTATGAGGGACTAGGTTGTTTCTTTGACAACAGATGCAAGTTACCTCCTGATCAACCATTTCAGAGCTCTGGTCTTCTGAAATCAAGAGAGAGAGCAGAGCCTTTACCATTGCTTTAGCCATACTCCATACAATTCAGTCTGGATCTTCAATTTGGAAAAGGAGATCCTTTAGGGTGGAAGAAGCTAGTAAATGGTGCTGTCCTCCTAACTTATGTTGGTTTTGCACATAAGTAGGATCAAACTGAGCCCACACAAGCTATTCCTTCTGCTCCCTCCTTAAAGAAATGCCATTTTCTAATATTAAGCACTAGTGAATAAAGACTAACTTGATGCATTTCTTGTAGAGAAACATTCCAGTTTTATGCCTTCAACTTTAAGAGAAAACCTGTAAGAAGAAAGATTGTCAAATACCTTCATTAAAAGCAGACAATAAGAAAATTCTGGGCTCTGAGAGAAGAACTCACATGTGCAAATTTAGATACTTACTGCTGAGCTATCAACTCTGTTGAGAGATGGAGAACTGACAAAGAAAAACATATTGCTGGAGAATTATTGTTTTTTAGCTGACATCTAAAATCAAGGAACTGAACTGTGACCACTTCTTCCCATCAATTATGAAGGAAGTATTGGACAACTGGCCACATGTTCTACACTGTAGACACACAGAATCAAGAACACTGACTACAACCACAATAAATAAGACACGTTTCCTCTAGCATTGCCCTTTATTGAAATATAAAATTTCTTCAAATTACTCTAAGATACGGATGATAAACATGTGTGCATAGTGGGCTGTAGGAACACAGAACTGGACACAGCACTCCTCCCAGCTCTCTGGGAGAAATATCTGTGCCAAAGAAAGGTGCTGTGCTTTGAGAATAACATTACACAGGAGAAACAGGACTGCACAGTCGCCATTCAAGACAAGGCCGTATCATTAAGCTGAAGTATTTTGATGAAACTCTACTAAATGGCAAATTACTTTGAAAACCTGTTGTTTAATGGGAAAATCCATCTTAATTTGAAAAATCATCTTGTCTTGTGGAAAGTCAGAACGATAGAAAAGAGACGCCAAGCTCCGAATCTCTGGTCCTTCAGTGACTTAAAGACATTACTGCTCTCACAGGACCATTTCTTCTGAAAAGTGTCACACACATACAGGATGCAGAGCAGGATGTAACAGCGATTATTAAACCCACCTTGGGGACAGTTTAAGCTAATGTGAACTAAGGTCTGTGCATCCTTGTCTGCAGGGAGCATAGCAGAGCAAGTATTTGTTAGATGAAGTCATTATAAACTGGTGCAGCTAAATCATCTTTTCCGTCACTCTCCAGTAAGCTGAGAAATGTCAAAAAATGTCTTTCTTTGGGATGGCTTGAAGATTGCAAACCTTCCACTTTTGCTATTTTAATTGCATCTCTTCTGCACATTTATTTAGGTGTTCCCCTACTCCCCAGGTTATAGCCTGAAACAGGAATTCAGACTAAAATACTGAGAAATAAAGTTCACTAACAAACATGGTATATGTTATCCTAAGTAAAAACAGTACAGTAAAACTAGCAGTCAGAAAAACCAGTGCCTATGACCCAGTAAACAGCTACAAAGTGCTCAACTCCTTGGGTATCATGAATTAGGACAGATACAGGTTTACTGCTGGTTAAGACAAAACACCTATTAAAATAAAAGTTCATACTGAAGCTGACAATCCCAGCTTGCACAAATCATGATGGCTGCCCTGGGCTTGTAATATCCATTGTAAAAGTACATGTTAGTTTCCTTTGTAAAGTTTCTCATGACTTTTTGAATTAGTTCCTTTGGTCTACAGTTATTTTCATCTCCTTAGTTTGTAAATAAACAGATTTTTCTATGTGAGTTGTAAAATGCATCTGCACTGATTTCCTTTTCCAAGACCCTCTCTGTCTGTAACACTACATAATCTCTGGCTTTTGCCCTTTTCTGCTTCTGAAAATTTTGGGTGCTAATGAACGCCTGACAAATCTTGACTTCAAGACTTACCAGCCAAAGGTATTCTGATAGCAAAGATGGATGACAACACAGAAGCTAATAGTATGGACACCAGAGAAATGTATGATTTCCATTAGGCCAATATTATCAGAGGCAAAACAGATCAAGAAAGTCAAGACAAGATAGAAAAAGAGGCAGTCAGGAAAATAGTGCAAAAACCTGCAAATAACAATAATTGCAGACTCTGCAATTATTTGCCTTAAGAATTGGGTTTTTTTCCTGTGATATTTGAAAGAACATCAGCTGTATTGTTTTCAGATGGAAAAAAAAAAAGTTGTCTCATCAGCTGCCAGATGAGATTTTCCAGCACATAGCTGATGAACCCAATAATGAGATTCCTTTTTATGTTGAGCAAGTTACCAGTAGAGAGGTAGGCATATTACCAAAATTTACAACTAGCGACCTCATGAGAAGGTAAAGTTTTACCAGCTTTGAAGACTGGACTGTTCTTCTGAGTGCTTGATTTGAAAAGCTGGAGATGGGGGGTTAAGAAGGATGCACCTTGACTAATCTCCTATAGAAAAAGTTCTTTTGATGTGCTCCCCAAACTAGAAGTGAGGCATCAAACTGAATGTATTACACTCAAAGTAGAAACATAGAATCATAGAATTATTTAGGTTGGAAACAACCATTAAGATTATCATGTCCAGCTGTAAACCTAACACTGCCAAGTCCACCACTAAACCATGTCCCTAAGTACCACATCTATACAACTTTTAAATACCTCCAGGGATGGTGACTCAACCACTTCCCTGAGCAGCTGGTTTCAATGCTGGATAACCCTCTCAGCCAATAAATTTTTCCAAAGATCCAACCTAAGCTTCCCCTGGAAAAACTTGAAGCTATTTCCTGCCATCCTGTCACTTGCTACTTGGCAGAACAGACTAACACCCACCTCGCTACGACCTCCTTTCAGGTAGTTGTAGAGAACAGTAAGGTCTCCCCTGAGCCCCCTTTTCTCCAGGCTAAACAACCCCAGTTCCCTCAGCTGCTCCTCACAGACTTGTTCTCTAGACCCTTCACCAGCTTGGTTCCCTTTCTTTCGGCACACTCCATCACCTAATTATATCAAAAAGGATGTAACACTTCAGGTATGTTTGCAGGGTGTCATGAAGGATCATGTACATGTATCCTTAATTTCTCCGTTTCTCAGTTTACTGAGGAGTGATGACATAAAGAAAAACCTAGTCAAGCACCAGATACAAACAGCTGCTTAGTATTTTGGAAATGTAAAGGCTTCAGTTCAACTTGATCATGTTCTGAAAAGCTAGACCCCAGCACTGGACCATCACTGTCCCTTGTCCATCTGTCCTCTAAAACATTCTTCTAGATTTACCCAGCCAAGTAAAATAGCCTACAAGATCAAGAACTCCAAACAAACTAAACATTCCTGACAGTATCCCTGCTGAATACATTGAAATAAATCAGCCTTTTAAATGAATAGGTTTCCTGTATAATGCTCTCTTCAGTCAACAGTTTTCTCCTATAATTAGAGTGCATTACTTTATAAACTTATTTTTCCTTTGTAACAAGAGAAAGAAAAATTACTTGAGAAAAGCAAACGCTGTAATTAAGGTCCACGCCAATCATTATTCAAATGCAGAGAGCAATTTTTGAATACCCACTTCCAGTGTACTAAATCCATCTAATATCAAAAGGCATCAATTGGATTTTATGCTTTGTAACATACAGTAAGTTGCTTGTATTTGTTTTGTATTAAAGCAATTTCACAAGCTATGGTAATGTGCAATGTAAGTGCAGTGTTCAACAATAGCGCTAACAGTAAAGTAGACCCTTCTCACTTGATCTAATTCAAAATAGCATTTCACAATTCAGATTCAAATTCAAATTGCTTTTCAAGAATTTTAAGATACTAAAAGGCCATTCCAGACTAAATAGACAAGTTTTGCAGTCTCCAGCGGCTCGCATTGGCAGACAGAACTACCCTACCTTGCCTACTTCCTGTGAAGATCTAGAGAACTGCTTGAAGTAGAGGAATAAATCTCAACACCCCAAGATGAATGCAGTTTCTGAAAACGCAGTGTCTGCCCATTCATCTGCCTGCCCAGACTGGCCCCTTAAATATACAAATTTTATTCTAGCTTCCAACTCATTAATCAAGGATATTCTTCATCTCCACTTTGGAGACTGTTTTCTAAGATAGGAGATTTCCTGTTATTTGGTGGTTGGAAATGAAACCAAGGTTATGGATTATATGTTAGTGGATTATGGATAATATGTTAGTGTTACACGTCATTATCATTTTTTGAAAAAAAGAGAGAGGATTAAACGATAACAATTTTTGGCAACTAGCGATATGACTGAAGCAAATGAGCAGAAGAATACACTTTCACATATGTAGGAACACAAATGACAGAGATATTTGTATTTTATAATTAAAGAAAATAAAAGCAAAACAGGAAGTGAATAAGGAGCTATATCATGCAGCTTATACTGTGCCAGTTATCTTATGCTTGCTAATTATTTGACAAACATTTGTATCTGCAAAGTGTTTTTCAAAAAATCCAAACAAACAAAAAATCGTTTATTTATTAGGATCTTTGAATCAAGTAACACTTGTATAGGAATCTAGTCTCCTAAAAAGGACAGTTGTTTGCTGTCCAGAGGATATTGCAAGTCTCCATTCAAGGGTCCTTACAGCAATCTTCAGCTGGATCAGGTGAGACTCCCCCAACTGTTCTGCTGAATTCCTATAGCAGCCAGGCTATGGTCCTGTGTACCACTCCAGCACGTGTCACCCATTGTTATTATTTTAAACAACACATGAAACATGTTGTTAATATCTCAACTGTTTATGAAATGCTGTTCTAGGAAGACCTCTGCAGGAATACTTCCTATTGACCATCCCAAACAGTTTTCTCTGTGTTCAGTTTGGTCACTTTTGCATCAGGAACCTCCCATCAGAATCGCTGGGACAGCCAGATTGACCACCCAGAATGTTTGCCACTATACCAAAGCACACAAGTTGTACTGGTCAGCTTCTCTAGGAGCTGCTTGGCAGAATCTCTGGGTCTGATCAAAACTGTCAACCAGAAAAATTCTACAGCAATGATTTAACGCTGCTTCTAATTGTTGCCACCTTCTCCCAGGTTGATCCATTATCTCATCAGTGCACTGAGTGTCCTTACAGTCACAACCCTGGCACCCTACTATTCCATAGCTCTGGGATGAACTTGAACTTCATATTTATAACATGCTTATCACTTAAATTCATAGCTCTTGCCACTGAGGATTAAATGCTTTATTTTACAGAAGCTGACAAATGCTTTCAGAAGCAGACTTTCCAAAAGATTCATATTACTTATATTGCAGTTAATATAGACCCCCAATAAAACCAGAAGATCTGCTATATCTAGACCTCCACGGAGACAGACAGCAAACACAAATTTACTAAATGGCTAGAAGTATTTTAATTTTTCATTTCTCCTGACCTTCTTTTCTTTCCATCCTTTAACCCTGTCCTTTATTTCTTGCTGAGAAACAAATAGTAGACTCACAGATGTTCTCTTTTCACATGAAAGGACATACATGACTAAGCATGTAGAGGGAAATATGATATATCACACAAAATAAGTGCTGTGAATGTAAAATGTAAAATCTACAGCTTGAGCAGGGGACACTAGAGGTGGGAGAAGGACAAGTTCTTACCCCATGTAATGAAAGTGGTTGCATGTCAGAAATTATTTTTGTCTAAGAAAGATTATCACATAAATATGCTAAAGTGAAGTCTAAGAGAAGACTGAAGAGGCAAAGAATT
Organism: Eurystomus gularis; assembly: GCA_013400335.1. Lineage (NCBI taxonomy): Eukaryota > Metazoa > Chordata > Aves > Coraciiformes > Coraciidae > Eurystomus > Eurystomus gularis. Next base: position 1,690 of record VZZY01009096.1, on the reverse strand, counting down.
TCTTCTGAGCCCTGAAGTAGTTCCTATGGCAGAAATTACATTAAATTCAAAGGGAAAAAAAAGAACCTTGGTGATTTAAAATGAAGTGCTTTCAGTGAGAACATTTCATGAGAAAAAAAAAGAAAAAAGAAAAAGAAATATCCTGCATTTAGGTTGACTAGAAATAGTTTTATAAATATATGTGGTGTATGTATATAAAAAACTCAATATGTATATACAGATTTGTATATATGTATATTTACACATCCATTCAGCTATGGAAAAATAAACAAACCAAAATAACTCCTCCTCATTAATTCAGTCATCAATAGAAAATAACTTCTAGATCCCCATGCCAGATGGTGCAAAACAACTAGCAAATCTAAAACCACACCATGGTTCAAAGACATGAAAGTCCACGGTGGACAACCTGTGGATGCCATTCTCTGGTGACATACTGTTTCTTCTCAGCGTGGCTTCCTCAGAAAACACTGCGTATTGACTCATGATGTTGTGTATGTGTCATGCTGGCAGTGCTCCCAGCAATTTCTCTAAATGGTAAGTGAATTTAGCCTTCTTTGAGAGAGAGGGAAAAGTTCCCAAGATATTAAATTCCTAAAAGTGTGGTTAAAATGGTCAGAAAAGAAAGAAAAGGGACTTTAAATATTTGTCTACCAAAAAGATTGTAGACTACATATAACAGGCATGGTAACCTTGATCCTATCTGGTGGGAAAACAATACATCTCTGTGTTCTCCATCTCTCAGCAGCAGATCTTTGAACACAGAACTTTCTTAATAGATGAGTGAAAAGCACATAAGCCAGCTCCTATAGAGTTCATTCCTCTAATATCCACTAACAACAGGAAGAAAATATGTTTATGGGAGAAACACTTATGGAAAATTGGCAAAATTACATAACTTCCATAAAACTAAGTGAAACCTAACAGGTAAGATAAACAGGTACATTGGACTAGGATGCACTTGTATGTGCGTATTCTATCAACTTAACAGATTGCCTTGCTTGTATTGATTTACTAGTCTGCTGTACCATATGATGGTTCATTACCCACATGTCCTGTTTTGAGCTAGAACTAATTCTGTTCAGTGATTTTACTTTTCAGCTCAGTCTCTTCTAAGTAACTGCACTTGCTGAAGATAATGGCATATTTTTGCAGACAGTGTCTGCTTCTAGCAGTGATAACACTCAATGTTTATAGTTACTTCCAAGGATTAGTGTGTGGAAAAAGGCTCTTGCTTAAACCTGCTCCTAAAGAGACCAAGGTCACTGCTAAATCTTGTGTAATACATTGGAGAGGGCAGAAAGTAAAAGACCACATCTGTGAGGAGGAGTGGACAGGACAGGTGACCCTACTCTGACCAACGAGTTATTCCATCCCATACATGTCATATTCAGTATAAAGCTGAGGGATTATGAAGGTCAAGCTCTCTTCTTCAATAGCTGGCATCCAAGGAGGACTCCATCCATTCTGCCTTCAATCCCAATTCATGTGTTCCTGAATCCAGTTCTAGAATGCAGCTCCTGAATCTGGTTCTCATCTGCTGCTGGACTTCCCCAGTGCCAGCTCCACAGCACCAGGGGTGACAGTGGTGTAATTGCTATCAAGAGGGTTGGATTAGATACTGGTTTTGCATGTATTTATATATATTTCATATTATTACTATTCCTTTCATTAAATCTGTTTCAGTTTT
>VZZY01009095.1:329-90992 GCA_013400335.1 Eurystomus gularis | reverse complement strand
CTTCCCCCCGGGATAGCACGTGACGGGTGCCGGATTAGCTGGGCGGCTGCGGCTGCTCCCTGCTGCGCCGAAAATCCCAACCCGCAGTGCCGGCTGCACCGCCGCACTGAGATGGCGGCCGCGCCGGGCTTCGTCGCTGCGCCATCTCCTAGATCAGATTTTGGCAAGGGTTGCCCCCACGGTGGAGTGGGTGGGGGTCAAGTGCGAGAAGATTTATGCGTTGCTTCTGTTGACTGTCCCTGGAGAGGCACTTTCACCTAGCAGAGTGTCTTTGTTTACGGTTCAGATAAGAATAATTCTTTAGCCTCGCGTTGGTGATTGGATTAACTAAAGAGATAAATTTTAGAGTAGTGGTTTTAAAGAGGATGATAGGAGGTCTGCCACGGGAGGATTTTTTCTCATAATCTGACTGTCCTAAACGGCAGTACATACAACTAAATGTCTAAAAAGCCGGTGCCTTGGGATCTTTGCTTTGGATTGATTGAGGTCATATTGGAAGATGCTTCTGCGCAGTTGGTCTTGTATAAAATTTAATTGTTTTTAAACATGTCTTGTTTTTCCCAAATAAGTTTCTAATTTTGCCATGGAGGTAAACCTCGGTAATAAGCAGGGGCTTAAGCTTTGTGAGTTGCCCACGGCCTTCTGCTGAATTGAGTCCATATTGTATTTGACCTGAAAACCTTAGGGTTACTTGCCAGTTGTTCCTGAACTGAAATACCTTTTGGACTGTATGGTGAAGACTGAAGGCTGCAAATGAAGTTTTAGAAAAGCCACCCAAAAATTGGTTTGCCAAAGTAATTTTAGGGAGAAGTCACCTGATGTTTTGTGAATGGTAGTTTCCTCAAACATAAAGATTATAATGTCTCTAGTGCTAATGCAGCGTAAAGAAATTGAATCTCTGCAAGTGGCCAACTGAGTTGATAGTATTTGGGCTATTGTCTCCTGTAGAGCTAAAAAATAAGTGGCCATTAATTTCAATCAGAATGCATTTTAGTCGACTGGAAGACTTATTTTAAACGGTTGTTTAGCCTCCATGTAGTGCGTGAAGCAGAAGTCATGGCTTTCTGATTTGGTGGGTGTAAGATGCTCTTTTGGCCTTGATGCCTGCATGGTCCATGTTTATTGATGGATATGAAGATGCCTGAAGATGGTGTAGCCTTGAGTACTAACTATATTTTTGGTTCTTTTCTCTACAGAAGATGTAACTGACACTAAACAAATCTGTTTGTAGCGGTAACTTGTTGGAATGCTACTTCTGATAAGCAAAAGAGCTTTTTGGATCTTGGCGTAAATTCATGATATGGCATGCTGACACTTAACTTTATTTCTTCTAGTTTTCTGGTCTAGACTTGAATTCTTCAGACTCTCAGAGCGAAGGAAGCTCATCAAGCAGTAAGTACATGCAAGTCTTCAAGCTTACAGACACACTGTTTTAGAAATAAGGGCTTTGTAGCTGTGAAAAGCTATATCTGGAGCCAAAATTTACAGAGGCTGCTGGGGAAATGGAGGAGGTTGCTAGTTAGGCCTGCTTTGAAAACAGAGTATACTTCAGATAGGAGCACTTAAATTGGCAGTGGTATGGCATGTGTACGTTTCTTGTGTACTTAGCTAGCTTCAGAGAACTTAGTGTTCCAATTTTGTGCTAGATTTTTTACTGTGTCAGGTCAGCTGAGACCACTGATGGTGGTAGTAGTAGTGTGATGATCTGTCTCCTCAAAACATCCAGTTAGAATGCTTGAAGGTAAAATTTCTAATAGTTAACTGTACTAATCGTAATTCATTGAGCAGGAATGGCATTCTCTGATGTGCAAGGCTTAAGTATGTAGAGAGGGGAATCTTCCAGGAATTAACATTCAGCTTGCGCCTGGTACATTCTGATTCATGTTGCTTAGCAGACAGATGCTTCTGGATTGTAAATGAAGAATGCTATTCAGAGGCAATTACATGTGGCTTCTGGTTTGATCTGGGCTGAACTGTTAGGGATGGCTGAATTTGAGGGGAAGGAAAAATACTGGTAGTAATAATACTGTGAGTGCCAGTCCTTGATTGACATAGTGAAAATCTTAAGCTGCTCAAGTATCTGGCACCAGGTTAAGCCATAACGAATTCTAGGAAGACTGACAGGCATTTGTCAGACTGGTAACATCCATAAAGGACAGGAATGACTTGGTGGAAGAAGTAGCCCAGAGCGTGCAAGAACTTAATCTTCCCTGTGTTGGTCCTCAGAAGGATATTAAAGGACTGTTGTTGAAAGATGCTGTAAGAGGCCTTAAAGCTTGTGAGGCAAACAGGTTTTTCTAAATAAAAGCTGTTATTGGAAAGACTAGTATCTCAAAAGATGCTAATGTTGTCATATTGTAACGCTGCCTTTCTTTTGTCCTTTAGAAGGCCGATACATTCCTCCTCACTTGCGGAACAGGGAAGCTTCAAAACAGGGTATGTATCAGAAATACTGACAACACTTGTAACTGGGTCTTGGCCTACTTCTGAATCTCTAGGAACAGACTGTTAAAGTCTTTGACAGTACTATTAAAGGTCATCATAACAGACTGACTGTTCTGTGCAAAGCACAGCAACTTAATCTTCTCCTTTTAGTGTGCTATTCTTGGTTCCTTCACTGGTTTATATTCTAAGCTCTAAGTTCAGTATCTGACTGGCAAAATATCTTCTGTATCTCATTAAGCAATTAACTGATTGAAGCAAAATGGAATCTCCAGTCCTCAGTATCTCTGTAATCTTCAGTATTGATTTTAATGTGTCGGGAGTACCAGTCTTGCTGCTGGTGAGGGAGGTGGGACTTGTAGTAACCAGTTCAATAGGAATAGAACAGTTTCACTTTGTAAAGGGATGTTTTACACAACTTGCTCTTAACTAGTGAGCATGAGAGACAGAACAGATGCTATCTTGTATCTTATGGAACTCCACAAGAGTACTTGCAGAAAGAAACGCAGGATGCTGGTGCATGAAATATGTGGACTAGTGTTGGTCATAGGGAGGGGTTTGTGCTGAGAAATGTCCTTTATATTTTGCGCCTGATTCACTAAACAAAACTTGATAAGAAAAGTTGTGTGGAGTTCTCCAGTGAAGTTAATCCTGACCTTTATTTGATACAAAGATTGCAGATACTGATAACATGATGTATTACCATGTCTAAGGACTTGTGTAGATACAAAAGAAACACTACTGAAATACTGGAATAGAGGAACTAAAATAATTTCTGCTATGCTATAACTTATGGAAGACTTAAATCTCATCTCTTTCTAAAGCAGTGGCGTTTCACAGGTTTTCTTTTCAGTAATGCAAGAGGACTCCTTCCATTAGGAGTGGGTGGGAGGTGAATACATGCTGCTGTGTCTTGTACTTCTGGAGCTACAGAATTTTAAATTGGACTAGATGAAAAATGCTCTACTCCAGTTTTATGCTCTTTGAAGAAACAGCAGTCTTCTGCTTTGCCTTTGTATGTGTCCAAGCTAGTGGGTGGTGTTTCTTTTTTTTAAATGTAAGCGTGGCCTCAAGCATCAAATTCAGAACAGTCTGTTATCAGAGCTGAATGTTTTGGGGGAAAGTAGAGGGGCTGGTTGGCAGCTTAATGCTCTTGAAGTTTCCTGTCACATTAACCTTGAATGTGAGCAGTCTTTGAGGAAATCAAATGAGCTACCCCTGAGAAGAATGTGCAGGTTTCTGTAAAGCAGTGAAAAACTTCAAGTTGAGTTGTTGTCATTTGCTGTTTATAGATTTCCTTTCCCTACATGGTAATCTGTACCAAACTCCCATTTAACTTTTGGAGATACTAGATATGGAGGGATACTTCAGTCTTAACCTTGAGTTCACGTCATGATCTGTTATGCATAAATAAGTATAGAATAACTGTTGTCTTTTCTATACAAAACAAAGAGTTCAAACATTGCAATGTATATGTGATCAATCTGGCTTCTCTGGGGGCTTCAAGCTACACCTTGTGAAAAGGTAAACAAGTTACCAGACTTCAGTTTGACACATGGCTTGTTCAGTTGTTGAAACACAGAATACTAACTTTCCTTGGTGGATGTAAGATTTCAAAACATCATTTAGACTTAGATCACTGGACTCCTCACGTGTCCCTGTAGCAAGGTTCACGATGGCCAAATGGAAAAGCTATGGTTCCTTTTCAGGCCCCCTGAGAACCAAAGTGGATATCATCAGTATAGTGATGTAAAGCTGAGCTATTTTATAGGATGATTTGAAGCCTGCTACGCAGTTGTACTTTCATCAAAGTAGTGTTTCCTTATGTTTGCAACTAAATTAACAATTGCTTCTTCAACTGTGTTAAAGCATTTCTGTATCTTGACTGCTCCTTGGAATCTTTAGCAACAGATTTTTCAAAGTGTAGACGTTAGTAAACAACAGAGACCTTGGATAATAGTGGTATTTGACCCCATAATAAAACTCTTGATGCAGACTTACAAGTGTAGTAATCTGGTAATTGATGCAAAAATCAGTTACTACTTCATGGAGCTGTATTTCAGTAATCCAGTAGAATTGTCTTGCTTGCATACCCTGTCATTGTGGACTTCTGTGAAAGTGTTAATTAACTGTTACTGCATTCAAAAACTTGAAAAAGAATTTTTCTCCTATATGTTGTTCCCTTAGACATGCTTTAGAAACAAGTAGCGTGTAGTTCATTGCTTGGGATTCTCACTTTCCTCTGTAGCTGATGACAGTGTATCATAGACACTATTAAAGTTGCACAGTGAGCTTCCTTGCAGCTAAGTAAGAAATTGCTTAAGGCAATGGATTTAATATTTTTAAAATAGCTGTTCTTTGTGTTCCTGAAGAGCTGAGAGCATCTTCATTATTTCAGTAGATATTGACAGGGAAAGGACACAAAGGGATCCAGAGTATTTCTGTTTAAAACTCTGAGAGTGCTTTCTGTACACCTGCAGGTCGGTCCCTATTGCGGTACTAATCTGTACATGGGAACACTAAACAACTGCAGGAGATGAGGATGTATTTTTATGCATGCTCTTAAGTTACTTAATGGTAGTTCTGTTTTTCAGCAGTTCCAAGCTATAGTATATGGAGCTCAGTATGCCAGGCTGCCTGGTCTAAAGTGTCTTGCTTCCATGAGCTTGACTTGGTAACACTAAAGCTTGTTGTTGTGTCATTTTCTTGTTAAACTTCCTGGAAGGAGCTCTTGGATATTTAAAGAACTTACCTTAAGAATATTTTCCAACCTAAAATATTCTATGCATCCAACTACATTTTCAATAATCAAAAAACTGATGATTGCTACTGCATGTGACAGCTTTTCAAGTAAATTGAGAATGATTGGTGTGAGAGCATTATAAAATGCAAATTAAAATGCTCATTGAGAAGCATTGTCAATTCTGCTACTCTTGATAGATGCAAAAACTAAAAAAATTGCTCTGGAAGGTCATTAACTTACTGAACTTCAAACTTAGCCCTTTGAGAAATAGATTCCATGCAGCACATATGCACAGTTTTACTTTAAAAAAAACAAGCCTTGGTTTAAGGAATTTACTCACAGTTCTTGCATGGACTCATGATCATTCTGCTCACTTTAGAGAAGTCAATCTGTGGTCTGTTAGAGTGTCTTAGTGCATTTGTTTTTGATTTGTCATGTTGTTTAAATTATTATGATGAATTCTGCTAGCTAATTACTTAGCATTAATTTACATGGCCTGGACCTCTGTTGTTCTGTGCTGATCCACAAGTAAAATCAAACTAGGAATACCAAACTGAAAGTGGAAATAACGACACTAATTGTCAAACAAGGTGTGTTAGTATGTGTATATGTATTTGTTACAAGACTTGGTCTAGAAGTTGCTGACTGTGTCCAAGAAAAATATGACAAGGTACCAGCTTCAGAAGCTAATGCAGGAACAAGCTAGATCAGTATTGGAATATAAAATTTTGACTTTTCTGGAGCTTTTCAGGCTTGGTAGATGATCTTAAGGTAGTACTGAGTCAGTCTAGTGTTGTCACTAATGACAAACTACATCTATAGCTTCCTGAAGGTTGCTCTGTCAGTACCACTGCCATTGGATCTCTTGGCAGGATGACATACCCCAGTATTTTTAGTGTGGTTCGAAAGTTACTTCGATCTGGATTTAGATGCCTTTAAACAAGCTACACAACTTCATTAGCGTGTGGGCAAGTGGTTATAGTATTCCTGATCTTCTGTTAGCAGTTTCTGAAGTTAATTTATCCTGAAGGACTAAAGTTGCTTCTTAAAGCACATTGAAGGTCTTGCAGCATTCAATGATCTTGTATGCTAATAAACATCATGCATGGATTGTTTTGCTGTCTGCTTCAGGTGGTCAGACCAAATGAGTTATACTTATCACACAAGTTGCTGGGTGTTCCCTTGTGACTAGCACATGTCTGGATTCTGGGGAGTAGAATTTCTTTGTTAAAAAAAAACGGGGGGAAGGAGATTGACAACATCTAGGAGGGTAGGGTAATTGTAGCAAAGAGTTTTTCAGAGAGATAGAGCTTAGACCAACCCCTTTCTTTGGGGTAATTTTGTTTCATGGTTGCTTCTATTGTCTGGTGCATAGGTCTTGACTGATCTTGTGCTGTGGATCTGGTAAAAGCATGGATAGGAGTCACAGATAGGAGTGACATTGATTATCTGTTTAATTTCACTGTTCTCCCAGCTACAGCTGGGATTCTAGTTGGGTCACGTTTTCAAACTTGTGAGGGTTGGAACTCTGAATCAGAATTTTAAGTTCCTGGTTTAGCACCAGAGCAGTGTTTAATGCTGTGTTTCTGCATGCCTCGCAACCCTTGGTAGCTGAATCCCACTAAGACATTTTTCCTTCATGGTGTTGGCAAGCTGCTGTACTTTCTATTCTGCTTGGTTCTTTTCCTTTAAAGTAGGCATCTACTGTAGGTAGGTGTGAAAGTGCTGTGGAAAAATTCTATGTGGTAATTCATTGTGAAGAACTCTATATTCCTTATTTTTGCATGATGCTGTTAGTTTGTCTTAGTCTTTGTAGAGCAAATTGATCTGTATACTTAACAGTATGATGAAACATGCCAAATTCCATATGGATTTTTAATGCAAGGGCTAATACCATTTATTGATCTCTACCAGAGGCCTTGTTAACCTCACAAAAAATTAAATGCATCATCAAGGATGTGTGTTGAAGTTGGAGAAATAACGTAGATTAGACTTGTCAAGGCTTAGTGTCTCAATGTTTCTTCTGGTACTTGTGTTTGATGGTTGGACTTTATGATCCCAAGGGTCTTTTCCAACCTGAATGATTCTATGATTCTATTCTAATTCAGAGTAGGCAACTTAAATACTGGTACTAAGTCAAGTGCAGTGTTTTAAAAAATAGCATGTTTGTACGTGAATGAAGGGGTTTCAGCAGATTCTGATAGGCAATGGGAAATGCGTAGTCCCTGTTTGAATAAGTCTTAATATATGTACATCTTAATTCTTGAAGGACTGCCTGCTTTTCAACCCGGTAGACCTTCCACAGGAGACTTACTGGACAGAACTGAAGTTTTTCTTGTAAAAGCCTAGACCATGTAATGTATGGCTAAAACACCTTTCTCTACTAGGTTTTGATAGTGGTGGCTGGAGTTCTAGCAGAGACAAGGATGCATACAGCAGCTTTGGTGCACGCTCTGACCGTGGAGCAAAATCAAGCTTCTTTGACCGTGGAAATGGATCAAGAGGAGGAAGGCAAGTACTTATTTGTTTGGGTGGTGCATACAAAGTCTGTCTCGGTTCTAGTAATGCACCTGTAATCTTAATGTTAAAACTGGGAGTTGTAGATGTGAACCAACACAATAAGGTAGGAGGAACCTGGGAGGGGAGGAGAGAGTGAGAACACCTTGCTTTTAAAACTACGTGACTTCAAGGATGGGAAACTTGCATGTCTTGAAAAATGTGCCCTGTGGACCACCACCAGCCACTCACTGCAGCTTTAATGACTTTCTGACTTACAAAAGTGTTAGAAGGGTGGCTGCTTCCAGAAAAATGAACTGCTGGGAGCACATAAAATACATCAAAATGGATTTTTTTTTTTAATTTCAGTATTTTTTTTACTTGTTTTAAAAAGTGTAGTTAATAAAAACTGGGTGAGACTCTTGCAGGTTCTCTACCTTACTTGATCAGTCTTACACACATCATGCGTTGTATGCACAAGTGTGGTGAGAGTGACCTTTATCGACTAGTAAAGCTGACGCTAGTCCTGTATCCAGACATTTCTCAAACATGATTTACCAGGCCAAAAACTAAACAGTTGAGGTAAGGACTTCTTTCCACCTTCTTTCTGAGTCAGTAATACAGGTGAGCTCCCTCTTTATAAAATAATAATAGTAATGTGACATGTAATTGAGGTATTGAGTTTGGTCACATGTGGTGGGGGAATAAAGGAATAAATCACAGTACTTGAGGGTTTTGTCTGGTCGGTGGGCACAGAGAAAGGGGGGAGTACTAAACAATGTCTCTGAAGAGGTTTAAGCAGATCTCCATACAAAAAAGGCAAAGAGTGAGCAACTTAAGTTTCATCTCTACTGGCAGGTGACTGATTACTTTTCATTTATTACCATTGACAAAATAACATATTGAACCTTTTATCATTTTTTAAGCTAAACTGAGCTGTGAAATCATGACAAACTTTGCTGGCTATGACACAGAATAACATGACCTAGTCTGATGACTGGAACTGAACTCTGCAGTTTGTAGGTCAAGAGGCCAGTATAGATAATCTGGTGACTTCGAATTATTCTACAGTTGAATATGTATTATACAGAGCATACACTACTAGATTGTTACCGCTTCAGTTTTGCATGTCAAAAAGTCCTGTTGCCCAGGAATGCTGGTCTGATAATCTTGCTGTGTTTAGATATGAAGAGCGTGGAAGAGGTGGCGACTATGATAGGAGTGGCTTTGGGAGGTTTGACCGTGGTGGGAACAGCCGCTGGTCTGATAAATCAGATGAAGATGACTGGTCAAAGCCTCTTCCCCCAAGTGAACGCCTGGAACAGTAAGTAATGGAATATCATAAATTCGTACGACAGGGCCCATTGATAAGTCTGGCAAGTAAAATACTTTCTGTTCTGTTTTTCAGAGAGCTCTTTTCAGGAAGCAATACTGGCATTAACTTTGAGAAGTATGATGACATTCCTGTTGAAGCAACAGGCAGCAACTGTCCTCCACATATTGAAAGTGTAAGTTGGGGTTTTTTTAAGAATCTGGTTTATTGATGTATCTCATAGTGACTGTTTTGCATGTGAAACTTGATGTCGTGCTGTGTTAAGTTCAGCGAGGAAAGGAATCACTGTCCTGCTTTCCTGCAGCTAAGCTGTATTGCAGAGGAAGGTTGCATGTGATGAACCAGGACAGGGGAGAAGTTATGTAAGCTTGTTAGCACTTGTAGCTCACTTTTATGTGACTTGTCTTTAAACAATAAACATGTAAAGAGGTAGAAGTGCTTGGAGGTGCTGGCTTTTTGGAGCTAATGCTTAAGCATAGGCATTGTGTCTTGCTATGCATAGCATGCTAGTGTAATCTTCACTTCAGGCTTGGCTGGCTTACAAACTGGCTTACAAACTAACAAAAACTACTTTACAAATGACTTCTTAGACTGAATGGTGTGTTCCATGGTGGCTGAAGGGAACTTGTTTTTAATATCTTACAGTTCAGTGATGTTGACATGGGAGAAATCATTATGGGAAACATTGAGCTCACACGCTACACCCGTCCTACTCCAGTGCAGAAACATGCAATACCTATTATTAAAGAAAAGAGAGACTTGATGGCCTGTGCTCAAACAGGTAAGTTGGTAACTCTTTACTGCTTAGTTTCTCTCAGTAGGAGTAGGGTCTTGTATCCATCAAGCTGCAGGTAAGAGTACAACTTTCTGCTCATAATGTACTGAAATACATGCAGTGTTGGAAATTAATTAGCTTTGGAATCTTGCCATCTGATTTAAACATGGCTTGACTGGATTCACTGTGTTCTGAGAGAAATTTTAATGGCTTAAATCACATTCGCTATGGGGTTTTGTGGTGCTGAGTGGTGTTTTGTAGATCACCTCTACTGGTAGTATCCATGCACTAGTGCAGATGTTACTGGGAATATGCAAGTGATACAGGATTGGTGCTGTAGTTGCTAGTATGGTAGCTTTGAAAATAAGAATACTGAATTGTGTCCTAATAGGGTCTGGGAAAACAGCTGCGTTTCTTCTACCAATATTGAGCCAGATCTATGCAGATGGACCCGGTGATGCCTTGAGAGCAATGAAGGCAAGTATTGAAATATCCAGTCCTGGAAAAGCTATGACCAGTGTGTATTTTTTCCCCTGTGAGATGTCTGCTACTGAACACAATAGCTGGGTTTAAATGTAAGTGTTCTTCTGGGTATGATAGGCAAGCTTCTCAGCTTCTAGAAGACTTCAGCTATTTCTCTTGAAAAATCCAGGCTCTGAAACTCTTTTTTTACCTAAAGAGTTTGTATGTTTATCCAGAGCAAACATTGTTTACAAGTGTTTTTGTTACCACATAAGCTTTGAAGACAAGCAGGGAAGTTTGTTGCTATATAAAAGCTGCTCGAGTATGTGTCTATGTTGTAGTGTCTTCAGGGTAGGAAGTAACAGGTTTTATGGCTGTTGTTTCTCTGCTCCTTTAGTTACGGATCACAGCACAGCTTACAGAGACCAAGCTTGTGCAGCTGTGTTGTTAACATATTAACGGCTGAATTTTGGGTACTGTAGTAGGACAGTATTCAGATTCAGTGCTTAAAACAAGTTGGCACTCAGACATACTTGTTATTTCTTAAGACAAACTTGATCTGTATTCAGTATTGCCTATAGTAGTTGTTTTAATTCCCCTTGTATTTGGGTTACTCATTCCAAGTATTTGCTTTTTCTTCAGGAGAATGGAAGGTATGGGCGCCGTAAGCAATACCCAATCTCACTGGTCTTGGCTCCCACTAGAGAACTGGCTGTGCAGATCTATGAGGAAGCCAGAAAGGTATATCTGGTTCACTAATACAAAATAGCTTAAGTGTAGTTTTTCTTGGAGCTAATTTACTTTGTTTTATAGTTTGCATACCGTTCCAGAGTTCGTCCCTGTGTTGTGTATGGTGGTGCAGACATTGGTCAGCAGATACGTGACTTAGAACGTGGATGTCACTTGCTTGTAGCAACTCCAGGACGACTGGTTGATATGATGGAGAGGGGAAAGATTGGACTGGATTTCTGCAAGTAAGTAAAGTGTTCTTGTCCATATGCAGATGACTTGACAGCTAGAAACTGTATCTTTTTAAAGTGAGATCTAGAGTTAATGACAATTTCTAGCTTTCAAATGATGTAAATATCTAGTTGAGAACTTGTGGTCTAGTGTCTGTACTGGGTTACAGCCTAAAGAAAAAAGCTCTGAAGTATAACTTCTTTTATTACTACTTAGGTACCTAGTGCTTGATGAAGCTGACAGAATGCTTGATATGGGGTTTGAACCTCAAATTCGTCGAATTGTTGAACAGGATACCATGCCACCAAAGGGAGTTCGTCATACCATGATGTTCAGTGCTACTTTCCCCAAGGAAATCCAGGTACTTTACCAAAAGTTCAAATATTGCCAATTTTTCATCTCTAGAAGGAGGAAAAAATACTGATTTTTTTTTTTTCTTCCTTTTTTTTAGATGCTTGCTCGTGACTTCCTTGATGAATATATCTTTCTGGCTGTTGGCAGAGTCGGTTCTACATCTGAGAATATTACACAAAAAGTAGTATGGGTGGAAGAGTCAGACAAACGATCATTTCTGCTTGACCTGCTAAATGCTACAGGTAAAGACCAGTTTCAGATAAGCAAATAAGGTAAAATTCAGGTGAAACAAATACAAAGACTCATGTGAATGAAAGGGAGTTTCCTTAACTTGCGGTGAGGGTATTGCACTACTAAGTGCCAGTTTTAAGTTTATGTAAGCTCTTCTGGTAACTTAAAATGGGGAGGGAGGTATTTGATGTCTTCAGTTTAGAATAAATGAGCAGAGGATTGCAACCGCCTCTTATCAGATGGCGGAACCAAGGATTTCTTATGCTAACCCATACTTTAATTGCTGTTAGGCAAGGATTCCTTGACGCTGGTGTTCGTGGAAACTAAAAAGGGTGCAGATGCTCTGGAGGACTTCTTGTACCATGAAGGATATGCCTGTACAAGTATACATGGAGATCGCTCTCAGAGAGACAGAGAGGAAGCGCTGCACCAGTTCCGTTCGGGCAAGAGCCCAATTCTTGTTGCCACAGCAGTAAGTGAAATCTCTGAAACTTGAGCCACTAAGTGTGGCTGTGGAATTTCTTGGCCTGTGGCATTCTACTAAGATTTGATTTAACCACTAGGTAGCAGCAAGAGGACTGGATATTTCAAATGTAAAGCATGTCATAAACTTTGACTTGCCCAGTGACATTGAAGAGTACGTACATCGTATTGGTCGTACAGGGCGTGTAGGAAACCTAGGTAAGTATGATCTAGAGTGTTCACTATGTATCTGAGTTCATAGGTGCAGTGTTGGCTAAAGTAGCAAATTCCAATTAAGTACTTGAGAGAAGCCACAGTGCTGCCTTCTGTGACCAGAAGCTGTTCACGGCTGTCTAGCTAGTGTGGGAAGTAACCAGTTCCTTTAGCGCTTTTGTGGTTGTTAAGATCTGATACCTCATGTCAGCTTAGGATCTTCTGTGTCTGTCAGTAAATAGGCAAGGCCTTTGTGACTAGCTGTGCTGGAATAATGCTCTTAAACAGCTTTCTCTTAGGTAATTCTTGTATTCTCAAACTTAGCTATAACGAATCTGATACCGTACTTGTCACAGCTGCAGGTGGAGTGTGGAATGGGTTTAAGTGCTGTAGTGCACTTTTCTGTGGGGTTAAAACTGAATGTTTACTTTAGGTCTTGCCACCTCATTCTTCAATGAGAGGAACATAAACATCACCAAGGACTTGCTTGATCTTCTTGTTGAGGCTAAGCAAGAAGTACCATCTTGGCTGGAAAACATGGCTTATGAACAACATCACAAAGGAGGTGGCAGCCGTGGACGATCTAAGAGGTAATGGTCACAACTTCGGCTAACGGTATACTTATGCCATTGTGAGAGGCAGTTTATATTCTTCAGGCTAAAAATATAGTTAGAACTTTAGAACTGTAAGTGTTTCTAGTGAAAGCACTTACAAAATACTAGAAATGCACACCTGCATGTGCTAGAGATGTACTTTAAGCAGCTATTTTGATGTTTAGGAGGAAGTAATGCATGCCTCCTGTCATGTGTGAGGCCACTTGTGAAGTAGTTTTGCCATGGAAACCTAAAATACTTTCTAAATCGTTAATGCAAAAGATAAGTTTAACTCTTCTTTGTAATGTAGTTAGCATGATGTGACCATTAATTCTAGTTGTTTGGTGGGTGTTTTGCTTTAGAAGTATGCTTGTAAAGTGGTTGTCCTTCACAGTATGAGAAGTGGTCATAAACTCTATGGAGCAGAGGTTGCACTGAATCAAATCTTGTACCAGGACCTGAGAAAGTAATTCTTAGTGTAATGTGGCATGTTCCACATGGCTGCTTGAATAGCAAATTTCCCTTTACCATCTTGAATGTCCTTTCATATAGCATTGGGGTGCTTATAAAGCATGCTGAACTCAGCACTAGCAGTGGTTGTTGGCCAGCTGTAGTTGGTAACCAGAGTTAATGAAATTTAGTACTTGAGTTGTGGTGTCAGCAGTGCTTGAAATACCAATGACTTTACTCAAGTGTGTGTTTTCTTCCTTTATACAGCAGTAGGTTCAGTGGAGGATTTGGTGCCAGAGACTATCGAACAAGTAGCGGTTCTGGCAGCAGTAGCTTTAGTAGCAGTCGATCAACCAGCAGCCGCAGTGGAGGAAGTGGCAGCAGAGGATTTGGAGGTAAGAGAAACTGGGCAGGCAGTGCTGGCAAATAGAAAACCAGTTTTAAAATGCTTGCTGTAGTAAAACTTCTGGAGGTGATATTTTAAATAGCAAGTCAACTGGTGCTTGTTGGATCTAGGCTAGTGCAAATTACCTGTTCGATGCTACCTATCTTTGCAGCATTTTCTTAGTTTAGTGTGTGTATCTGACAATACTTCAGGGTGGGTTTCCTTTTAATAGTAGCCATCTTGTCTGTGCCTGGGGCTGTTTTCTTGTTGTGAAGGTGCAAGTCTTCAGCAGGTTAATTAAGCATCCCTTTCTCTTGCCTTTCATAGGTGGTGGTTATGGAGGCTTCTACAACAGTGATGGATATGGAGGAAACTATAACTCCCAGGGGGTTGACTGGTGGGGCAACTGAATCTGCTTGCAGCAGATATCCTACCAAACAAGCTAATATGGAAACCACATGTAACTTAGCCAGACTATACCTTGTGTAGCTTCAAGAACTCGCAGTACATTACCAGCTGTGATTCTCCACTGAAATTTTTTTTAAGGGAGCTCAAGGTCACAAGATGGAAATGAAATAAAGGAACAAGTAGCCCTATCTTGAAGGTGGTTTTGAAGACTCTATTGCTGTAGTCAGGATTAACTCCCCTCCCACCCATCCCCACCCAGAAACTGCATTTATGATTTTGTGACTGAGGATCATTTGTTTGTTAATGTACTGTGCCTTTAACTTTAGACAACTTTTATTTTGATGTCCTGTTGGCTCAGTAATGCTCAAGATATCAATTGTTTTGACAAAATAATAAAAATTACTGAACTTGGGCTAAAATCAAACCTTGGCACACAGGTGTGATACAACTTAAACAGGAATCACTGATTCATCCATAATATTACAAAGAAAAACTTATGCGGTAGCCTGCATTAGGGCTTTTGGTATCTGCAGATTTGAAAAATAAAACATCTTGAAGCATATCAATGCAATTAGTTTCTAATGTGGCAAAACTGTACTAAGTTAAAGTTCTGATTTGCTCACTCTATCCTGGATAGGTACTTAGAACCTGATAGCCTTTAATAAGCCATTCCAGTCATGATGAGATGATGTATGGATACATGCATACATTAAAAGCACTGTTTTTGAAGTTAATGCAAGTAAATACAGCAATTCCTTTTTCAATATTTAGGCAGATCATTAATGTGAGCTAGCCAAATGTGGGCAGAACATTACAGGGAATGTTTAAAGGTCTGATAACTTGAAATAGTTTTTAGGAGAATTCATCTATTTAGACTTCTTAAAAATGCCTGCCATATGAAATTGAAATGGTAGAATGGCTGACCATGGCAGTGATTGGTCCTCCTTAAGGGCCTGACTGAATTTTTGGTCTAATAACGCATGCTAGTGTTGATGTTTTTTGGTCAAGAGGGTATGAACAGGAAGAATTATGCAGCAGGCTTTATTTTAATGCAGATTCACATTACTCTGTTCAAGCTGCGTGGAGATGTTAAACTGGCTTACTGTAGACTTAGTAAAATGGCTCCAGAAGAGTAACAAACAAACCTGAGATCACAGAGGTTGGAAATGTACATAAACTGCACAAGGTTTCAATTCTGCTATTAAAGTGCAGTTTTAGTCAGTTTTAGTTGCATAGGTTTCCATTGTATTTATAGTCTGTTTATGCTAAATCTGGCCAAAGATAAGTATTGTCCACCAGAAAAATGCCTCTGCCACTTGGAATTTCTGTGCTGACTTCATGGCCAGAGCAGTTAACAACTAATCTACAGTGGCATAGGAAAATGGCAAAAATCTCCTAAAGTGCAATAGATTTTTTCAAGTGTATTGTGCCTTGTTCTAAAACTTTTATTAAGTAGGTGCACTTGACAGTATTGAGGTCATTTGTTATGGTGCTATTTCAAGTCTAGGTTTAGGCCCTTGTACATTTTGCCCATAACTTTTTACAAAATACTTCTTTTATTGCACATTCAGAGAATTTTATATATGTCTTGTGTGCGTGTCCTTAACTTCCAATCTTATTTTGTCTCTTGGAGATTGAACGCAGCTTGTTTAAGGAGAAGGTAATAGATTCTAAAACTTATTTGGGACCACGGGAATGATAGCTGGGAAGAAAACTATTTGCACACGACAGATTTCTAGATACTTTTTGCTGCTAGTTTTGTGTAATATTTATTGAACATTTTTGACAAATATTTATTTTTGTAAGCCTAAAAGTGATTCTTTGAAAGTTTAAAGAAACTTGACCAAAAGACAGTACAAAAACACTGGCACTTGAATGTTGAATGTCACCGTATGCGTGAAATTATATATTTCGGGGTAGTGTGAGCTTTTAATGTTTAAGTCATATTAAACTCTTAAGTCAAATTAAGCAGACCCGGCATTGGCAGTATAGCCATAACTTTCTGATAGCAAAACAAAAATTGGCAACTTAAAATTAAACATGCCAAGGTTTTGATACACTTGTCTTAAGATATTAATGAAACACTTCTAAACACTGATGTGAAGTGTCCAGATTCTCAGATGTTTGTTGCGTGAGTTTTGTTTAGTTGTGTGGTTTTTTTTTTCTTCAGTGAATGTCTGGCACATTGCAATCCTCAAACATGTGGTTATCTTTGTTGTATTGGCATAATCAGTGACTTGTGCATTTTAGCAAGTTTTATCAGCCAGCAATATTTTCAGTTCAGATAAAAGGATTCAAAACAATATGCAAGAATGGACTTAAACTTGCTGAATGTGAAAATTGAACTTCAAGTCACTGTAGGTTTAGAATTGCTTATTGTATTAGTTTAGATGCTAGCACTGCATGTGCTGTGCATATTCTTGGTTTTATTAAAATAAAAAAGTTGAACTGCACAGTCTATTCATTTGTGAAGCGTCACTCCTCTGGTTTACAAGACATGTAGCCCAAGCGGTGTCATTCATGTGCAACTCTGGAAGCAGGTGAATCTAGTGTGGTACACGTCAGTGTGCTTATCTGTGGCAGCAAAGCTGAGGTCTTAAACCTGAAAATAACCTGTGCCCCACAGTGTTGGGTACTTGTGCAAGTTCTCTAGAGATGCTGACAAAGCAGATGGTGGGACAGATGAGAACCTTATCTTCTTTTTTCCTTAGGTGTACTAAATGTGGCTGTAACAACATAATTTAAAATGTGTTTAACTCGCAGTCATTCTTAAGCTGTGTCATGTTAAGGACCTCGTCTCACAATTGTGGCTAAACTTGGCAAAGGTGCCTTGTCATAGACATATTTTTTTTTTTTTTGGTATCTTGTCTATTGATTGTTGCTAGGCAGCCTCATTGAAAACCAGCATGTGGAATTTTGTGGGGAAAAGTGCTATATGCACCCTCTTCCTCAAAAGCGCCCCATCTCTCTCCCCTTCCCCAGTTAGCAGATGTATACCTGCACTCCTGTTTGGCTGAGCTCAGTCCCATCGTTTAGTTTTCTATAATTAGTCTGGAATGAGTAAGTACTAGAATATCCAAGGGGATAGGTAGTGGAAGGAGTAGGTTCAGATGTTTCCAATTTGTCTTCAAAGCTAGACGAGCATCTTGCTTCGTTTAAAAGAATGGGATTTAGAGAGAACCTGGGTTTAAAGTTCTGTGCTGAAATGACTGCAGAAACTGGTGAATTCCTGGTGAGGAAGGGAGAGGGGAGAAAGTCGTGCCTGGGAACTCTGATCCACACAAGTGTGCCGCAGATGCATGAGCTGGGTTGAGAACCAGTGGAGGTGTAATGTGGACTTCAGTCCTGAATCTGTATAGTGCATATCTGTAAGTAGAGTCTTCCATACTTCGTGCAACACCACTCGCATGTATGGGCTTTGAAGAACTGTGGAAAGGAGATCAGGATGCTTATTACCACGGTAGCTTGCTGGAGGATCTGCTTTGAACACACTGACTGTGGACCACACTAAATTTACCTGCTTTAGACTTGCATTGATTATCAACCTCATCATGCAGGGCTTTGTGTTGTCATGCTATGTCCCTGGATGCTCAGCCTGCACTGAAGTATCTTCCAAAAGCTCTAACCTGGCAGTTCCACACCCCCACTTAGATCACACAAAGTAATAGAACTACAGAACTGCAGAGTTAGGAGATGCACCAAGTGGTGTGTGCTGTGGAGGTGGCCTGTGCGATCTGGAAGTCAAGCTGAGTGCAAAGGTTTGCACTCCATGCTTGAGCGTGAGGTTTGTTCCTGGTGGAGGCTGTTGGAGAAGCAGCTGTAGTAGAAGCTGAAACTGCAGGAGCACAGTGAAGCAACTGGAGGCCAGACTCTGAGAGCGGTGGCCTCAGGGCCAAGGATCAGAAAGGTGGAATGGCTAGTGTAAAGTGAGGGGAGCTCTGAGTACAAAGTGAGGGGAAAACTGAAGGAGGGAATCTGGTGCTCATGTGTGGCTGAAATGTTCAGGAAGGTTCTTCCATGGAAACTGGAGGACGCAATTTTACCTCTGGTGGTATGAGGTTGAAACAAGGCGGTTGGAATGGCAGTAGTGTTCGGACACTTTGAGGTACAGGGCTAAGAGAAGTGCACAGCATGGCCCTACAGATGTGGGAACTGCTACTACTGTGCTTCAGTAGTTTTTGACATACTGGGCAGTATAATTTTTCCCAGAGTAAATGGGGAAAGGCTTGGGAATGGGTGGAGAAAACTGATTCTAAATCATGAAAGGTCTGTGAGGTTAAATGGTGAAAATAACTGATTTGTCTTGGGGAAGCTGTTGTATCAGGCTGTCGAACTGTGCAGTAAAGCCCATCCTTGCTGCAGATGGCTGTGTGTGCCAGTGGTGGCAGAGCTTACAGTAAAAGGGTTGTCATAAAATGAACTCTGCCAGTATCTGAAGGGGGCCTACAAGATGGCTGGGGAGGGACTTTATAAAAAGGCTTGTAGTGATAGGATGAGGGGTAATGAGTTCAAACTGGAAGAGGGTAGATTTAGATTGGAAATTAGGAGGAAATTCTTCACTTGGAGGGTGTTGAGACACTGCAACAGGTGACCCAGGTGGGTTGTGGATACTCCATTCCTGGAGGTGTTCAAGGCTGGGCTGGAGCAACCTTGTTTTAGTGGAATGTGTTCCTGCCATGGCAGGGTGTTTGGAACTAGATGATCTTTGAGGTCCCTTCCAACTCAACCTACTCTGTGATTCTCCTAGTGAAATAACTAACCTGTGCAGATAAGCAGTGGTCTTGAAACAACATCCATTTGACTCTGGTGACAAGGGGTGGGTGGAGTGATTTAGATTAATATTGGGGATTTTCATAAGGATTGAGAGAGCTGTTGGGGTTACCGGGGGGATCTAGTTACTGTTTTGTTCAGTGCAAGCATGAAATGTAGGCAATGACAGAGTATAGGAAAGATGACTTGCACAAGCAGGATACTGCTGAGGCTTTCACCGTGGCAGACAAGCAGAAGTCGCGCTGTATGCCTCATTAAAACTGTGTGTCTGTAGCCTTCCGAGTGTGTGAATCCTCATCAAGTGCAGTGTTGACTGTCGCTCATATCAATCAGTGTGTCCATGAAAACAACCTGCAGTTAGTCGCTAGAGTCTGCATTGAGTTCCACAACTGTTATCTCTCGTTCTTTGGAGGATGTGAACACAGAAGTCTCTAGTTTCACTCCTACTTTGTCGTGAGCTCTTCCACTGCAGTGAACCTGGCTAGGTCTGCTGTGTTAGCATACTAGCCACCCTCACAGGACAGTCATAACTGGATAATTTTTGAGGGGAAGAAGATATGTCAACTCTATAGCCCTTGACAAAAATACCGCACAAAACTATCACAGTTGCCACTTTGTGTCAGAAAACAGTACAGGTTCTACGTGTACTTCTGCTGGCTTCCTGGTTGGTTGGTTCGTTCCTTGAATCATCTGCCTCATGCATAGGATTGCTCATGTGTAGCACTCATGTAAGTGGCCCCTGGCAAGTGATCTGTTTAATTGTCTCCCATTCACAGAAATATTACTTACCAAGCTGGAGTAACTTGCTGGTGGTTAACAAAGCTGGACCAGAGCCAGGACTAGGAAAAGCATAAGGAGTAGTAGGGCCTGTGTCCACTCATTGATCTACCATAATGTGGTCCTTTGCTCCTACCCTCAGCTCGCTCTTGGCATTATTTAGGGAGGGTCTGGAAGGGCTGTCAGTGCTACAGGTCTCTTCAGTCTTGGGTGTCTGCTCAAGATATGGGTGGAAGGAAATTCTGTTGTATATTTAGTCATTAGGGACACTGCATCTCCGCAGAGGGTTTTTCTAAGCAGTTGAGATCCTGCTCTAAACTCTTTGCATTTTATCAAGAATGGGATCACTCTTAGTCCCGCCCCCTCAGGGGAAATTTACCATGCGTGTCATCTGACTTGTTAGCAAAAAAATACTTGTTAGCAAAAAAATACTGCTTCTAAAGGAAGTGCATCGTTCAAGTAGGTGCTCAGTATGTTCAGAGCACAGGTTACACAGTGCTGAGTCTGATTTACGAGCGGTACAGGTTTCAGTGCAGTGACAGCACCAAATTACACGCTGGTTGTGATGAAAGCTTTGTTCCCACTGATGTTTCTTACAAACCAGATTTCTCAGGTAAGGTGTTTATCATCAAGGCGCATACTTCGTTAGGCTGGGACTAACTATAGGCTTTGCAGGGAAGGCTGAAGTACAGTCTGGAGTAAATTGATAGAAATTTCTTGGTATTATGTACTTAGATACTCAGTGTGGAAAATGCAACAGTGTTGCTTTGAGGGGGGACTTGAGTACCAGAGTTTTTTCAGTGGGTGAGGTGTTTATCTAATCTCCTCCTGTTGATGACTCAGTGGGAAAGAAGTAGTAGTGATAAATTTGAAGAGGAAACATAATCAAGGGTTAGGCAGAGATGCAATGGATCTGTTCCCAGCTGTGCTGCTGATCTGGGTTACCTGGGACCAGTCACATCATCGTGCTGCAACTGTTCTCCTTGTCTCTTGTTCATTCTGTCAGTGGAAGACGTCAACTTTTTCAAGCAAGGACTGCAGTGCCCTATCCTGTCTCTTCTGTCATCTCATCTGGGACTTCTAGTTTCTACTTAATAGTCTGCAGGGAGATTCATCTTAAAAAGAAAAATCACTGCCCAATAAGAGCATGGGACATCTTAGCATATTCCTTGCTTATTCTACTATAACAAGACGTAGAAGTGAGACTTCTGATGGCATTTCTCAAATAATTACTTTTGCCGTTCTTTCTAATCTAACTTCTGTTGTTTACTTTTTCTATCTGTTGTTGTTTGTTTTTTTTTTTTTGGTGAACACTTGTTCCATCTTGCAGTTGAAACAAACATTGTTTCTCATGGTGCTTGGACCTCAGAGGTTCCTGTGATTGAAAACACTTCTTCTGAAGCAAGGGAAACAGACACTTGGGGCTATTTACAAAGAAGGAACGGCCAGAAATTAAGTGGACTGGGAGTCATAATTGAAGCTATTTGTTAAATACCACTTGTGTGCCGAGCTTAGTCAGAGATTAGATTCAGGTTATTATGGGAAGTGTTCTCTGAAGAAATGTAAAAACACTTGAAAGCTGAGGACTGGCTGATGGAAATAGAGTACTTCATTGTTGATCTTTTCCAGCTCTCTCCTCTTCATCTGTGTATGGAGAAGATATGCTATGGACTCTGGGTGAAAAGACTCTGTATGTACTTAATTAGGTTATTTGAGTTGTGTGGGTCTAAGAATATAATGGGATCATGTACTTGAAAGCTTGCCTGAGTTTCCTAACTCGTCAGCTGGGCCAAAGAAGAATGCCTCCTCCTCTCCTCACTGCTCCTGTAACAGCTGTGGAATCATTGTTAATCATTGAGTTAATCATGATAATTAGACCACTGTCAAATCATAATGTACTTCATGGACAAAATGGGTTAATTCCCCCAGGGACTCAAGTACTTGCCTATTTTAGGTGGATAAATTAAAATGATAGGCCCACTGCAACCACTGATGCTTCTGCAGAACTCCTCATGAGTAAGTCTCAATGTGTTTTAGGAAGGAGGTCAGCCTTGCCAGGAAACTGAGAAACAACGCAGTCAAGCAAGAGGCCAGTGGCTGGGTCAGAATCCAGAAGCCTAAGTGCTCTCCTCTAACAGAGTGACCCCATGTTCTTGTAGTGCAAACATCAACTTCCTTTCATGATAAGCTGGGACCAGTGTGAGGCGTGCTGTCTTAGCACGGGCACTAACACTCAGACTGCAGCCATTGAACTTGCCTTGGAAGTTGTTGCTATTTTAGTAGTAAATCCCTGGGAATCAAAGTTCCCCATGCAAGATAAGTCTTACAGGTGGTCACCAGGATTTTAGGAGGTGTTTTCTGCTGCTGCTGGTATGGTCTTCAGTTGAGCAACGGAGGTGATGCGCCTTTGCTTCCCTTGCTGTAAAACTCTCAGGTATTCTTAAAGGAGTTAATCATGACTTTGAAATACCCTTGACAAGAACCACTCATGAAATGGAGGCGGGTTTCAGTGCATACTGCAGTACAAGACAACTTGCCTATAACCAGTAGCAAATAAAGAGTTGAACCCTGTAGCACAGTGCTGCATCTTCTGGCATGGGCTGTGCTGTAGGGTTGTGAATGTCTTAAACAAGATGGAAGCATCAAGACACCTCTAGGTTGATGCCTGCTTGAGCAACTGTGCTCAGAGAATGTCCACCTGATAACCACCGATCACTTTTCTGGGGCTTTTGCTAGTGCAGTGGAGATTCTCCCTCAGATGCACTAGAGGTCAAATAACTTCACTCTTTTTAGTTCTTATACCAGATCTCACTCCCATTGAAAGAAAGGATCAATTGCTTTGACTGATTCTTCTAATATTAAGGATACAACTTTGGTTTAGAAATCTGATCATCTTTCTCAATTCAAGCACACATGGACATGCTGTAGGCACCACATACATGTTCAGCTCTACTTCAGGTTCAGTTCCTCAGCTGCTGAAGGCATTGGATCAGAGGTGGAACTTGCAGCAATGGAAAACTTTAAGAGCAAGTTAGATGAATACTTGTCAAGAATTACACAAGTATCAGGAAATCCAAATTTTTTTTGTGGTGCATAGTTTCCTAGTTACCCTGGTGTGGTTGAGTGGTTCTCCTGCAATCATGAGATGCTCTGTGATTAGGGGTTACTTCTGGGCTATTTTTTGCCTCCATCAGTGTTTAGGTGGGGTGTTAAATTGCTAGCCATGAATTTTGGGACCAGCAGCCATTTATCGTCACGTTTGTGCCATTTGTCCTATTGGTTTAAAACCATTTTGTTTTCCTTCCGTCTTCCCTGACTTTTTTTACTATGTCCCAAAACCTATAACTTTCTCTGAGTCCCAAAGATATTTTTGGCCACCATGTGCAACCCTTTACATGGTTTGGGTACTTTCAGAGATCCACCTGCTTTCTCAAAAGTCAGAAACTTCCTACTGTCTTTTCCTTTCATGTTCTTGCTCCTAGGGGCCTATTTCTGCTGTACAACTTTTTGACTTGAATAGACTCTTCACGGTGTAAAGGTCTTTTTTCAAGGGTGGGTGCAACTACAGCTGCAGTGCTTGCTCAGGGTGGCAAGTCCGTGCCTCCAGATGAAGAGTTTGCAGGGCTGCTCAGGCAGGACCTCATAAGTAATTGGTCCTGTCTGAGCCGCAGGAAAATGGCCGTTCAAGGTTTTTCTCACCAGAATTACTACTGTAAGTTTTTTAAACATAGCTCCTCCAGGTCATTGAACTCTTTTAACCCAGAGCAGTAGCTGGCAGAACTGTAAATGGATAAGGCTGTCAAATTTGTGTTTAGTCCTCAAAAATTGCTTTATGAGCTATGTGGTATCTGAATTCTCACCTGTTCAGGAGAAGAATAAGCTGTATGTTGAGAAGGGTTTTTTTTTTTAAGTATTAGTTTCTCAGTAGTATAAAAATACCAGAATGTAGTGACCGAATAACCTCCAAAATGAGGAAGAAGCAGCTAGTTTATATTTGCATGCTATGGTTAA
Organism: Eurystomus gularis; assembly: GCA_013400335.1. NCBI lineage: Eukaryota > Metazoa > Chordata > Aves > Coraciiformes > Coraciidae > Eurystomus > Eurystomus gularis. The sequence goes on along the minus strand of VZZY01009095.1, from coordinate 67,127 downwards.
TCTTCTTTACTAGAGCATACTATATAATTACAATTAGACCTGGATGGGATGATTTTTCCTTTTCCATGGAATCTTTAAACTTTAATATTCAATTTTTTTCTCCATACCACTAGCTGTGACTTTCACGTAACATTAACTCTGGGTTGTTTGATAACTCAGGGTATTTGTTGTATTGCTTCCTTTATTAAAAAATACGTTAAAATGGCTTTCATTTCTAAATCTAATTCTCAAAATATGCTATTTTTAAAGAATGCCCAAGATTGACATTATGACAGTTCTGAACCACTTTTCATGGTGGCCCGATCGTACAAATGTTTTTTGAAGTCTCAGTGTTTTCTGGCAGCCACAAAACAGGTTTTGTTGAAGAGTTCCTGACCGGCTCTGTTGTCATTTCGTATCAGTGTGCAATGTCGTTTTCTTTGTTGCAGCATGACTCAACATTTGTACCACATGTCACCAATTCAGCCTTGGGTGCTGTAGGTTGAGGGCTTGTGCGTGGGTGCCATCTGACAATAAAAACCCAGGGGTGGGCTGCTTCATTCCAGTGAGCAGCAGGGGCACCTGGGCTGCCAGTGGTTTTGCCTTCTTACTCGCTCTATCATTTTGTATGTTCATTTTACAAAGCTGGCACCAATTTATGAAAGTACAGCCTCAGCAGCCTGTGTGTTCAGTATATGGATTGTAAGTGTATCTGATTTATAGCCCCATCCTGCTCTCAGAAGCGTTGTAGAGAAAATGTCTATTGGATTTTTGAGAGCAGAAGTGGACCTTTAAACTCCAGGTTGATTTGTCTCCTTTTGTGTACTAAAGAGGGCTGATTCTGCTGAGGCCTACACTAGAGTGACATCATCTCGATTAATGCTTCTGCAAAGCACTTTTCCAGCTCAGAGGAGACAGTTGAGGCAGTGTTTCCAAATCATCCTGGCCCTTGGCATACCTTCACTGCTGTTCTCTTGAAAGGAATGTTTCCTGCTGATGCTAAGTGGGAAGAGTTAGTTCAGGAGCTCTCACCTCTTCTGATTTGGTGTTCCCATTGGGCAGTTGAGGATAGACCTTCCTCCGCTGCTTCATGGGGCTTAGTTTTAAGCCTTGGAGGTGTCAGGTGGTTAGTAGTAGTATTGTTTCTTGGTACTTGTAAATGAGGCTTTCAGTGGGTCTGCCACCAGTCAGGGGAAACTATAGTTCATTGATGAAAAGTAGAGCAACTCAGCCTTGATGTAAGCTGTAGTGTAGGCTTTGCCCTGCAACATCAACAGCAAAGCAGGAATGGGATCAAAGTTTTGGATCTTTCCTGCTTTAAAGATGTGGGAAGAGCGTAAGAGATCACAGTCTGCGTTCTGCTCTGTGAGGCTGAGTGCTGTGGGGCGCTAGGCTGGGAATGGCGGAGACACTGGCGTGTGGGGGAGGAAGGAGAGATGGCAGCTGTGTATGTTGGCGCTAGTGCGAGCTGGCTGCTGACGCTCGCAGGCTGGCAGGAGGATATGCTTGATCAGCTTTGTGGGTAGAGAAAATGTCCCAGATTAGTTAGTGCTGGCAAGAGCCGAAGTGAGAAAAATACTGTGAGGCTGAAGCGGTGGATGTGAGTCTTTCCTGGGCTTTCCATGCAGAGCTTCCCAGAGTCCCCTCAGCTCACAAGCTACATACCATTTTTTTCCTTTGAACACTTTTATACATCACTGAATTGATTCTCGCTACAGAAATGTCTTGTTTTCCTTCCAAATAGGAGGGTTATTTAGCCGTTTAACTTGTGAGTGGCTGGTGCTACCCTTCATTCCCGTTGTCTGTCCGTACTGAATGTCAGATTTGTGTTCCCTTGTATTGGGAGGTGAGGGAAGGCTTGTGGCTGTGGGGAGACACCTCCCACCCAGCTTGATTTAACCTGTGGTGCTGCGCTCAGAAATAGGTTTGGAGCAGGTTGTGCTTTTCTCTTTCTTTCTGTGGAAGTTTCCCACCATGTCACTGTTCCACTGGGATCACTGAGAGGTCCTTGGAGTGAATAGTGCTTGATACAGGAAAGCAAGCAAAGCAGCAGGTAAAATGCAGGTGTTGATGGGTTTGATTTCTGTTCTTGTATGTGTCAACAGTGACTTTCAGAGCACATTTTCAAGTGTTTTGGGCAGCTTGCCTGTAGGATAATATTACAGAATTAATAAAGGAGTAGGGAGGAAGGAAAAATGTGTAGGTTTTTCCAGATCACCCTGGAAAAGAAGCAAATAAGGAGTAAGGAAATAGTGATTTCAGTGCAGTAGAGAAGGCTGTCAGGCTTAGCAGAGTGACTGCTGATTGGCAAGAGCCATTAGGAGCAGAGTACATTAGTGTCAAAACATTTTCAACCCATACTGCTTCAAGTCTCTATAGCCCAACTGGTACTGGATGCATGTTTGCACTGTGAAGTGGCAGTAAACCAGGCTAGAGAGGAGCCAGGCTTATTTTAGGTAACTCAAGTAATGTAAAACTTGTGTCCTTTAGTGAGAAACACTAAAAATCCCAGAGATAGCACTCAAGGCCCTTTCATGTGATGAGAAATTAATTCTATTTCTAACCCCATATAGCCAATAGTGAGATTAATTTTTGTTTCAAGTTCTAACATCCATCTTTAATCTAGCTCAGAGGGCTCAGTATCTCCTGACTGTGCTGTTTTGATCAAATATGCTGTTCTTCAAGAGCTATAGCCCCCTCTGCCCTGCAATCCAACATAGCAGTCCCAGATACAGACCTGTCCTTGTTTGCATGAACAGGCCTACCAGCAAAGATACTTGCTGTGAGTATCCCTTCTTTATTTTAAAGGCAAGGCACGTGTGCAGGAGCCCTTTTAGGCACTTAGCTCCCAGGTGCAATCTGGTCCCCTGGGCAGCCACTGCTGCAGGTCACATGGAAGATTCTCTGCAGGGCCCCCCCCTCTGTGACTGGCATTTCTATTCAGCCCACTGCCCAGAGAGCTGAGCCTCTTTGATCTTGACAACTTGAAGACGGGAGAGTGCAGATGCTATTAGTTTTGGAACTGGGCACTTAAACAGTGTAGGAGTCTTTCCTTTATAACTGGTGATAATTCAGTTTGCCTTGGGCAAGGATTTTGCACGTTCAAATGTAACCTTTAACTCTTCCATTCTAGCTTTCATGTTTTGATGTATAGTCGTGTGTCACATGTGTTACAGCTGCTCAGGTGTTCCTGTATATTTTGATGGACTGAAGCAAGTTCAGAGGAAATCTGAGGCCCCTGAGCACACAGGGGTGTAAGTCAGAGGACTGCATATGTCCCATCTCCAAACTTCTTGCATCTGTTTCACCATCTCTCACTTACCTTGTTCTTAGGTACTTTGATTTTAACACCACAGGACTCCTGCCAAAACTCTGGACTAAAGAGTCCAGAAAAACTCTGCCTGAAACTTCTGGACCATCTTTTTATACCTTGTACCACCTTGTCAGCTGTGAGATATGTCTTCCCTCAGTTACTTACAACACAAATTGGATCATCCTCTGGACTGTGTCACGCTGTGGCTGTGCACATGCCAGTCACCTCTCTAGCAATGGACTCTTGGGATAACAGGAAACCTGTGCAGTAGCACAGATCCTATCTGCAATGTCCTGTAGCCTTTTGTACAATGTTTGTATAGCATCTAGCGGAGTAGCGTCTTTTCTGAATTGCTGTGCAAATACGTAAGATTACTCATGAAAGTAGGGAGGATTAACTCTGTAATTCATACAGATTGATGCTAATGAGAGCTTATTAGGGGGGACGCTTCACAGAAGTCTCTTAGGTCTGTTTTTCTGCTGATCTCCCCAAAGTATCACTTGTGGGCTTTGAGAGTGTGGTTGGCAAACTGTAGTCAGATGTTGCAGACTTCATGTGATGAAAGTCCTGTCTGGGGGGAATGAACAAGCAGTGTTTTATGTTTTGCTTTAGGAAATTCAGAGATTAGCTAAGTCTGTGTTTTAAACCTCCTCCAAACAGAATCCAGCTGTGACAGTCCTGAGATCTGCACCCTCTTGCTCCAAGCTGCAGTGCCAAAATAGAAACAGGCTTTTTCCTGGACCAGCTTTGTCCTGAGATGATCTCTGAGTTTGTGAATGTGTTCTGTCTTGGCAAAAAAAGTCATTTAAAATATTCAGCATGACAGCTGTGAAACTGTGCACACCATGGTCTGGTGACTGACCAGAGGAGTAACAAGTGCCCTCTGCAGAATGACACTGTCAATGTTGGCATCAGTTCTGACAGCTCCAGCCTCGCTGGTTTGTGAACACATCACCCCTTGCCTTCTGTGGCTGAGAGATGGAAGTGCAACTTTTGCCATGAGTTAGAGAAGCAGGAGAGGCAAGACAAAAAGCAAAGGTCAAAAACTCCATTGGCAGCCTGGGAATGCATTGATGTTGGTATTGCAGTCCTCTATGTGCAAGGCTAAGTAGGATACGTCTACATGTAGCTTTATAGGGGCAGAGTGCTCCAGTGACCTTCCTAGGCTGTAAACTTCAGGTTTGATCATGGTGTCTATGTACAGGTAAAGAACCAAATATTTGGGCTGCAAAGGCCTGTTACCAATTTGCCATGCAGCCCATTTGTATAAATAATATAAGACGTTTGTTTTGATGGAAGAGAAAGGCCCGCACTTACAACAAACCCCATGGTAGTGCATTTCTCACAGCACAAGTTAGACAGATGAATAACAGTATTTGGAGGAAATTTCTGTGAGCTTCTTGGTGGTTACTGTAGACAGTACTGCACTGTAGAATTACATGTATCATTTGTCCAAGTGGAAGTCACTGCTGTACCCTCAGTTTAAGCTCATGTACAGCATTACAGATACTGTGCCAGGATGGCTGGGTACTAATGATGCCCTTTCTTTAGAGGTGCTTACCTGCAACTTCCACTTATCCTTTCATGTGGACATGTAAGCCCCATGTGGAAGCCTTGAGTTTTCCAGGCTTATCAGTGGATTAAAGTTGGCAAGGAAGTCAAAACCCCAGTCATTTCTTTTTAGCTAGCTTATGATACATAAAGGAACTCTGAAGTGTTTCTTTTCTTTCCCAAATGGGGAATGTCAGATAGACTATTTCTTGCCTTTCCTCTCTTAAGAATACGGCGTGGGAGGTCTCAGAAGTATAAAATGGCTTTTCCTTAATCAAAAAGAGTCTTGGAGCTTTAATAGAGACATATTTTCTTCTCAACAGTTCTCAAACGTTTGCGCTACACTGGATTTAAGGATACAGGAGTTTTAAAGGGAGATGAATAGATAACTTCTTTTGCTTTTCTTCAAGTAACATGCTGGTGATACAGCTTCCGTTAAAGATCTGGTAGACCTTTCAGAAAAAAACAGCATTAAAAACAGACTGAATTTACTGTGTTTAAAAAACAGCAAGTGGAAAAACATGCCTCAAATACGTAAATGTTGCTGTTAAACGCAAAAATGTCAAAAGTGCATGAGGTCTTTTCTCTTCTTGGAGACCTCGGTTATATTCGGTAAATATATTCAGTTACTAGTGGTAACTTGGAAGACACTTAAGAGCAGGGAAGAGAAGGAAGGATAGCTCACCAGCAGGCTGACAAGGGAATGCAGCTGTGCAAGCAGGCGTTAGCTGGCTGCAGCTGTGGCGCAGCAGCCGAGGGATGAGTTAAAGCTCTGATAGGTCACAGCCCAGTTCATTATTTCTGATTTATGAATCCCACACTTCGAGTATGTCTTGTCTTTGCTGTGTTAATGGCTTCGGCACCCAGGAGTGTGTGTGTGTATCTTAATCAGGCACCAATATATGGCCTATGTCAATCATCAGGCAGCAACAGTGTGCAAACACACTGCTTCATTCTCACCTGCCTGAAGAGGCTTTTGCTTTACAAAATATAAAGCCAGGGGTATGTCACTGCATCTTCCAAACTGGACTCTAAATAGAGTTGTTAGTAACTAGTAATGACACAAATAGCTCTTACTTGCTTTACAGTTAGATGAAGCTTATGGTGCCTCACCATGCGAACATTGCAACCTGTATTTCCAGCATGGTCACTCAGCTCCCGTGCATAGATGCTGTCAAGCCAGGGAGAGGAAAATCAACAACAGCAAAAATAAATAAAACAGTACACTTACATGTTCTGCAAATACATCACATCTTGTTTATTACATGGAACTCTTCTTAATGCAGCTCCTCCCACTCAATAAAATGTCCTTAAGGTTTCAAAGTGGAGACCTCAGTAGTTGCTGATGCAAAAATGACAGCAGCATAGTGATGATGATTTACACCACCCACAGATCAAGTCTGCAGGCTTTATTTACATACTGCAAGACTGTTTGCACAAGGCTTTGCCTAATTTGGTGCATGGGAAATCTGATGGTGAAACGACTTAGTTGCGTTATGAAATGAAAAAGCATTCTAAAGACTTAAGGCATTAAGTGCTCTTCAGGTGCTGCTGTATTACATTCATAAAATACCCAAGCCTGGCTCTCATGGGCTGTAAAGGAACTCTTGGTGAAAAATATATCAAAATAAAACTACAGCCAGCCTGGGAGAATGCCTTCCAGGTTCCTCATAAAGACTTCATACCAGTTAGCAAAGCTAGTCCCAGACAGCATGTAACAGGCCTGATGCTAGATGTTGCAGATGCTGGGACGGGACTTCAATGTTTTACAATACCAGTGCCTACACCTACTATGGGCTTAAGTGGTAGGAAATGCAAGATCTGCAGTGAGAGCAAGTCAAGTGGTATCGTTTAGAAGGGAAGATAAACAAAATTGCTACTACCAAGAAAGTGGGAAGTCAGAGCTGCGTGGGCTGATTTCTGTCCTTACTTGGCTTCAGGGAATTATGTGATTCTATGACTCAGAGTTGTTTTTACAGCATTTGCGTCACCCAGAAAAGTTGAATCTGCATAAGACCCAGCATGTTCCAGGAGAGAATATTTTGTTCTGTAATGTGAACTCTCTAACCAACACTGACAGCTTTCATGTTTTGCTTTTTCTATTATTATTTTAATTCAGGCATAAACTGCGAAATGTCTCAGAGCTATCAGGTTGTGTTACCACAGCACGTACATGCAGTGTCAGGGAAAATCCTAACACCTGGAGAATCATTTTACAATTCAGCAACAGTGAATTTAATTTCTTGAGAGAGCCATAAGCTTTTAGTTTTCCTCCTTCAGCTTCTGCTTGTAAGTGGAAAAAAACAGCCTATGTATGAAGTAGGTGATGTAACTGCCCCCCTCAGTTCCACCTGGATCTGACCATATTATTTCACTTACAGAGCCTCACCCATTATAGGTGCCACAGATTAGTCACTGCCCTGGAGTGTAAATGCTTGCATTTTTCTATCCAGGAAGGTTGTTAGAAGATTTGGCACATAATGCTGTAAGTAGATGGCGGAACTGAAAGTAGATGAGCTCGAGCATTGTCTTGAAGATCTGGCAACTCCAAACAATCCCAAATTTAGGTCTTTGAAGGCTGGATTGCAAATGCTATAGCCCTCTGATGCAAAGTGCTGATCCCCTATTGGCTCACTCTACTTGTTCAGACATGTTCAAGTGTTTCTGAGAAGTTATTTTTGTGCTGGCAGTCTTTATGAGAGATCAGGTGATGTCTGCCCATGTCGCGCTGCATTCCTACAAGGCCGGAGATCATTTCTCTTCCTGCAGCTGGCATGAAGCTGTTGTAAAAGTATGACGCTGACATAAATGCTGCTCTGGCTAATTAGGCAGAAATGAGGTTGCATGCCTGCACCCTGCCTGCAACCCATGCAGGTTGGGTTTTATTAACGGCCATGCAAGAGCTCAACCCCCCATCCATTGCTCGGGACTGAGTAAGAGCTCAGATATAACTGAAATCTCAAGCAAAATGAGTTTTTTCTTTTTCCAAGTGCCTCACACATGTCCAAGGGAAGGATGCTCACCTTTTACCCCCTCTCTTTGCAGAATAGCGCTGGCACTGGACTTTGGCTCGAGTTCACAGCGCTGCTTGTTTGGCACTGAGCTCAGGCAGGAGGGTGCGTCATGACCTTGCTGAACCATTTCTGTACAGGAAACTTCCTTCTCTCTCACCTACTGAATTTTAATTTTTTTTTTCTTTTTTAACAACTGCATTTTGCTGGTAGTGTACTTTTGGCTTCTGCTTTTCATTCACTCAAGTTTTATCAAGAAAAATGGCTGAGGCTGACTAAAGTGTGATCATCTCAGGTGTAGCCTGGGAAGGGGAGACACTGTGCTAATCTCCTGCTCTCTGTGTCTCCTCTTATGTCCAGAGGAGAAGAAAATGAATCTGACATGATCATCAGATAGCTCATTAACTCAATCCCATCAGAACCGGTCACTCTGCAAATTCTTGGTGATTTAATTCCCTCATTCCCTCATTTAATTAATTCCTCCCCTAGAAGTGATTAGCTGACACTGGAGACAAATTGCCTGTTAATTTTCCATTTGATAACTAGTGCTCTTCTAGGCCCTCGTTGAGCTTCCTTGCCTTATGTCAAGTTTGTTCAAAAGCAGACACTGAAGTCATTTGATTCAGGTTTCTGTTAATCTTGCCATTTCCTATTTCATATATGGGAAGACAGGCTTCCTTGTAGTCAGGGTAGGGGTTTGATAATACCAAAGGGGCCTCCTGGAGAAGTGGTTCCCTCCCTGTCTCTGCTGTGGACTTTCCATGTGCCTGGAAGAGAGAAAAGACAAAAAAAGTATCCCAAAATTAATTACAGTGCAAAACTTTGACCTTTAAAGCTTCTGCTCTGCTGGTGCCCAGAGTCTCTGAGCGTTGATTTTTTATCTGCGTGAGTGTTTGTCAGACACAAGGCCAGGGCCAGAGTGTCTTCAAGAGGGGTTGCAACTGTGAGGGCTGCCGCGGTGGATGGGGGCATTTTCTTTGTGTCTGCTCTCAACTCCTGAGGCTGCTTCTGCATTTTATCTACAGATTGGTCCAATGTAAAATGCAGAAGCTGTCCAGGAAACAGAAGGCAATACTTCCTCTCCACTACCCCGCCCGGATGTATTTGCAAATCCCAGTCTCCTCTTTCAGTATGCTTCTGCCAGACAGAAGCCTGGTGGCGTTATTAATTTTACTGAACAGTGTCATGGTTTCGACAGGAGGGGGGGATAGTCTCTTTTTAATCTGTGCTGGGCCATTGCTTCTGTTGGTAGGGCACTCCTTTAGGGGAGAAGGGGCTGTGGGTTTGGCTCTCCCCATATGGTGAAAAGCAGAGAACTTGGCTGCTATATGTCACGTAGGTGCTAGAAAACCTGCTCGTTGCACGAACCTTGGGCAATGTTGCTTGCATTAACTATTGCTGTGTGTTGTGGAGCACTTTGTCCCCACAGGCTCCCAGGGGAGTGGTGGCAAATGCTGTCCTCAGCCTCTCCTGAGATGGAGGTAGGAGCACTTGCTGGAGAGGCTGCTCTCACAAGTGGCTACAGAGCTGGGCTCTGTTCTTGAAATAAGGTGGTGGAGTGCAAGGTCTGTGAGCAATGCCCCAGGGATGCCTGACAGAGTGTATTTTGACTGAGCTGGTTGGTCATGCACAGGCATGATGGAGGAAAAGGCAAACGCCCAGCAGAGTTTTTTATGGAAAGGGAGGCGCATTTGTTGCTTGAATAAATACAATGTTTAGATAGCCCTCAGTTGCTGCCTAAGCCTCAAGTCTCCTGAAACACTACAGTGGAGCAAACATTCTGGCCCAGACCCTCAAGGGTATTTCAGCATCTCTGCTGCTGACATCCTCTGGCTAATGCCTAATCCTCTTTAGGTCTCTCAAGTGTGAGTGAGCCACCTAAACACAGGTGCTACTGCCCTAGCACAGCCCCAAAGCTTCAGGGTGGATTTCAGACAAGGTGTGTTCAGATCTGGGCTTTACTGGCATAAGCCAACCTCACTGTACCATCATGTTATTGTCCTGGCTGCCCATCTTGTTCTCCTGTGGATGCTGCTGTCCCTTGAGTTGGGGGGTACCTGTGTGTGCTCCTCTTTTCCGCACCCTGTGATGAGGCATGATGCTGTAGCCCTTCAGCTGGAGATCCTCAGGCAACATGCAACTGACTTGTAGCACTGCTAGGGTCCCTCAGACCCGATGGGATGCTCTGTCAAAGGCACCTACTGAGCACTTACCCAAAATAACAGACTGAGGGTGTCCCAGTTTGGGACATCACCTCCACAGTCTGCTCTTTTTTTTTTTTTTTTCAGTTTTTAAATTGCACCACTAAAAATCATAGTGGCAGCCCCAAGCAGCGACGTTTCCCTGTCCTGTTTAAGGGCAAGGCAGGCATTTCTGTTACACTGGTGAGCTCGTTGCTGTGGTAGGAGAGAGAGATTGTGGATGGGCTGTCACTGAGTGCACCTGAGTGGCTGCTGCAAATGCTCAGCGAGTGCCAAGAAGGGAGAGGAGGTATTTTGGATGCACCAGAGGTGCTGCCAGGCCCCACGGTAAAGGAAGGTGCAGCATACTGCCCCTTCCCCATCCCACACCCTCATGCCAAATGTGTCCGCTCAGCACGACCTGATAAATCTCACAGGAGAAGTGTGAAAGCGCTGACTAAATCAAAGTGAAATAATAACCACAGTGAGAAATTCTGGGTAGAAGATAGGTTTTTTGAGGGCTGCAGTGTCTTGCAGAGCCCTGGTGTGATTTATTTTTAATGCTGAATATCTACCCCTCCTTCACATTCCCCACACCTCGGCTTGATCACTGCGCTTCTGCAGCATCTCCCTCCCCCTGCCTCGTTCATGTGGTGTTTACATCCTCACTTATTTTCTGATTCTCACCATACACGGAGAGCAGATGTTCTCTACACTCTAACTCAAATCAGGCATGGTAGCTCAAACAACTTGTTGCACCACACTTGTTGCTAAAGTGCAGCTGTTGTGGCACAGCTTTTCTGACAAGTGCAAAGAGAGTTTTCCCCACTCATCTGCAGGCTCCCATGAACCCCACACAACCTGCACAGCATCCCTAGAAAAGGTTAACAGATTTGCAGGATCAAGATAGCAGGAGTAGAGCTTTCTCTTCATGTTGCTAGTCACAAGGCTTGGGACTCAGTGCTGATCCTATCCTAGAGCAGAGTATTCGCCCTGCTGCAGAGGAGCTGTTTTCTCTGTCACTGTCAGTTTGATGTCTCAGAAAAAGCTGTTGCACACCCTTCTCCCTCAGGTACCGTGGTGGTCTTGTGCAGCTGACAGGAAACAAAACCTTTTGCATGGGCAGAGGTGCAGTACTTCTGCAATCCATAAATATACCTCAGTGTGAGGAATTTGCTGTGCTTGCCTGTAACATGGCCACGGGGGTGTTTTTGGCAGCGCTCGGGTTTGGTGTGGAGGAGGAGGTGCCAGCAGCCCATAAAATCACAGGCATGAGTGGGAAGCAGAATATGTGGGTGTAAATGCGTGCTTCTCCACCGCAGTGGCCTCCCTCCCACTCTCCCATCCTCCCCCAACTCTCAAGCTCTGGTAGCTCTAATCGTCTTAAACCTGTGCAAAAACTCTGCATATGTCAGGTGGTGGATGTTTGAGCAGCTGCATTACTATAGCTGGAGAACCTATCACCCTTGCAGATGAAGTTGGTTGAGGCTTGGAGAAAGCAGCGTGGCAGAAGGCTGCTGCTTCCAGCCTCAGCAGCTGCTCACCCTCCCTTCCAGCATGTCCTGGAGTGATGCTTGGTTTCTTACCACGGTGTCATGCACTCCATGTTTGGAGTCCCTGAGTTTCTTTGTCCTTCACTCATGACACATCCTTTCTTAGTGGTCCAAGACATGCTGTTCAGGTGCACTCTACCTTGTGGGGAAGCTTTTACTCAGCTGCGAGGAGGAGCACTGGAGACTTTCTTATGCCCCTTTCCTTTGCTAGGAGGGGGCATGGGTGAAAGGTGTGTATGTGTCTATTTGTACTGTAATGTTAGCTGAAAGGAGGGCTCAGCCATAATGAACAGATTTTATTAAGTTCTCTCACTGTGTTCTCAGCCCAGTCCTCTAGCTGATCTCGGCTTATGTGCTGAATGCATTGCCATTACATGCTGAGGAAGGCATGAGAAGTTAATTTAACAAATCTTCCAGATCATCTCTAAGTTTATACTGCTTTAACCTCCTGTTTAGTGTGCTGGTTATTATATTATTGAAGTTTATTCCTGATTTGATGATTGGCTTCTTTCCTATCTGCCAGCATCTTTGACAGGCAACAGAATTATCCTTTTGGATCTACTACCAGGAAATTACAGCTGCTTGGCATGATGGAGTGCTCCTTGTTGCTTGGCATTCAGAAGTGTTAGTCAGGTTGAGGAAAGTACCATGATGGGTCAAGCAAAAATCACAGTGCAGCACAGCTGTAGACCACCAGAATCCTCGGTCCAAGAGTCCCAGGGCTTCTGGTTCACTGTCTCGAAGTAACTGGCCTAGCTGCAGCACCGGCTTCTGACAGAAGTGCCTGAGTTAAGCAGAGACAGCTAAGTGATGAGCCTGCGCCAAACACTGACACTATACAGCGAGTAGAAGGTGGTACTGATCCTGTCACATAGGTAGGAAAGGTGAATCACCAGGTGGTAGATAAACTGGCGAGGCCTGGGAGGGCTGGTGGCTTTGATAATGTATTGTCTGTTGTACGAGTAGTGCAGACAAGGCTGTTTCAAAAGGTGTTTGCAGTGTTGTGTTTTAAGTTAGTTGTGTGTTGCCCATACGTGGCTGTGGAGGCAGTTTTATCAAGATTAATGGACTCACTAGTCACTAAGGCAGAACAAAGTGGAGCTCACTGTGACACGTCCTTGCCTTTGTGTGTGCACCACGCAGCCTTCCCATTAGATAACAAGGATCTGTGAGTAGTCACTGTCTTGGGCAGCAGCCTGCAGAAAGCACAGCATGAGGAGTTAGGCAGGAGACAAGCAAGCTAGAAATGGCACAGGAGAGAAATGACCAAGTGACTCTGCAGATGGCAAAGGGCCAGGGCAGGGCAGCTGCTCAGCTGCTAGTAGAAGTGGCAAGAGCCTGAACCCTCACAGAGCTCCCTGGATGTGCATGCCCACACCACTGGCACCTATGGACCAACTTCAGCAGGGAGGCCAGTGCAGACACTGCCAGTTTTGACTTTCGCTGTCTGCTAGCGTGAGCAGCATCTGCCTGCTCTGCTGCACGTTGGGAGAAAGCGGTGATGCAGCACAGCACGCTGAGCTGAGGGCTGTTCACAGGCAGAAGTGAGGGCAGGGCTCCCCATGCCCTGCAGAGAAAGATGGGCAATGCAGCCCCTGTTCAGGCTTCACCAGCAGTGGTTCATCCCTGAAATGAGACATCTGCGTGTGGCCAGCCAGTTTTAGAAAAAAAATCAACAATTGTAATGGAGGCCAAGCGTCACAGCACAGATGTGGGAGGTGTAGATTCAAGTTCCTCTTCAGCTTTAGTTAATACAGATCTGAGCCCAGCTTCACTCTGCCTCCCCAGTGCTGCTCTGGGTATTGTGGGGAGTCAGCTGGTAACCCCAGTGATGTGGTTTTTCAGCACTGCATCCATACACATGTATTTCAGTGGGATTCAGGAGCTTGCTTCCCAGGCGAGCGCCCAGCCCCTCACCACAGAGCAGCCCACGCTGTTCCTTTCTTGCTGGAAATGTTACTGCTTGATTAGCATGAATGAGACATGAAACCACATCCGCAGGATGGGCTGGGAGAGACTCTATGAGCTGGTGGAAAAGCCAGTGGCCTGGACACTCCTGGGGAGGGTCTCTCTCCTGCCCTCACTCCAGTCAGTGGGAGGATTTGACCTTGATGGAGCTATGCTCCATCCCTCTGGGCTCCTTGTCCCTTTTACATGGGGTCTATGTGATTTCTAACTGGGCTGTTGGCAGACATTTGCGCTGACAGACAAATACACTAGCTTGTGGTTTGCTGTGCACTGCATCTGCTTCAGTCTCCCTACCCTAGAGTGTGCTGTTCCCTTTCAGAAGACACTCCTTTTGCAGCTGCAGGCTCCTGGGCCTCTGCTCCTGCTGCAGGGCTTGGCCATTGTGCAGCAGATGGGCAGGGGCTTCTAATCTGGTACTCACCTTGAGGCCCCTGGACTCTCCTCTTTCTGTTGCTTCATTGCCCTCACTTCCTTACCCTCCCCATGGGTAAGCGGCTTTTTGGTGGCTATTTCTCGCCAAGCACTGCTTGCTGGCCACCTTGTCTCATCCCTACTTCCTCCTGCCATAGACCAGGTGGTGAAGAGTCCCCCAGTTACTCCTGCAGGTAGCCTACATCCAGCCAAGCCCTGCCACAAGGCAGCTGCTGGGCTGCTTTGCCCTTCAGCTGTGTTTGGGCATTGTGATGTGCCCAGCACTGTTCATGCCATTGGTCCATGGGCAGGTGTCCATCAGGAAACTGTCCCCACTCAGACCATCACTCTGCGATGGCAGCCCACTGCTGGGCAGCACGTGTGTGTGCCTGCACTGCCATGGGGACATGGCTCAGCATGGGAGGGCAAGCGGGGTGGCTGCTGCTGGCGTGGAGTGGCTGCGGAGCTGCAGCATTCCACATAGAAACCCACGCCAGCAGGGTCAGTGTAAAACCATGTGATGGGCTGTTCTTTGGTCTGTTGTGTCTTCCCAGAGAAGCTGGTCAAGGCTTGCATAGTTTTATGAATACCCAGCAGAACAAACCTGAACAGTTGGCAGAGGCTGCTGAGGGGAATTAAGGGCCAAAGTCAATCTTTGGAGTGAGATGGGTTTATTTCTGAAGGGCAGGAGCCATTTTGGCAGCCCTCCTTGCTGAAGACACACAAGGAGGACATTGCAGGGGGCACAACAGCAACTCTCCTTTCCAAGGGGTTTCTTGAGGCAGTGTGGATCTTCTCTGGCTTGGATGGGACCAGCAAAAGGCAGGCCAAGGAGGGCACAGCACCGCAGCCTGAGAGGGCTGCAACATGGGGCAGAGGGCCAGTGACAACGTGCAATCTGCAGCACTCAAGGACCAACAGCCCTGGGCTGTGATGAAATGGGATCCCCGAGCCTTTGGGCAGCGGTAGGGGAAGCCCCACAGGAGACCGCCCATATAACACCTACAGATGCCCTCAGAGTCCTGGAGCTTAATGTCCAGGGGCCTCAGTCCGGACAAAAATGAAACCCCTGCCTACAGAATAAAAGTTGTCCACTCTTCTAAGTGAGGGAAGGGCGCTTAACTCCTTGCTCTTGAAGTCCTGGTTGGCTCCTCAGCTGCTTCTGTGTCTCCTGTATGCAGCAACATCACACATGCACTAAGCACTATTTCTGGTGGTGGCGTGGGCTGTGCTGAAGTTGCAAAGCCCAGCATGGTCACGCTGGGCCATCCTGTCCTCTCAAAGTGCAGCAGTCTCTGCCGCAGAGGACTCTTCCAACCCACCCCAAACCTACGCTGTCTGAAGCTGTGTGCGCAGCAGCACGGCCAGCTGGGTGACCACCCTACACACAGCCTGGATCCCGTGAGGCAGAGCTAACAACAGGAACCCCAGAAAGAAACGCTGAGGCAGCTACTTCAAAGGTCACCCCAGTGATTACGTGCACAGGAGAGGCTCAGATGTGTGACACAGCTGCTGCTGTGAGAAGAGGGGAAGTATACGCCAAGCTGTGGCCACCATTACAGAAGTGCAGGAAACCAAAGCCCGGGGCAAGTGGAGGAGCTCTGTGGTTCAGGGACCTCACCCCCCTGCACTAGTCCCACAAATGCAAAATGCTCTTAAGAGATAAAGAGATAAAAAACAAAGGAGCAGAGATGTTCAGCCACT
This sequence comes from Eurystomus gularis, assembly GCA_013400335.1. Classification (NCBI taxonomy): domain Eukaryota; kingdom Metazoa; phylum Chordata; class Aves; order Coraciiformes; family Coraciidae; genus Eurystomus; species Eurystomus gularis. Next base: position 51,457 of record VZZY01009095.1, on the reverse strand, counting down.
GCAGTCAGTCAAGCAGCTCTGTCTCTTCACTGCTCTGAGGAGGGCAGTATTTGGCTGGAAGCATCTGGATGTGTGATGCTTGGGATCCAGCTAACACACCACTGGTGTCTAATGCCATGGAGGTATCCCCAAAGCTGGATGCCCTTGGCTGTCTTGTCATCTTCCATCAGTAAAAATGAGGTCCATGATGGTGTCCAGGTAGATGATGTTGTGCTAGTTCAGCCATCATCATTTTATGCTGCCATCAGTTGCCTGATCACACAGGCCAATGCTGAACTCAGCAACAGCCCCTCAAAAGTCTTCTTTCAAACACTCCTGCCATAGGGTCCTGTGGGCCCACCTCCTCCACTGCCCACTGTGGTGCTAGCATCACCTGCTGGACACAATGGACAGAGATGGCTTCCTCAGTGGCCCTTCATATGGAAGGACAACACCAAGAAAGCTTAGCAAAATACAACCAACCCCAACAGAAGCCACACCCAACAGGAAGCTCTTCTAACTGATCAGCTCCTGGTTAATATAGTCCTGGCCTCACCCACCACCCCAACCTCAATCACCTGGGTGAGGACAGAGACACAGGTGGACCAGGTTCTGCCTCTGGAACATGAAGCCAATAGGAAAAAAAACCCATTCTGCTAGGTCATGACTCATTCATAGATCAACTCCAACTTGAGGCCCACAACTTCAGATGGCTAAACAACACTTCAGATGGCTAAAGTGAGTGAGACAAGACCTAACCTTCAGTTAGCTGAGATGACTCCCGCCAGCTGTTTTAGCCAACCTTTGAAAATAAAGGGAGTATTTTAACCTGCAGCCAAACCACTGCAGAATTAGGCCCCAGTAATCATTTAAAATCATATCAATATGTATCAGAGATAGGAACTACATTCAGATCCTTAACCCTCCATCTCATGAAATGCCCCTGGCCCTGAAGAACCCTGAAGGAATGGGATGTTAGAAGCAATCTTTCACTGAGTCTGTGCAGGATTGCTCTGTAAGGCAGGCTTGTCCTCACTGCCAGCCATGAAGCTGTGCCAAGGTTTATGTCCCCAGCACACACTGTTGGAGCACAATGGTCTCCTCCAGTCAGGGCTGAATTCTCCGAATTCTTGTGGTGGAAGATCAGATAGAAACATTTAATTTTTTTTCAGTGGCAGTATAGCTCTGCTGCTTTCTGGGCTCATCTCCACTGCTATGTTGACCTTGGGCTTCTCCAAGTTCCCAGAGATTAGAAAGGGCAGGACAGGTCGTGAGGAAGAGCCCTTGGTGGCAAAAAAATGAACAGTGGAGAGCCACAGTAGCAAGGTCTGTAGCATCTGAGTCTACTCGCAGCCTGGCAGCCACAGCGGCTTCCCAGCACTGAGCGTCTGCAGTGTGCTCAACCCTCAGCATTAACCAGCTGTGAGTCATGCTCTGAAAAATGTTGAGGTGTGGTTAAAAGCCCCAGTTTGTTTCTTTTGAGAAACTGCTGGTCTCCTTTATGTACTTTCTGTTATTTAAGCTTTTCTACCTAAGAAGACTAGAAACCTCTCCTTACCAGGCCTCTTTCTCACATTGTCATGCCATTTCAGGACCAAGGGTTATCAGGAAATGAACCAGGAGTTCAAAAGGGCTGACAGAAGTTCATGGGAGGCACTGGGTGGCAAGCTTGGTGTTCCTGCAACGCTCTGCTGAAGTTGCTTACGGGGCGATGCTCCCAGGCCAGCTGTCTGCCTGCTGCAGGAGACTTTCCTAGAATCTGTGACCTCAGTGTGTCTCCCACCCCCAGCCCTGCCAGCTTCCCCCTGTGCATATGCTAAGATGTTCATATCTTCTCTGTGCTGTGGTCTGGAGGTGCGTGAGGTTCCTGCCCGTAGGAGATACAGAGAAATATACTGCTGTAAGCCTTGAAGCTGCTGCCAGCCAGGCAGGAGCTCCAGGTGTGCCAGAACAGGTTGGCTGGTGAGGCTGTAGGTAGGAGGGCTCACGATGGGGCAGGACATGGGCTGTTTCAGCCATTCCTACATCCAGCTGCAGTAGAAAAGGCCAGAGTGGGGCTGGACTTGATCACTAGGCCAGCTGCAGCCACTGATGGCAGATGCTGTTGGCAGAGCTGCTGTCAGAAGCAGCTATGGTGAGGCTGCCTGTTGCAGTAGCTCTCTGAAAGGTGTTTTCTGCTAGCCTTCCTCTAGCTCCTGCTGAAGCCTGCTTCAGCAGCATTGCTAATGACAGCATGGCTGCTGATTTTGCAATAGGCACCTACTGCCACTGTCTTCCCTCCGCCCAAAATGACTGCTGAGGTGCTGTCAAGGGTTAGGGCTGGGCCAGCCACTAGACAAATGACAGATGCTCTCTGTTCCCCCAAAGGGGAAGAGAAAGGGCATAAGGGAGAGGGACTTATGGATTGTAAAAGAAAACTAAAATTACGTTAATGAAAATAATAACAATAAAATGAAATATAAAAAAATATATACAGAACCAATGTCAAACCCAACCCCTCTGGTCGCAATTATGTCACTGTCACCACTGATGCTGTGAGCAGGCACTGGGGACGTCCCAGACTAGACTTCTCAGCAGATGGGAATTGGATTTAGGAGCTGGATTCTAGAACTAGATTCAGGAACAGACGGATCAGGATCGAAGGCAGAACAGGCAGAGTCCTCCTTGGATGCCAGTCATTGAATAAGAGAGCTTGACCCTCATGATCCCTCAGCTTTATACTGAATATGACGTATTTGGGATGGAATATCTTGTTGGTAGGTTTAGGCTCACCTGTCCTGGCTGCTTCTCCCCGCGGGTGTGACCTCTTGCTTACGGCACCTTCAATGTGGTACACAAGATTTAGCAGTGACTTTGGTCTCCATAAGAGCAAGTATAAGCAAGAGCCTTTCTGCACACCAGTCCTTGGTAGTAACCGTAAACATCAAGCATTATCATTTCCAGAAGCACTGTCTGCAAAAATATGCTGTCAACTTCAGAAAGTGCAGTCACTTAGAAGACACTGAGCTGAAAAGTAAAATTACTAAACAGAATTAATTCTGGTCTAACTCAAACCAGGACAAGTGCATACAGCTCTTGGTTTAAGAAGCCCCCCTAACCACCCAATCTACCAGCCCCCCCAGCATTGTACATAGAATAGGTGTTTTGTCAAGTCCTGCATGCTGCCTCTCTGAGGGATGTGGCTCTGCAGATCACAAAAGCACTTGCTGGGGCTCAGTGGTCCTTCATGTCCCATCCCTACCAGTCCCTTACTGTGCACATTGAAGAAGAGCAGCAAAGCATAGGAGAGCCTCAGAACTTCAGCAGAAATCTGGTGCCTTAGTGCAGAGCAGCCCCTCCTTGTTTCTGACTAGCAGAATTATTACCACTTTGCAGACCAAGTAGCAGGTCTGGTCCGTGGGGAGCTGCTGACCGATCACACACCAAATTGTCCCCAGGTCCCACGCACTCTCCTTGTCCACTCCCTCTACCCCTTGCTGCAGCATATATGCACCTGGGGAGAGATGAGGTTTCTAACGGCACCTTTAGAGCTATGGTAAATGCTGAGGGAAAAGGGAGCTGGGAATCATAGAACGCGTTGGGTTGGAAGGGAACTTCCAAGGTCAGCTGGTCTAAACCTCCCTGCAGCTCATGACTAAAAGGCCAGTGATCTCCTTTTTGTGATCGGGCAGGTTGTGCCTTCCTAGTAACCAGGACCTTCAGGGGAAACATGAGCTGCCCCAGAGCTGTCAAGCACCCAGCCAGTGCCCATTCTGTTCCCCCAAGACCTCCAGCAGCTTCAGCTCTGTGGCTGAGGCTGCAACATCCCTGTGTATTGCTTTGCAAGTCTCTTTCCTCCTGTGCAAGGCAGCATGGTGCAAAGCTGTGGGGCTGGTACAAGAAGGTGGTGGGGAAAGGTGTCCTTCAGATAAAAGCAGTGCTATATGTGTCACCCCCTTGCCTCCAGCCTGTCTCCCAGCACCAGCCTGCTTACATGCTATTTAGACAGACACAAATTTCCTGAGGTGCCAGCCAGTTGCCTTATGACTGAGGGAAAGCCAAAGCAAAATAAAGCTGATGTAGCTGCGTGCTTTAATTTACAGGAAGAACTTAGCAGCAGGCTGGTTCCCAGCTGAATCTTTCCTGCTGTATCAAGAATAAATTCATCAGGTATTCAATTTCCTGAAAAAAAAGCAGAATAATTCACTTAGAAATAAAGAGTAGAGCTATTTTTCCATATGACATGGTGAACACAATTACCTAAGACATGGGAGGCTGAGATAACTCACGTATTCAGCTCCTATTCTCCAAAGAAACCATCATCATTCTGTCAGAAAAGGCTTTAAAAACCAATTCACATCCTGAATGCTGAAACATCACCCCATACAGAACTTGTCCTTATGATTGCCATGCACTACCTGCAGCATCACAAGCAAAACACACTCATAAGCAGGGCAGAGTTCATTGTTATTGAGGCCAATACACCATGCAAGCTCCTGTGTTTGCTGACCCTTCTCCCAGTGCTATTGGCATCTCCTTGTCCTTCAGCAGCAATTCCCAGCAAAGCAAAGCAAAGCAAAACAAAGCAAAGCACAGCATGCTGTCATTCAGTTATCAGAGTGTGAGCCACGCTGAGGCTGGGAAAGTGTACATGGGGAAAGAGTCCCAAGCAAGCTATGCTGGTTTGGAGAGCTCAATGAAGGGAAACCATAAGCCTGTGCTTTCCTCCTAATATAATCATATTTAGGCTGCGCCCTCCACTCCCACCTCCTCTGCCATTATATAATGACGAGTGGAGTAATGACTTTCAGCAATGCTGTTTTAATGGCAGCGGTCCAATTCTGGAGTGTATCTTTTTTTTTTTTTTCAGTGGTGGGGGGAGTATATGTTGGCAGAGGGGAGAAAGCATCAGTATGGTTTGTCTGCAATCCCTGTTTTGCTTTGGGAGCTTTAGAGGACAGACACATTCTTCCATCTCTGCTAATCCTCCTCTGATACAGAGGATTTTCCTGCCATTAAATGATAGCTTGTGAGAAAAAAATGCCAACTTTTCGGAGACTGACTCGTATGGCTAATGGCAGCCTCATAAGCAGGAGGGAGGACACAGACACTGCCTGGCTAGGTAAGCAATGTGTCTATGATTATTTCTGTTGGAAATTTTAGTTTTGGCTGTTTGACGCTAAGCTGGTTACGCTTCTCTGTAGCAGCACCTGGGGAGATGGCCAGTTACTTACTGTTGGTGATCTTTTCCCACCTCAGATGATAGGAACCTGCCCTTGGCATGGCTGATGGGAAGAGTGCGGATGAGCTCATGAAAAGGTATAACACAAAGCTGTAGGATTCCCTGAGAAGGTCAGTGGTGGAAGAAAGATATTCACCAGGATGGTGCTGGGGACTTCTTTATCTTGAAAGCATGTGGGAGAGGAGCTTTTTCCTTGCTCCTCCTTTCTAAACATAGACCTTATTGTGGGAAAATGATGCAGGGAAATGACAGAGGATGAAACTTGTCTCTGCTATTCCTGTGTGCTTTTAGATCCCTCAAGTTCACTTGCCAGACTTGAAATGCCACTAGTGAATAATCAAGGTAATGTTTGCCATCATTTTAAATGGTGAGTATACTCTTATTTTGCATTACCCTGTAGTGGATTAGACAGATCGTTTGGAAAGGTGTAGGTTAAATACTCAATTGCTGCAATCACTGTCTCTTTACCCTCCTGAAAACTCTGCAAACATTTTCTTCACTCTTCCTTTCAAATACTGAGTTACCACAGTATTTAAAAGGGCATAATACATCATCCCTGGGTGGAATTCTGTTTATTCCACAATCTCATTAATAGTTTTGACCTTATTGCTGTATTTCACCCTTTCTCTTAAACACGCATCTCATTTGAGCACTGTTGGTGTCAATGAGTTGGAGGCATCTTCCAGCTGCTGCCATGGTGTAAAAAGCAAAGAACATCCTTTTTCGTGAAGGGGAAGAAGTAAGGAAGGAGAGGTGGGAATGTTTCATGCTATGCTGGTCAGAGGAGATCTTGCCAACAGCGGAGATCTGATCTCCTTTGCTCTGAGCAGCAGCTCTCCTGAGGGTTTGGTGGGGTTCAGATGGAGGATTTTTTCTGACATCTTTTGCAAGAGAAAGAGGGAGAGTTGCCACAAAGGCTGCAGTGCTGAGGGGCTCTTCTGAGCTTCTATTGCCATAGGATTGTTGTCTAGTTAGATGGTCCTCAAGTGTTTGTTTTCCATGTACTGCACAATGCAAAGAGGTAGCACTGTAAATAGAGATGCTAGAAGTGTGCTGTGAAAAGCCACTAGCAAAAGACCCAGAGTTGGGGCTAAAATAATTGTGTATAAGGAGAACAGGCTGGATATGGCTTGGGTGCAGACGTTTCCCTTATCAAGTGATTAGAGAACAAGCAGGGAGGGGAAGGATGGGATTTGGTTATCAGCATGCTTATTCCTGTGCTGCACACAGTGTACACAGCTGCTGGGGGAGGTCTGCTCTGAAGGCCAGAGGTGTGACTGAGCTTGGGGTAGCTGTAGCTAAACGTTGAACTTGCTTGGGACGGTGTCACACATAGGACAGCGTACGCAAATATGCCCCTCTGGATGTCCCCCTGAAGTCATGCAAGACTCTCGTTCCAGCAGCAACACTTGCATCCCTTGTTTCCAGACAGCCACCTGCAGTCAGACATTTGGGAACTGACAAATCCTTAATCTGTCTGCCCTCAGTTTATGTAACTGCGTAACAAAAAGAACATATGCCCCTGTTTGCAAGCAACATGATGAACTGGTGCAAAAGGTAGCAAATGAGGCAGCCTGCACAAAGGAAGAGCAGTCTAAGGCTGGCGTGTTGTCTCCCTTCTTGCCCTTAGGCTCTTCAGCTGTTGTTGTCTACCCAAGGCCCTGACTGGAGGGGACTTTAGCCATGGCTGTTAGATAAAGGCTCAGGAAAAAGAAGAGCATACAAACAAGCAAAATGACAACCTGTCTAAAATCCTTTCCACCTCTCGGAGTCCTTCACTACCACTTATCCTTGAAGTGATGCTGTTTGGCTAATTCTCTGGTCGTGATAACATGGCCGGGCTTGATGGGACCTGAATTTTGATAAAGAGGCCACAGCTGAAGTCCTTCTGGGATGCTCTCTCTACATATCTAAATCTCTCTTCTACGTGCAGTGACCAGGTTGATTCAAACAGAACCAGGCTAGGAACCTCCTGGGTTGATGTCCTGTCCATGGGGACCTGCTCAGCAACTAATTTTGCAAGTCTGCTTGCAGAAGCCACGGGCAGTGTAAACTCATAAATACAGTACCATGAATGTTGCCTTTACAAAGGATGGAGAAAGGGCAGAGCATTGCAGTTTGAACTGTAGTTTGATGTATACATCAAAGCCTTAGGGGCTGCAAAATTAGAGGCCTGATGCTTGCTGAAGCTAATGCTTCCTGGCATATCACCTCACAAGTCTGTCTTAATAAAAATGTCCATCGGGAATACAGTTGTAGTGGGTAATCACTGTGCTGCACACTGTTAGGGAGAGGCAGCCCTGCTGCTGGGAGCTCCCCTCTCCAGCCAGCCAGCAGGAGCGTGAGGGGCAGCCTGTTCCTTGTCCCTTGGAGCTAGGCATGCACACAGCAGCAGCAGCAACGTGATCCCAGCAATGCTGCAATAAAGGTGGCTGCGAGTAAAGCTGTTGGTATCTCATCTCTTGTTGAAAAAAATATAAAAGGATTATGCTTGTGTGGGAGCCAATAAACTGCAGCAGAAAAAACAGTCAGTAGCAATACCCACCATTTCCTGCTAGTGACCACATGGAGAGTTCACTGGTGTGGCTTCTCATTTTGTTGAGTGGCAGGTAGGATTTGTCTTTGACACCAGTTACAAAATGAGCTCTGCTTTCAGTTCTTCCTCTCTAATGAGTTTATTTTGCCGATATCTGGATGACTGACTGTTTTTTTCCCCACAGAAATGCCTGTGGAGACTGATGTCTCCCATTCCTTTTGTTCTTTAATTTCTTCTTCTCTTCCTTGTTGTACATCTACCTGCATGGGACTAGCTTGAAAAGAAACCACAATAGCCACCCATGTTAGACTGATAAAAGCACAAAGCAGCTGCTCCCATCAAGCATGAGGCACTGTGGTGACTGTCTTGAGAATTGGCAGAGCAGTAAGAACTGTGCTGGAGGTGCAGAGTATCTCATCTATAATGAGATCATGAAGAAAGCTGTTGAACAATGGCCCTTAATTTGTTTTTCCTCATGTCATTCTACCAGTACACAGTGGGAATGTTTTCTTAAACACTGTACTGAATCCCTAACTGCTGATAGTTTCCCCTGTAGTGTTGCAACAGCTCATGGCTCTGGTTAGAGAAATGTTAGGTTGAATAAACAAAGTAAAGAGAGAAGCAAAAAGCATGAATCTGATGTGCCTCAGGCAACTAACTCATCTCTCCTGTGCACTGCTGGAATAGCATACGCTACCCTTCCCTCTTCCCCACCCAGAAATACTGTAACCCATCCACAGCTGCTGGCCTTCAAAGCATCTCTGCCTGTTCCCCAGCTGAACTGTGTCCCCATCAGCTTGCAGAGAGATCAATCACAGAGACACTAAGAAATACTCATCTAGATGAGTCCTCCTCTTGGGGAGAGAAATTGATCAGAGATGACATCCTAGATGGCATTATATATATATGCATATATATATATATATATATATATATATATATATATACACACACATACACACACCTTCTCAGATGGTTTAAAAACCCCAGCAGAGGATTTTCAGGAGTCTTTCAGGATGGCTCCTCAGTCAGTACCGGCGTACAAACAGTGAGTGGCAATTAGCCTGCCTAGAAGGCAGGCAGAGAGAGTGTAATTTCTTTTTCCTGTTGTGACTAATATACTTGCTAATGATGCATCCTGATTCTCTCTTCCCCTGTGGGGACGGTGTGTTCCTCTCTGACAGTGATCCTCTGGGTCCCCCATGTCCATGCGGTGTGGGCCTGTGTGCGGTCCTGCCCTGCCAACTGTGTGTGCACCCAGGAGAGGAGCTGCTCTGTCCTCTGTGATCGTGTTGGTCTGGGACAGATCCCTAGTGAGTTCCCTTGCGAAGCCTCCTCTATCAATCTGGACAAAAACAGTATCAAGTTTCTCTCTGAGAGGGCCTTTGGGACCTTGCCTTCCCTCAAATCTCTGTCACTCAACCACAACAATATCTCCTTCATCACCCCGGGGGCTTTCAAGGGACTGCCCAGCTTGACTGAGCTGAAGATGGCTCACAACGAGTACATTCGCTATCTCCACACGCGGACCTTCACTGCCCTCAGACGGCTGGTCAAGCTGGACCTGGCAGACTGCAATCTTTTCAACATCCCGGACAGGATCTTCATTGAGCTGCATGCTCTACAGGAGCTTTCCTGTTTCCAGAACAACTTCCGGAGGATCCCAGGTGCCATTAGGGGCATGGAGAACCTTACCCACGTTTACCTGGAAAGAAACAGGATCGAAGCGGTAGCCTATAACTCTCTGCAGGGCCTGACCAAGCTGAAATACCTGAATCTGCAGGACAACAGGATAAATGTAATTCATGAGCGAGCTTTTCAGGGCTGCCAGAAGATGGAGTACCTGTACCTGAATGACAATTTGATCAGCGAGCTTCCAGAAAACTCCTTTGATGGCCTAAGGTGCCTGAAGATGCTCAATTTAGGGGGGAATTTCCTCAGGAACATTTCCAACACCTGGTTCAGGGACCTGGGGGAGCTGGAGGTTCTCTACCTGGACCGCAACAGGATCAACTACATTGAGGAAGGGGCTTTTGAAAATCTCACCAGCCTGGTCGCATTGCACTTGAACAGCAACAACCTGACAACGTTGCCCTTTTCTGTCTTCCAGCCGGTGTACTTCCTTGGGAGGCTGTACCTCTTCCGCAACCCCTGGGAGTGTGACTGCCGCATTGAGTGGCTGAAGGAGTGGATGGAGAATTACAGGCTTGTCAGGGATATTCCCTGTGCCTCCCCCTCCTCAGTAGCTGGGATTGACCTGATGGATGTGCTCTATGAGAGATCACCAGAAGGTTACTGTCTTGACCCTGTGGAGCTAAACATCACATCTGAAGGCCCAACCCTGAGTGCAGAGCCTTGGTCTACCACGGAGAGCAAGTTCAACAGCCTTATCTCCAAACTCTTGCTCCAGATGGGCCTTCCTGAAGAGGTGGCAAATGCTACTGAAGTCTACATTAACACCACGCAGCTGGATGGACTGACTGATTGGGTTTCTTCTGGGGTGGAAGAAGACAATATCAAGGCAATTTCCTTCTCTTTTTACTTCTCAGCACTTTTTACAGTGGTTGTTTTGCAGTGCAATTAGTCCAAGGGCTACATGGATCATAGGTCCTACTTAAGTGTTTAGTCCCTGTACCTACCTAGTCATTAGGGAAAAGTTTGTATCGTGGGCCTCTGATACATAACTGGCTCCAAACTCTCCCAGGTTGGGTTCGTTGAATCTGATTCCAGATTCCCCTGTTAGCTGGTGGGATCTGGTTCAAGGTCAGGTCCCACTCCAGGTGACAAACCTTCCCTGTGGGATCTCAGAGCCTCCTGGACACTTGCAGAGCTGTGTGGAAGATAAGCAATGAAAGAACGGCAGTAGGGTTGAGCTCTGCTTAGAGACAAGTGATGTCTCCTGCTGGGAGTGGAGGGAAGAGGGGTCTGCATGGGTGGTGGTGCAGCACTTTATTCCATGGAGCCAGCGCCAGCTGACCCAGTCATTGGCTTTATGAGAACAAGACAAGGCAGCAAAACCAGACCCTCTCCTTATATCCTGACAGACATCTACACCCAAGGCAGAGGCTGGTGAATGCTGGCAAAGTATTCCTGATTTCCACCAGTGTGTGCGGGGGGAGCAGAGCTGTCCTGGGAGCATCCAGGGATGCAGCACTAGCTCTCATGAACAGGACAACAGCATCTGGAGAGGCCACCTGCCACGGGAGGGGCACAGTGTTTTGACTGTAACTACTCACAGGATTTTGATCCCTTCTCCTCCTGCTATCCTGTCACAGGTGCAGGAGGACCATGTTTGCTTTTGTACCTATGTTTGTCAAAATTTTCTTCTTTGAGAAAAAGCTATTTCAACAGCTTACTTACTAAGATGTTTCAAATGTGTTTTTATTTTTAAATGAATATATTGTTTCAAGGAATATATTGGTTTTATTTGTAGAGTATTTCATGGCATGACAGCAGGGGCAGAACATGGCAATGAAAAAAGCAACCAGGTCCTACTAAATATTTTGTATTATTTCCACCACTAATGTGTACCACCGTGTGTCATAGTATGCTGTACTAACCAACCGTGCTGGCATTTTCTTTTATATAGCATCTTACATGTTTTACCTTTAACATCTTCAGTGAAAGCTGCTACAGTGACCAGAAAGAATTATCATCTTTTCTCTATTTAGAGCACATTAATAAAATAATTTGATATTTTACTCTCATAAATAAATTAACTGCTCAAAAACCATATTTTCTTTGAGATCCTTGAATTACTCTGGTGAATTTTTTGTAGCCTACTCAAATGGGTACTCATGGATGTCCTTTTTATGGTTTAGAGCAACTGGCAAGCTATTTATTGCAGCATAAAGAATAGACACTTTGACTTAGAACATGGCTGTGCTTACATTTGCGTTAAGTAGCAAAGCTTTAAAAAAATAAGTGACTATATAGAAATACACTTCTGTGATATTTTAACTATATTAATTCATTATATGTGGCTTATTGTACTATGGTGTACATGTTCATATGAAATGATACAACATATACAATCTTTTATTACTGCTAAAATGTCATGAAATAGGAATAAAAATGGAAATGAATTTTTAAAACTCAAACATTTTTCTAAACCATTTTTTCCCCCCAACCCCTGTGTTTTTGTGAGCAATTCAACACAAATGTGACCTCTACTCCTGCCCTGGCTTGGTCCCTGTGGATGCTAGACCTGCAGTGGCAGAGGATAAGCTGCCCTGGCTCATGCTTTGCTAGGGTGGTGGTTCAGTATGGACAACATGTTTGCTAAAAACAACTGAGGGAACTGTCCTTGCCTCTGCCCCTTCCCACAATTGCATATTGTATGTGGGATACAAAAAGTATGCAAAGGACAGGCCAGTTGAAGATGGACCTCGGGCATTGAACAGCTGAAAAATGGTGGGCAATGTCCAAATTCAATGCACAAAGACCTTTTTTTTAGCATCTTTTATGCCCTCCTACATCTGTGATTGCCTGGGAGAACTGGGGAAATAAACTTTTCCAGAAAAGGCTCAATGCTTCAGCAAAGGTGCCTTAGGTCAGGTTTGTTCACTGGCCAAGCCAAGCCAGCCTGGAGCAAGAGGTAGTGCCCTCAGCCTCCAGCAGCCCTGGCATCCCAGGGCATCTGTGAACAGCCCCATGGACAGTCCCACAGCCCATAGGGTAAACAGCTCCAGAGAGCTCATGTGCAAAATGACTGTGTGCTCCTGAACTCCCAGAGCATCTGCCATGTGAGACAGGGAAGCTGCTTTTTTGCCTGCATGTCTTGCCAGCAAAAAGGCAGCATCTCTAGCGTCTTCAAGACACGTGCCTTGGGGCAGCCTGCTTTGATCTGCAGCACTCTGTCCAAAAAGATCTACTGCTTCCTAGTTAGCACCAGCGATTTCTAGAGGAAAGGAGAGTACAGGGAAAACCAAGCCCTCCCTGTTGTGGTGGCTCCTTAGCTAGCTGCAGCTCGACCACAGTTTTTCCCCAGGGAAGAAAGGTGCCAGATGGTTTGATAAATGCCTATTTGACCTGTTCCGTGAACTAAATTCAATGAGTTTGGATTTCCAGGCTCTTTATGAATCCATTAATCTTCTTAAGTGCTAAATTCATCTATGTATTATAAAAGGCTGTTTTTCAAACCTAGCCCAGCATAGTGCTGTAGAGATGTATTATGTTAAGGATGCCTTTACAGGAGCAGTATTTCATCCTGTCAGGGAAGGTTTATCAATAGGCTTGGCACAGATGGTAGGACATTGGGCACAAGTGGTTGTATTTCACTCTCTATAAATATGGATTCACTTGTTTTTATAACCCACATTTTCATTTTCTGTGCTGAAATACATTAAAGCTGAAGATCATCTTACTGTACAACTGTTGAGTATGGCTTTCAAGTTAATTAGGGCTCCAAAGATGCTTCTGTTTTGTCTGCAAGAATGGCAGATCTGAATGTGAAGCATCTTAAAATGTAAGTTTGAGCAGAGATTGCTCTGTCAGGTGACCAACGAGGGGGCTGTATATCATACTTTACTCTGTGACAAGAGGCCAGTGGCCTTGTGTATCAATGATTTAAATGTCTCTTGTAGTCAAATACCCATAACTTCTTGCCCCAGGAAGCTTCCCTCGTGTTGCTGTAATATGGCTGTGGCTGCCTAGAACGTGCGTGGCTGGTGGCATTGTGCTGCATGGGCTTTCAGCTTCCCTGCAGTAATGGGGACAGATTCATGCTCTCCCGCTCTGAAATCCTGCTCTCCCCTCTGAGCTGACAGATCAGCAATGTGTGTTTCCAGCAGTGCAGAGCCTCTGACGTGAGTGCTCTGAGTCGATCAGGAAAAGTCTGTGAGTCTGTGCATTGCTCTTGCTTTGCTCCCCTCTCCTCGGTGTCAGTCCTTCCTTGAAACTCTCTCTGCTCAGCTTGGGCATCGCTTACCTGTCACAGCAGCAGCCTTCTGGGAAGGACAGTGAACTATGGCTGTGCAAAAGCCCTGACAGGACTTGCAGTGTCATGAAAGCTTGTATTAGGCTAGAAGTGCCTGGTTCATTCTTTCATGATTCTTGTTCCTAAGCTCTTAGCAAAGGCCTTGTTTCACTGATTGCATGGGTAGATGCCAAATCATAATTGCATTTTTTTTCTTTGTTTTGAATCTCTTGATTAGAAAACAAGTTAAATTAAGGATCTGCCTTTTGCATGAATACTTTGATTTAAAAAAAAATTTCTTAGACCAGATTCCTATTGCAAAATTTTGCTTCGGCTGGTAAACCTGAACCAGCTATCGGTTACAAGTTCATGGCTCAAAGTCTCTTCACAAACCAATGCTGTTTATAGAATCTGCCTCTGGGCTGAGACACCTCCAAAGATGTCACAGAACTGCAGGGCAAGCCCAGCTGAGATGCCAGACTCCATTTATGCTGCCTTCAGGATGTCCATGTCACTGTGTCATGGGCTGAGGTACTCATAAAGCAGGGTCTGCTCTAGGAAAGCGCAGCGCCGTGGAGCCTGAGGCAGCAAAAGGGAGAAACCATGAGGACAAGGAGTATTTCATCACTGCTCAGGGTCACATCATTAGCCACGCACCCTGATGCCGCTCCATCCTCCAGTGCCTTGCTCTCCATGCACTGGTAGGAGCAAATCCCTAATGGCCTGACAGTGATGGGGTGAACATTTCATTCGTATTCAGCTTTCCATTTAAGTAATTCCATGCACGAAGGAGGACATTGTTCTAGCTTTCACCCATGACATGCTTTCAGTAGGGTTCCAGGTTACAAAATTATTGTCCTGCACAGACTCCATATCCCTGTCCCAGGTCAGACAGACACTGGTGTAGGGGCTGGTAGGAAATCTTCTAAGAATTATTTTTTTTTACTTATCAGTTGGTTTTGATTACATTGGCTGCCTGTAATCTGGGAGGTAGAAAAAAAAAATGGCTGAAAATTTCTGCCAAACTGGTGTGTTTTTGAACTACCTACAAATGCTTTCAGCAAAGCTCCATCTGGGAGGGTGGTGCGGGTGCTCTCCAGTCCTGTCCTCAGCATGAGGTGCTGGGCATTTACTTGAAGTCATAGGGAGGGACGTTCATGAGTTGCCTGGTGTTAGGATATACCTCCTGACTGAAGTTTATTCAGAGAGCTGGTGTTCCCAGAGTGAAGCATCTGAGGTCCTGGGAGAAGGCAATTTGTATGGTAGCTATTAACATGGTGCTCTTCACTGGTGCAACTGTTTTTGTGCTTTACAAAAGGGAGAAGTGATCAAAGTAAATAGAAAAAAGAAGTTATCTGATTTTTAATATAATCTCTTGGTCTCAGAATTCTGTCCCTGTGTGGCATTCCTAGGGGTCATAATCCATGTTTAACATGAACACTATTATGCCCCTCCCCCTTTTTTTCTTTAAATTTACAGCTAGTGCCAGTAATCTTCTGTGAAATGTAGCTATTGGCTATTGCTTATCTTGTGGAGTCTTACATTGTTTTTCTGCTTTGGAAAGAAATATGAAGTCCAGGGCAAGAGGAATCACTGTAAATAAAGATAACATTTGCTAGAAAGGCAGCAGATGCTGGCCAGCTGAGACTGGGAACCTCCTTGCCAATTTTAAAGAGGGTTGTTATGTATTTTAGCTAATTCCTGTCGTTGCGACATCTGGCTTCTAGCTCTTAAAAAAATTAAATCTTGATTTGTTGAGTTTTCCCCTGAGAATTTTTGTGGTCACAAATTCAGGACGAACCCAATCAACAGAGTTAAAGTTTCTTATACCAGGAAACTGCTGTTCCTCCTTGGGAGTATATGAAGTCTTACAAGAAAATAGCCTGTAATGATTATTACTATACCAGTGTGAGCTTTGGAAGACAGGGCTAGTTTGAGTAAGAAAAAAAATACTTTCTAGGCACATGAAGTGTGCCTTTCTAAATGTCTGCTTTGATAGAGTTAAGGTATAGGGTTTGTTGCACAAACACTAATAATATTTGTTCTTCCTTTCCCTCAATACGAATCTGATAGACACCCATGGAATTTGAAGAATCTGCTTCAGAGACCTCCAAAACAGTTTCAAAAGAGCTTTATGGAAAGTGTGAGGCATGGAATAAAGAACACAAATTAAAAAATGAAAGCATTATGAGTATTACTTTAAAGAAAAACACACAGTTAATTTTTTAAGCATAACAAAATAATCTTAATACTGAAAATGTGTAAGGTCTAAGAAGCAACTGTGTCAAGGGACACTGCCAAGGGGCCAGCTGTTGGACAAGCTTTAGATTTTACACGTGCAAGGTCAGCACCAAAAGCTCTCTTTGTATTGGGGCAAAGCTGATCTTTTAAACTCTAATATAAAGATGAATGCAAATATGGCAAATAGATATTTCTGGACAGACTAGATCTTGCCCAAAGCCTGATTTTGTTGACCCTGTGGTTAGTAGAACCAGTCTGATCTTGTATTCTGTGGTTAGTTTTAGCCCTGAAAATGAAAAGTTCATTACTTCTGCAGTTTTTCTTACCTTTGACCTTCACCACATCCTTAGATTTTTATTGTACTTCCCTCTTCATGTCTCTCTCTTTTAAGGACTAATTTAGAGTTAATTCTTAGCTTGTACAGCATAAATCTTATATTCTCTATGAAGAATCCCAAGGCATTTTAAAAAGACCTAAAACTTCCATTAGTTTTACTATACTCACCCATCCCATGGTTTTACTTTACGTACATATTGTAATTATTTGCTTTTTGGATTAACAGCTAATTTCACTTTCTACCTGTTCAGCATCTAAAATGGAGGTTTTGACCTGTGACAGATTTTTGATGTGTCTATTGGTCTGCAATGAGACAAGCTGTCCTTCTTCTGCCCACCCTTGTTTCCCCTGCCTTCTTGGTTGAAGCTACTTGTTCCTGTTCAAGACCAAAACTTGCCAGTGTCCTCATTGCACTGCTGCAGCAAGGCTGGCTGTGCTTGAAACTGCATCGCTGAAATGTCCCAGTTACGAATATCAGTTGCTCCCTCCCTCTTTTTTGTGTTTAGGTGCTCTATTTCCCCTAAATGTTATGAGTCGGTCTGGGCATGAGTGGGATAAACCAGGGATAATAAAAAGAAAATGTAATTGCTATATCTGAAAGGGCGACAAGCTGAATTGGAAAGATCATGCTCAACTGCTGGTTTGTACCATATGATTTGCTCATGCCAGCATGGATCTAGTATGGAGGTACAGGGAGGGGTGATTTTTATTTTCAGGACCCAAATAAGTTAACAATTGTATTTAAGAAATGTCTCAGCAAAAATAGGCCCTACAGCATAGCTTAAGACACACCGTAAAAATGCTCTTATTCAGGGACTTTTGTAATTTAACTCTTTTCATTAGCTGTACTTAGCGCAAACAGCTTTTTTTGAAGGTGACATCATTGCAGATTATCTACCTCCTTCCACATTTCTCCTGAAAAAATACATTAGCAGCCTCTGAGTTGTTTACTTATGTGCGTTAATTAAAATGATAAGCAACAAGTAAACATCTAACGACTGATCAGATCTGACCATCATACTATGAAAATGACCGCTGGGAGTTATCTGGCTTCAGCTGGAACAAGGTCAAGCTGTTCTAATAAGAAAGGAGAAGCACAAGGACACAAAGCTTGTTGTGTGGGATCACACAACACAGAGCTGTGGTTGTGTGGGATCTTCAATACACCACAAACCTGACCTGCACTGTAGCCCAAATGAGGTGGAGGTCTCAGGTAGTGGTCCTGCTCTCTCTCCTGGGCTAGCATTTGCACAGCTGTGTGCCAGTTGGATTAGGAACCACTGTCCATGGATCAGTTTTGGACAAAACTGATTTCCTGAGCTGGCTATTGGGGAATGAGAACATAGGGAAGCAGCTGTTCCCATCAGTAGCAATGGGGATGGATGGTATAAATCCACAGAGAGCATAGACCGATAGTATAGCATGGATTTCAGCAGCCATGTGGACACAAGCCTCACAGCTCTGAGAATCTTGTCGCTGAGTGTTGTGGCAAGGGCTCACCAGTGGGCTGTCAGCTCTTGGAGAGAAGTGGGCAGTGAGCGGTCGTGGAGGAAGCAAACAGTGGGGCTGGCATGAGCTGGGTGGAGGCAGTGTTCCAGCAAGTGCTCCCCTCTGCACCACACTGTGGGCTGGCTCCTCCACCTTTCCTGCAGAGCTGCCTTGTCCTCACAGGTGCTTGCACCTCACAACCCTGTGATGTGGAGAGCCTTTGTGTCTGCCCTGAGCAGGGGCTGGGTGGCAGGCAGAGCAGCATAGGACAGGCGGTGAGGTCTGGATCTGGCATGTGGTTGCTCCAGCTCTGGATGGGTGAGACAGGACTATGCTGGGAACTCCGTAGGACATGCTTGTAGCTGAGAGAACATGGACTGTGGGCATTAACTTTTGAATAACATTTTAATTTTTTAATTTCCATTTTGCTTAGACTCCGGACTGACTGATGGGCACAGGGGTACTGGGGAGTAGGGAGGAGAGGTCTAGGGAGGCTTGGGCTTTGTGAGGACAGACAAGAGGACAAGCAGGGTTTCCTTGCTGCAAGCGGTGAGGGTGGGGCGAAGATCTGCTAGACTCACAGCAAACTGTGTCATGCAGGCAGTTGTAAAAACAGGCATAGCTCCATGGTGTTTTACTTCTGGGCTTTTGATGTAAACAAAGCAGAGTGCATAGTGCCAGGAGTAGGAAAATGGGGAAATGTGATAAATCAGTAATAAAGGACAACTAGCTGTGTGCATATAAATTGGGATGGAGTTGGCAGTAGCAATTCCTCACTATGCTGAATGATTACATCTCAATGTGCTGTGACAGTAAGATATATATCAGACACTATGTGGACAGGCACTTTCTTGATGTATGAGTCTGGCAAGGAGTCAGAAGACAAAGTATAGAAATAAATGATAAAATTGCAATCAGACAAAGCTTGATGCAAATATCTGTGCTGAAACAGCTGATCGATTATTTTAATAGGGAAAAAGTAGTGCTGAAATTTGCAGATGCAGATTTTTTTTTCAGCCAGTAAAGCTTAAAGTAGGTTTTGATGAATTCCAAATCACTTGAAAGCCAGGTAATTTGGAGCAATGTTATAGATAAAATAGATGTTGACATATGTAAAGTAATATATATTGGAAGACACAGCCTGAACTGCTCACAGGCATGGCCGAGCTCTTGGGGAAAGAAAGACCTGAGAGTTGCTGTGAAGGGGTGGTAGATCAACTGACAGAAACCAAACAAAATGCTTTAAGTAGCAAAGACTGGGACAGGAAAAATAGCAAATAATAATGCATCAGACTATTATGTCTTTTAGTAGTACATCCTGTTCTGGAATATGCAGGGACGTGGGGGACATGGATTAGTGGTAGGCTTGGCAGTGTTAGGTTAATGGTTGGGCTTGATGATCTTAAAGGTCTTTTCCAGCTGAAATGATTCTATGATTCTATGTCCAGCGCATGTCTTGCCACCTCAGAAAAGACAGAGCAGAAATAAAATTTGGAGATGGAATTAAATGAGACATGGGACTAAGATTTCTCATTAGCCTGGACTGAAAAGACTGGACTTGTTTAGGAGAGACCTAGAAGGTGATAGGACTTGTTTAGATGGAGAGACCCAGAAAGTGATAAGTCTTGTAGGAGCTGTGAGGCTCTCATTGTCACTTTTGAAAGCATCTGTGAGCAAGACAGTTAACCAATGCTGCACAGATCATGGGCAGTGTGGGACACAAATGATCACAAATTCTAGAGACGAGTGAGACATCTCTGCTCTGTGCCACAGGGCACAATGACCTTCACCAGAGAATCCCCTGGGGATGTGAAGGTTCACTTTGATTTCATTGGGCTGTTCCACTTTCTTCCTCCTAGCTGTCACTTTCAAGAGTGGAGCTGGGTTTCCCTGTTCTTGGCTCAGACTTTTTCTGTAGTGGGTCCTCCAGTGACTGCTAACAACTATTATGACCGAGTCTGCTCTGACAGCTGAGGTCCAGCTCAGAACACATCTGGCCCAAGGTCAGCAGAGCACAGAAGGTGATCCTACTCCCAAGGGCTCGTGTCAAGTCCTTGTCCATCAGGACTGTAATATTTGCCAATTTAATCCTATTGATGTATCTAAATCTAATTTAATTGGCTAATGTTATTCAATCCTTCGTGAGAAAGTAAACAAGTGTAACAGACCACCAACTGTTTGTAGCCAGGTAACGACTTATGAAATGTCTGCTCTTACTACACTGCTACAAACAAGTTTGTTTATCCATCAGTGTGACAGCTGAAATGGTGTCACGGATACAGGTTTCAAACAGAAAAAAAAGGAACTTTGAAGCTCCATTCAAAGAAACGGGACCTTTATAAGAGCGCCCTTTGGGTGGGAAAGAAGGTGCCAGGAGAGCAGGGACAACTTCCTAGTGTGCTACATGTTGCTCTCCTAATGGGTTAAAAATCCCATCTCAGGAGGAATTCAGCAGAAGACCAGCAGCAATCAGCAGCTCTGGCTGAAGTTTTGTTTCCAGAGCTCCCCACTGGCCCCCAGACTCCCTCTTGTATAGATGGCTCGCCTTAATCTAGGCTCTCCTCATTCCTGCTGAAGCTTCATATTCAATGCCTGGAGCAGAGACTGGAGGATTTGTTAATACCCATATGTTCTGGTATCACCTCATAGCCTTACCTATGCTTGGCACTTTACAACACATGGTGAGTGTCAGATCCTTATCTACATGGCTGAAAACCTAAACAGATAGCAAGTGACAGTGCTGGAGAGGGACATGCAGGGAGAGGTGAACTGACTTACCTTGTCTTACACAGCAGAAGACTCTCATGTTCCCAAATCTGCTGCTCTGTTTCTGAGCCTTTGTCTGTTTATTTTCTCTGTAGGCAACTTACTTTTCTATTTGTTCATTCAATCCCGCTGTTGAATTTTTATTGGTAGGTACCTTACAAATAAAAATTGGGTTGGGTATGAACTCTTGAAGAGAGCATGTGCATTAGTTACTTACATGCATTTTCAAATGACAAGAGCAAAATAAAACGGTAATTAAAGTCTGAGTTTAGACTGCCTTGCTCTGTGGATAGAATTTGGTAATTTACAATCACCTTGGTTTTGATCTCCAGTATACAGAAAGATGGATTATTTTATTTAATAAACTGTTTTCTGTGGCATTTTAAGTTTTGAGCTGTTGTTGTTGACTGTTGCCCTAGACTGGGTCTGAAGTTCTCAAAATTCTTCTCTGCTTTAGCAGTCTGGAGACCAGTTTCTCCGGGAAGGCACTGCTCACAGGCCCATGGGTTTCCCCAAAGAATTCCCCAGCAAATGCAAATTTCCCAGCACAGTGACTGTTGAGATGCGTCCGTCCTGGACGAGACCAAGCTCTCTTTCTGGAGACAATAGACACCAGTCACTGAGCCCTGACCCCAAGAGTCTGTGGGATTTAGTCCTATATACTGTTCTGAGCAGCGGATCACGTCTGATTACTGCACACAATCAAGAATAGAGTTTGTAGGACTCAAGTAGAAAGGATCTCATTGCTGTGTGGTTCCTAAAAGATCTTTTCTAGTGTGAGACTTAGGATGCAAACTGCACACAGTACAGCTGTTGCACAGCTGGGACAGAGGGCAGCAAAGAGAAAGTAGGTAGGTAACACCCTCAGTGATCTCACACTGCTAAGCTTGTTTTAACGTTCAAAACGTATTAATGAAAATACAAGCCTGAAAGTCTGAAAATTATTGGGAATATTTCTATTGCCTTCACACTGAAGGAGTACTCCAAATTAGGGCCAGAGGAAAAACATTAAGCCCAGCAACACACACACACAAGAAAGCAAAAGCTTTTTTTCCACCTGAAGTCTTGCTAATTTAAAATCACAAATCATAACACAACAATGTTGGCAGAGTGGAGCCCTCAAAATGCTGGCACTAAAACCCATCCAAGGCAGACCCTGGCAGGGGCAGCTGCTCAAGCTGCCAAGGTCAACAAGGTATTTTCCTGGAAGCAGGTTCTCTCTCTTCTTCCTTTCCTAACACTTGGGAAATGCACTAAAGGCTTTATGGAAATGCTTATTTTAGTAAGTGAAAAAACAGAACATTTTACTTTAGGAGAGTCATAATGATTAGCTAACTTGTGAGTTTTTGAGACAAATCTGCTTTTTACGTATTACAGTATTTATTTGTTTGTATTCTTTTTCTAACATTAAATTAAAAGAAAAACAGTTGTGAAAGTTTACAGAATACACAGAAAATAACCCTGTGGAATTTATCTTCTTTCACCTACTGGGTAAATTAATAAATCTTTAATGCTCTGTTAAACAATAAATTTTACTGGGTTATGGTTTTACTGTTCAGTGGATAAAGAACTGGTTGGATGGGCACATCCAGAGAGTGATGGTCAACGGCTCAATGTCCAGATGGAGGAAGGTGAGGAATAGTGTCCCCCAGGGGTCTGTGCTGGGACCAGTGTTGTTTAATATCTTCATAAAAGATATTGACAGAGGCATTGAGGGCACCCTCAGCACATCTGCAGATGATACCAAGCTGGGGGATGCAGTTGATATGCCTGAGGGATGGGATGCCATCCAGAGGGACCTGGATAGGCTGGAGAGGTGGGCCTAGATGAACTTCATGAGGTTCAACAAGGCCAAGGGCAGGGTCCTGCACCTGGGCCGGGGCAACCAGCATTATCAGTATAGGCTGGGAGAGGACATACTGGAGAGCAGCCCTGTGGAAAGGGACTTGGGAGTGCTGGTGGATGAAAAACTGGACATGAGCCACCAATGTACAATGGCAGCCCAGAAGGCCAATCACATTCTGGACTGCATCAAAAGAACTGTGGCCAGCAGATCAAAAGAGGTGGTTCTGCCCCTCTACTCTGCCCTGGTGAGACCTCACCTGGAGTATTGAGTTGAGTTCTGGAGCTTCCAGCACAAGAAGGATGTGGACATATTGGAGTGCATCCCGAGGAGGGCTACCAAAATGATCAGGGGAATCGAGCATCTCTTGTATGAAGACAGGCTGAGAGAGTTGGGGCTGTTCAGTCTGGAGAAGGCTCCAGAGGGACCTTATACTGACCTTCCATTACCTGAAAGGGGCCTACATGAAGGCAGGGGAAGGTCTATTCAAAAGAGTTTGTAATGACAGGACAAGGAGTAATGGTTTTAAGCTAGGAAATGATAGATTTAGGTTGGATAACGTGAGGGTGATAGATCACTGGAATGGGCTGCCCAGAGAGGTGGTGGAGGCCCCACCCCTGGAGTCATTCAAGGTCTGGTTCGATGAGGCTCTGAGCAACCTGACCTAGGTAGATGCCCCTACTTGTGTAGGGAGGTTGGATTAGATGACCTCTAGAGGTCCCTTCCAGCCTAAAACATTCTATGATTCTATGGTTTTGATACAGAGCTGTTGCTTTTGTTATATTCATCCTAGTAAACAGAAATTGCTGTAAGGCAGAGTAAGGAGATGCTTAGACATCTAAATTGTTGAATTTAGTGGAAAAGGACTGTGTGGAAGTCCACAGCTGGTCTGAGGACTCAGGGATGGACCTTAGCTTTGAGCAGATAATGATGTTTCCCTGAAAGAGCCTGGGAAGCCTTGAGGCTGAAGAGTCCCAGGCAGTGAAGGAGATAAGAGGCCTAACGAGCAAATTCCACAGAACAGCAACCTGGCAAGAAGTCAGTGGAGGAGCACCAACCAACCAGCATGTGTAGGGAGAATGGACTGAGCTATCCTACAATAACGAGAGCTTGAAAAATATGTGCTACCAATGAGAAATTGTTGCTAGGTAAAAGATATGCACAATGTAACCAATAGCGGAATAGCTTGTACTGTGTGCTATGCCAAAGAGATTATAAAAGATCAATGTTTTACTAAATAAACGGCTTTCACTTGAATCACATTGATCATGGCGTGATTGACCCGAGCTCCTGCAGGACTGAGTTTAAAAAAAAGTAATTTCTTTGTAAGTAAATCTGGGATGGTTTCTTCAGCATTCAGTGTTATGTGCCATAACATCATTGTCACCTGTAATATTTACCATTGATTAAAATATTCTACAAAAACTGTTCATTGATCTCTCCCTCCTCCACATCTTCTTCTGCTTAATATGGAGATGAATCTTCAAAGGCCTTTTGGAATAAGGATACTAAATAATACAGAGGGGTAAGACATATTTGCTAATTGCTAGGAAAACATACCTTAAAATCAAGTTTCCTAGTGTGATGCTACCCACTCTCCCCATCCCCAGTTACACAAAGATGGACCCAAGTGTACGACAACTCTGCTGTTTCGCATGTATTTACACTTATTTTCATGTGTTCAATGAATTAGTTGCATAGCAGAGCTGGGCTTGAGTTGATGCCATGGAGCTCTCCCTGCTCTGCTGCGCCTCTCTTTTAAAAGCCTGGTCACACTTTCGATATATTCCCTGGCTTGTTAACAACTCTGCAATTCAGCACAATCCGTGTGTTATCCCTGCTGTTTTCAGGACTAGCCCCGCCACCATGACCATTTTGTGAAAAACAGTGAAAGTGAAGACTCCACTGGATGGCCAGCAAGGGAGAAAATCAGATTAATCTTTCAGTTTCAAAGTGAGTTCCACTTAAACTCAAGCAAATTCCCTTCTTTCCCTTGGGTATTTCCTTTATGCAGATAGAAAAATTAGCTATGGCCACTGATAAGGGAAAAATTGCAATTACTTTGATAATATTCAACATGAACTCTTTCAAGTGGAATGTGCTACTAGTTCAATTATCTTCCACAACACAAAACTAGGCTCAAGTTACATATTAATCATAAGAACATACGGTACAGATGTGGCCAGATTTAATTTGCTTGTAACTGATCTTCCCATGGCAGTTACTAAGAGCAGATACAGTAGAATGCATGGACCTGCAAATACACCCCCCCACCCCCTTTAAGGTCTTTAACATCTTTGTCAGCGACATGGACACTGGGATCGAGTGCACCATCAGCAGCTTTGCTGATGACACCAAACTGTGTGGTGCAGTTGACATGTTGGAGGGAAGGGATGACATCCAGAGGGACCTTGGCAGGCTTGAGAGGTGGGCCTCTGTCAACCTCATGAAGTTCAACAAGATCAAGTCCAGCAAGGTCTTGCACATGGGTGAAGGCAATCCCAAGCATAAATACAGGCTGGGTGATGACTGGATTGAGAGCAGCCCTGTAAAGAAGGGCTTAGGGGTACTGGTTGATGAGAAAAACATGAGACAGCAATGTGCACTCACAGCCTAGAAAGCTAATTGTATCCTGGGCTGCATCAAAATAAGCCTGGCCAGCAGGTTGAGGGAGGTGATTGCCCTCTTCTACTCCAGTCTCCTGAGACCCCACCTGGAGTACTGTGTTCAGCTCTGTGGGGCCCTCAGCACAAGAAAGACATGGACCTGCTTGAGTGGGTCCAGAGCAGGACCACAAAGATGATCAGAGGGCTGGAGCACCTCTCCTATGAAGACATGCTGAGAGAGTTGGGGTTGTTCAGCCTGGAGAAGAGAGAACTTATAGTGGTTTTCTGGTACTTAAAGGGGGCCTACAGGAAAGATAGGGAGGGATTCTTTATCAGGGAGGGTAGTGATAGGACAAGAGGTAATGGTTTCAAACTGAGAGAGGGTAGATTTAGATTAGATGTAGGGAAGAAGTTCTTCACTGTGAGGGTGGTGAGACACTGGCACAGGTTGCCCAGGGGGGCTGTGGATGCTCCATCCCTGGAAGTGTTCAAGGCCAGGTTGGATGGGGCTTTGAGCAACTTGCTCTAGTGGGAGGTGTCCCTGCCCATGGCAGAGGAGTTGCAATTGGATCACCTTTAAAGTTCGTTCCAACCCAAACCATTCTGTGATTCTATGATTTCTTTTTTCTTAAAGAGTTTAGGACTACATAAAAAGCTATCAACTTTCTGTCTAAAATCTTAACTGAGATTACAGCTATGGGAAACACATTTCTGAGGTAAGAATTAATTCTGTGATGTACAGGACTGGGAAAGAGGCTTTAAAAGCCTTTAACTGAGGCTAAATCATAAGAAGTCAAAAAAGCTTCTGTGCTTGCTTCAGTCCAGCTTTCACAGGATTGGAGCAGAGGACTGTTAAAAATCCCTTAAGGGGAAGAAAGTAAAAATTACTGTAGGTGCAATAACTGTGTGTACCTGCAAGTGAAAAAAATACCTCATGGTAAACGTAAATGTTGGAACTGGCTTTGTATTTTTTCGTAGCAGTAGAAAAAAATACACTCTCCTCAAACTTCTGCACTTATCTTTATGGTATGCACAAGCATTCAGCAGAAGTTACTGCTGCCCTGCTTGCCTATGATGTATTTCCTGTTGTGCAGATATTTTAATTTATATGTGACTGTTTGATATAATGTGCAGCAGTCTCCTTGGTAAGAGTTACAGGTATGTCTCAGCTCACTAAAAGCAGTGAAGAAACTAGTCTGAAAGACAGGCTTATTAAGAAAATGAATATGCTTTATGGAAAGAAAACAGACTCTTTGTGGTGTCTGCTTTAGCCCATACTCTGTCAATTTAGGTTATAACAACAGATGACTCTTACTCAAGTCAGTTGAAAAACTTACTTTTTCTGTAGTTTTTGAAAATCCTCTTCTACCTTGTATTTTAAAGCCTGACATTGAGTTCTAACTGCCTTCATTAAAGATGTTGAGAACTAAGTGCAGTGGAAGAGAGCGGGACCAGAATTGTTTGCATCCAATATTTCAACCTAGATTCACAAAAAAACATCACGAGCTTTGTCAGCATTTCCAAGTATTTGTTTAAATAACAGCACTCTGAAATAACTTCCTTAGAGAAAAGAGCAAAAATGGAACAAATATGGAAGTTAGTCTGTGCATTAACTCTTCCTATTGGTTCTAGTATCCAACTCTTGAAGTATATACTCCAGTTCAATGCTACTCAGGCTATAACATCTCATCTTCTACATTGTCCTTTCTAAATGAATTGAGTAACCTTACTAATCAAGCTTCTGAAGTAGGTAGTGGATCTTCACTTAGAGGCGAGTGGCACAACATCTTTCCTGACCCAAAGCAAATGAAAAGAAAAACAATGCTAAAACATATGGAAGAATTCAGCTTTGGTGATGAGATAAAAAACATCCCTCAGATTTTTAAATAGTCGCATGCTGTGGGTGGCATGACAGTGGCCAGGACTGTCTAAACTAGGTTACCATTTCCATGCAATAATCTTACCACTCTGAGACATTGAATAACCTAGTGTACTTTTATTAAGTAAATGGAAGCAGAGGTTAATGAACATTTATTGGACCAACTTAACACCTTGAGATCACAGGCATCAGTCAGACTGAGAGGCAGCATACTGATAAGATCAAGTTTTCTTTACAAATTTATGAGCCCCTGTACAAAAATAAAGTATAAAAGGGGCAAACAGAAATATTTGTTTCTTCCCAATCCCAGGGCTGCTTCTGAGGTCACATTCAGCATAAATTTAGAGAAGTCCGAAAGGTGCTCTAAATTATGCACTGGTATTTACAGTATGAGAAGTACCCCTCTCCAGTTGGAGATTGGAAAAAAAAAATAAATCATAACATTAGCTCTGCACCTGCATGAGTCTTCCCTCTGCAAGTGAAGCTTCCAGCTGAACTTATGGCAGCCTTTTGCCCTCTATGTACCACACAAATAACAGACACATCAGAAGGGTTTGGGCAGGGCAGGAGGGAGTGGAGGGGTGGACTGGGCAGACTGAGGAGTCCTGGGCCTGCTCTGCGCTTCCTCGGACTGTGCGGAAACCAGTTCACAGAGCTCACTGGGCTGCGCGGTTCAGCTGTACTTAAAGCCTAGGGGGTTTCCAAGTCAATCTTTTGCTACTGAAGGTTTCTACAAGGAAAACAGTCTGTGGTAAAGAGGAGGCAGGACAGTATGCTAACTGATGTGCTTTACAGTTTTTGTCTCTTGATAAAAGGCTATACAGTGAGAATAAAAGAAACAAAGCTCTCCAAGTTAGTCTTTCTACTGTGTAATATTAACTGAATGGTAGCTCCACTTAAGAAAAGCATATTAGTTACATTAAATCACTACTTATTATCATCTACATAAGGCAGAAGCACCCTCATGGGCCTTATGGGTTTTCTTTCCTTACAGGCTGGATACACAGAAACTCCAAGAAAATTCACATTAACAGAGTCAAAAGTGTGTAGTCAAAACATTTATGGTGGACTATGCCCAAATTATCAAAACTACTTTACCTGTTTAATGTCATAAACATTTGAGATGAAGAATGTGTCACTGAAGTCAGACACCAGTGCTTACCAGAGAAGTTTGTATTTCTAACACCAGAAACACTCCACTGCTTGATTTTCAGTAGGTCTTCCCATCTTTGTGCTTTACTGGGAAAAGAGGTAGTTTTGAGAGTGAATGAACCTGCCACTTGGACTGGCTCAGCTCGAGTGTAACACTACCATTGCCACAGCTGATCTACAGGAACACCTGCTAAGGTTCATCCAGGACTACAATGACACAGCATGACTACTTGAAAAATTACCTCTTATCACTAAATAGTTCACGGTTTGCACTTATCCCCTTTTACAGGGGCTAAATTCGGAAATGATGAGCAGCTATGATTACTGCAATAGGTTCCCTCTTACTGACAGATAGTTTCCCATGGGTTACTTTCCAGCACTCCACAGACACAAACTCAAGGGACTCAGTTACAGTACTTGTTTTGGGATGCGGTCACACAACTGTGATTCCAGCTGTAGCCTAAGTGGGTTCAGCAGGTGGGGAAAAGCGATGGATCAAGTTCCCTTCTGCCCTGCAGGCTGCAGGCTGTGGTGCGAATACCTCACAACAGAAACACCTTGCCTGACCTGCCTGGCTGGGATGCCCAGCTGGACCTAGATTTCGCCTGAGGATTTTACAAGAATAGAGATTTGACCACCTGGCCTGCAGTTGGAGTAGGCAGGAGAAAATTAATAACCTATGCACTTTATGATAATTGCCCTTATGATGAAGGTTCAACCGTGAGAATCTTTTCACGTGCAGTGGTCCCAAACAACCGGAACAGCCCACAGATCAATTACAGCTGATAGTTCAACTTGGAGGATAAATCCTTTGAGAACACTGTATCATTTTAATATAAACACTACACTTCAATACTAGACAACAGCACAGCCAACCAAGCTTTGAAATTAAATCATTTTAAGGAACATCCTATTTCCGACACCAAGAAAGAGGTGGTGATGTTTGTCTCTGTTAACCATTTTCAGAAGAAAATGGAAACCACCTGGGCCAGGGAGAGCCTGAAGAAGGGAAACAAAACACTGGGTCAGCACACGGTTACATTTCCTTACTTGGCTCTGCTCTAATTCTAAATGAATTGAACTTGTGCTGGTACAGACAGAGCAGAGCCCCTGAAACAGCCTACAGGCTATGCCCCTACAACAGCCTTCCCTTAACATACTTTAAGAAACCTTTTCTCACTGCACGAGTCACTGATTTGTTCTTGAAACTCCTGTGATGAAATGAAGGACCCAAAAACATTTCATTGTTGAACACATAAAAGGAAGTATATTTAAAATAAAAAAAATTGGTCAGACTGTAGAGTCAATTACCATTTTGAAAGGAATTTACAGGGCTGTTGTAGATGAGTCTTTTGGAATAGTCAGTTTATCGCAATACCTAAACTGGTTTCTTCATTGCACAGTATTTTCTTTTAAAATGTGTGCATTTTTAAACAATTACATACATATTAAAAATCAGCGTTTCTTTGCTTAAACTTAATTAAAACGTTAATACTCTCAGACAACACAGATCTGAAATGGTGAAACCAGTATTTGCCCCCTCCCACCTTACAACAAATTAAATTGAGACAAAATTACAAACACATTTCACTACATGATTATTATTAATAAAAATCAGTTTTGTTTTTTTGTTTTTTTTTATAAAGTTGCCCAAAATGCAAGGGATGTGCATAGGTTTACAACTTAGTCAGAATAATATTTTACTTTATTCCCTTGGGTACATGTTCCCATGAACGGAATGTACTTTGCTGTAGATTACAGGTTTTATCAACACAGATACACCAACGGCATGAACGCTTGCGACTGTCCACATGCATTAAGAGTCAAGACCCAATT
Organism: Eurystomus gularis; assembly: GCA_013400335.1. Taxonomy (NCBI): domain Eukaryota; kingdom Metazoa; phylum Chordata; class Aves; order Coraciiformes; family Coraciidae; genus Eurystomus; species Eurystomus gularis. The sequence continues at coordinate 21,657 of VZZY01009095.1, read as the reverse complement.
TCAAATTTCTAAAAGTTTTACAGAGTTCTTCAAAGAGACAGTATCACATTATCTGGATGTTACACAAAAGTACTTAAAAATACTATCCTAGAAAAAAAAAAGCGAAAAAAGGCCTTTAAAATCCATGAATTTGTTTCGTAACCACTAGACTAATTACTTCAAATAAATAAAGGAAAGCAAAGTATTCCAATCCATAAAATCAGACTCTAAAAAGAATGTAGTGTTCCACCCCCAAGTTAAGGTAACAGAATCATATCATTATTACTATTAAAATAGATTATAGAAAGCAGCATCTATTTTGTGCAGTTTTTAGGGGCCCTTGAAATAAAAAGCTATGATTTCAAAAAATATAACATTCCAAAGGACTGAATAATACATATATTTAAAGATACATTTTATTAAAGTTTAGGAGAAATGATTAAAAAAAAGATACTGTCTCTTTAAATTAGTGTTTAATTTTTTTCCCCCCTCCTCCTATCTATTTGGACATGACAATAATTATATTTTAGGTCACACTACATCTAGGTAGTCTCTAGGGGCCAAGACCTGTTGACACAAGGTCAGTAACGAAGAGGTTTTCCATGTATGAGGTGGTTCCCAGTAATGACAGATTTTTTTTTCAATTCTCTTGTGACTGGTCTAGTAGACCCAGGAGACTGGGACCCACTGTGAGGCTGTACACACAAGCTCGATGGCTTCCTCCAGGTGCCTGATAGTTTCATCAATTTCGTTGTTGATAATTGTTAGGTCAAAGTAGTGTGCATATGTTCTCTGTAAGATTTCAGACTCCTTCTGCAGGCGCTGAAGAGATTCATCCTGTTTGGCAGTCAGAAAAGAAAACGGGAAAGAGAGAAGTTGGATCCTTTCGTACTCTTCTACACCAGCTGTCTAACTGTTGCTTATAGAGAAGGAACTGGGCAAAAAAGCCACAGGGAGGCCTAGGTGGTTTAGATCCCCCACCTAAATCTATAGAAATCACAGGGGAGAAATGGCACAATTTCTCTCTTGAAGCTGACATTCAAACAGTACTTGGTTATTGACATTACTTGAGACAAAGCACAAGTCTAGTGTTAAAAAAGAAAGGCAGAGGATGGAAGCTTAGAAAAGCAGCACAGACATGAGCAATGGAGACCATGTATGAACAAAATGTACAAAGTGCACAAATATGAGCTATTTGGCATATGTCCAGGTAAGAATACGAGAAACAGGAGAGGGTATATTGTCAGCTATCAGCTGTTCCCAGTTTTGGTAATGTTTTCTGTTCAACAATGGTCTGCTGGGTCTACTTCCTTTAATAAGGATTACTCTGCGGTTCCTATTTCAGAGCAATGCCATTTCCAGTGTCTCATAGTGTGACCTCCTGAAGATGAACTGCACAGCCCATGCCCAAGAAGGGCCAGAGACAGCAGGCTGGTGCTCTCCAGAGCACCAATGTCCTTACAGAAAGTGCATCCTACTGTGTGGGTGCGCTGCTGGACTGGGCAGCCAGCAATACTGCAGTGATGGGCTTTGTTAGTGAGGTCTGCCTTTCTGAGAGAGCAGGATTGCAAAACGCTTCTTTCTAGGGCTCTGCAGTGATTTAAAGTTTGAATTATCTTCCTGCAAATTCCCTTAGAAATGTGAAAAAAAATAATTTGTTGTTCTCAGGAACCTTGAAATAGCCACAGGAAAGTAGTCAAGTCCTTCCTGCCCCACATGTTTGGGGTGGATATGGGGCAAAATTAGATATGAACAGTAGAGACTCCTGCTACTCTTTGATGTATAGGGTCTTGATCAATTAACTGGGATACACTTTATGATAACATAGTTTTAGGCTACAGGAAGTATGGACACAGGAGATTGGAAAAAAAAATAAAATCATAACATCAGCTCTGCACCTGCGTGAGTCTTCCCTCATGCAGGGAAGTTTCCAGCTGAATTTATGGCAGCCTTCTGCCCTGTGAAAACAGCTATAGGCACCCCCTACAAACTCTCCCTCTCCCTTTTTTTCTGTTTAGGCTTCCAAAGTATTAGTAATTACAGTGGAAGAGCGGCTTTCAGGTCCTCTGAAGGCAACAACCTGCGCTGAGACAGTTCTCCTTCCCTGTAGCTATGAAACCAGTCACTTCTGGAGAACTTCTGTACCAAAGTTACAGTTCTGCTTCTGTCCTGAAGCTGCAGCCTCAAATGAGGGTGGCATGTAGCATTCATTTGATAATCACTACTAATTTCATTCAAAGTCAGAAAAATACTCCTCACATGTACTTCTGTACAAGGGATGCTCCTTGTATGGACCATTATGCATCACCAGTGATGCCTGGAACCTCCATAGAAAATACCAGTGCATGCAAACTTAATCTATGCTATCAACAAATTGGACAATATGGGTCAATACTAATATTAAGTATTTTTGTGGAATATTTCATATGGCCCAGTGTTTTTAAGCTAAAAACCTAATTAGGTGAACTGCCAACTTCTCATCGATTCCAAAAGAGACATAAATTTCTACCAGCAGAGGTTCTAAACTTTTCTGCTTAGATTAACCTACAAAGGAGAAAAAAAAAATCATACATGTCAAGTAGAATATTTTCAGTGCTTTAAACAGATCTAGCTAAGATGAATAATATATTTAAAGCCAGTCTTAGTAAAATGATATTGCGCCTTTAAAAGAGTTTTAATCTCATGGCACAAGGCTAACAGTACCTGAAAAACCCCCATGAAGCCTTAGAACTGTTAAGTCTTACGTAGCTTTTTAACTGCTATTCAGATTTCCCATCAGTGTCATCTTTACCTACCAGTATGAGAATGAAATCTTCTTACTAAAGCATCTAACTTACTGTGACTTACAGGAAAAATCTAAAAAGCTTACAGCTCTCTCATCTTAAAATCTCAACTGTTAGGTAGAGACGAATGAGTACTAATATTTACCTTGCACACATAGATGCCACAAAACGAAGAGTTTCACAAATTGATTAAATGTTAGTATTTTTCTGACTTAGCTTCTCCTAGATCCAACTTTAGTGGGATCAAATGGGTTGCATTTTGGAATATCTAAATTTCCTAGCCTGTTGGAAATGTAAAACATTTACTTCTTTCATGTACTTCTAGGGGCAGTAATAAGTTTGGGATGGGGCACTGCAGCAGTTTTCAAATAGGTTCAAACTTTCTAAAGTACTGCAAAAGAAAAGAGATTATAGTTCTTGATTTTTTTATTCTGGGACCAAATTTCACCTGTGTTTGTGACAGAGCAACCATTTGTACATTCAAAACCACATCAAACTTGAATGTTTGCTAAAATTAATCTTAAAAGCTAACACTTCCTCAAAATTTTTACTGTAGTAAGTTCCTCTCAATTCCTCTAAAATTTCTTAATTAAATTCTGAATAGCGAACATCCCAGATTATTCTCCAAGAAGAATATTCTCCAGCAGCTGTGTTCTCAATGGTGTTAAGAAAGAAGACATTTACCAAAATGTTCAGCTATCTGCAGACAGACAAATGAATGGCCACAACTTCAGTAATTTCACATTTGGGAGCAGAACATAAGTCTTTTCTTCTTCCCTTGGCATGCATGCAGTAGGCATTTTCTGTGGGTCTAAGTTGCAGTGCATCAGTTACTGGAAGAGATTTTTCTTTCCTATCACTAGAATTCAGATCATTTTCTTAACATTATCTCCTTCACCATAGCTGGGGCAGAAAAGAATGAAACATGGCTCTCCCACATGCATAATGGGCACCAGTGATATCTTTGGTCTCTGAGGGCTGGTTTTTTTTGGCCTTAAAGTACATAGGACAATAGCTGCCACTTCTGACAGCCAAAGCACAGCCTAACAAATTACTCATATTCCCTTCTAAGGCTGTGAACAAGGTGACACACCATCAGGCCTTTACCAAATTTGCTCCAACAGATAGAAATTATCCTTAATTTAAACAGCTGGTGGATTGCAAGCCTCTTAAGAAAAATTCCTTTTATTCTTTGGCTGTAGGAAGGGAGGAAGCATAGCTAAAATTCAGAAAAATTTGGCTCAATAAAGATTTAGATCAAAAAAGTGGAGCCTGTCAACTCCTCCTTGCTGCTGCCTGGGCAATGGGATGTAGAAAACAGCTGGAGGAAAGAGGAACTATTCCAGTGCTTCCTTATATGCTTTCTCCTCTCTCTGTTTTAGCACAACAACAATCTGATTTAAGTTTCCTTTGTGATTAGACAGGTGAGTACACTCTGGGAGATTTCCTTTATGTTTTAAATTGGCCTTGTACTTTGAAGAACTCATAGTGCACTGCTATATTCAGTTGGAAAGTATAATATTTTGTCTCCTAAGTCTTGCTGTGTGGTCCTTGATTATTGTGAGATTTCGTGTGGTCTATAATAAGCTAAAGTGTCTCAAGAGAGATACTTTTAAGGCCTCCCTCTGCACTGATTTTACCACAAAGTTCTGATGTACAGCTGTAAGAGTAGAAATTTTACTCTATAGTTTCTTTTTACTAGCAGATAATTTTAGCGCAGATATATGAAGTCATTATAGCACTACATTTTTATTTTAATGGTGAAAGTAATGTTGAGTGGGAACAAGCATATCTACGTTCTAAAACTACTGAAATAACCAGGACTACCTTGTCAGCCCCTAGCTGGTACTTACAGGCAATTTTCTGCACCATTTTGGCAGCTATGTACAATTAGTACGAGTGCAGGAAAATGAAAAGAAAAGCAAAGATGAAATTTAAGAAAACATAAGGAGGGGAAAAAAGGACAGTCATTTACAGAAGTGTTCTCAAAAAGCATAAGTAAAATAAACAAAGCAGGATAAGAGCGTGAACAGAAAGGGATACTCATTATGCAAATGAACCTTTCAAAAAGAAAGCATGAATGGGAAATACGAAACACACACTCTCCACCCTTGTTTGCTGCCTTGCAGGCTGCTAACACGCAGACAGCATTTGCATATCTCCCTTCGTGCAGCCCAGTAAACCTTGAAAAATGGAATGCTGTATTTGGGTAAGGTCTGTTGCTATTCCCACTGCCTGCCCCTCCCTCTCCTTAAGTTTGATGAATAAATTAGCATGCTTTCTACGTGTGGCCTCAGTTCAGCAATTGATGTACCTGAGTGAAACCCTGCATGCACAGAGACTTTAGTCACATATCTTAAAATAAAAATACAGTCTTACAGTGTGAATGCAAATATTTAGAACGTAACACTTCTACTAATATTTCTTTAGCATGAACAAGTATTTCCCTACCACTACTATAATTTCTAGACTATATTTCTGTCCTCTTCCCATTGTACTACAGAAAACACTTTCTCCCTCACATTAACACTTTCTCCCTCAAATGTCTCTGTATTACATCCTACAGCTGGAAGATTTAAAGTTAAGTACCACTGGCAGATGAGAGAGGCCAAGAGGGAGGTGAGACACAGGTATGGAGGCAACAAACCCCGGCAATTACATAATTCCACATGGTACCTGGCTGCCTGAGTGCCCCTGTGCGCACAATGCTTGCCTGACACATCCTAAGAACGATTCTAACTATTTTTTTCAGTGATGCCATGCCATTTGCTGCCACAAAAGCAAATTCAGCGTAGAATACAAACTTTGTACTATTTTCTCAAGATTGCACTGATTTACAGCATACATCAACACCAGTTAAACAGTCACTTCACTAACACTGCAAATTGTGATGTTCTGAGAGATCTTCGTCTGTAAACTCGTGACGTTTACCAGTTAGGGTATGGGCCCATTAGACACCGTAACTTAACTGCTGTGAAAGTTAAAAGATCCTTCTTCCCCCTCCCACTGCTCTTCCTGGCTATATGCCTTCACTGGTTGTTCTAGCATTGGTGCCTGTCAGAGCCTTTGTGAGCTGCTTGAAAACTATCAAAAATCCAATTTAGAGCTTAAGTAGCGCACTAAAGGATCTGGGAAGTGCCACGGCCAGCGCAAACTGGCAGTACATGTTCCAGAAGCAAGTTGGAGAGAATCACTCCCTTCAGCAATAGTGAACTAGTAGAATGCCTCAGCTGCCAGTAGAATTGCAGCTCAAGGCCACTCTCTATTTGCTATTTTAATAATCCTTCAGGGTATTTGCATTTAAATATGTTTATCTTGTTCCTTATTTTCCTGCAAGCCTCTGCAGTGATGTCATAGTTTTATAGTTATGATACTGTAATTACACGTCTATAGAAGCAGGCTGTAGAGACAAGGCTTCCGACTTTATTTTTGTGTGATCAAGGAAGACACCTAGGAGATCTGGAACGGATCCAATTGATTAAATACCTTAATAAAATGGTTTCAAAAAGGCTGAGCAGGTAAAGCATTTGTATAAATCCTGTTTGCCCTGTTGTGAGCTGAATCCACAATTGCTTGATATCATCATTGAAATCAATAGCAATCTGCAGAGCGGATACTCTATAAACACTAAGCAGGAAATTCAGGATGTGGACCTCTATGAATACTTAACATTATTCCACAAGCAACTACCCCTTTGGTCAAAGCTTCCAAATATTAGAGAACAATAACAAGCCTATTTCTGATATATATTTGCTGTATAGAAAAAAGATACTAAAAGATAAAGGTGGATGACAGCACAGTCACGCACACTCATTTCTTCAGTTCAGGCCAGCTGTAACCCAGTGCTAGCATTGCAACTCAGAATTGAGAAATTTGTGCTAATGATTTGTCAAGTATTTGGAAATGGATCTTTAAGCTAGGGCAGGGAATTAAAATAATACTTTTTTTATGAACTTGAAGTTCATATTTTGAATTAGAAAAATCTGTTAATAAACACATCCCAACCAACTTAATAATGCTGCCACACAACCATCTCTCTGCCTCTCCATTTACAAACAAGGAAATAACTAAAAAGTCTTAGCTGGATATCTGAATCTCATTCTTAGTTCTCTTTCTGATAGGCCATTAGATTGCAACATGCCATACCTCATTGATGCCTGGGGTAATCGTAGGTGCAGCAATAAAAACAACAAAAGGAGCAAACTCTGCAGTTCTCAGGACCTTCAATGCCTAGGTGAAAAAAAACAACCAGATACTTAGAAGAATCCCCCAACAATCAATGTGAAGTAAGTTTAGTCAGACAAGCGAAAGATACAAAATCACAATTTACAAGTGCTAGAATGTGTTTTTAACTGATCCAGAGTCCAGACCTGAGTAATACAGACACTTAACTTTGTATTATTTCATATTTCTGGTGGTCAAACAGTATGTTTACCCTTAAATAAAGGGAGTTTTCATGACAAGGAAAGTATTTTCAGAAAGGCTCTGCCTATACAGTCTCAAAGAGTGCAGAATTCTGTTTGCATTTAAATGGAATAATTAATATAATGTAAAAAAATTCAGTCATGCCATAAATAAAGAACCAACTGTATTTTAGAATAAATATTGATTAGAATATAATTTTTTGTTTAACTTTTCTACCTACCAACACTTTATTATTTTCTGAAACAAATCAAAATGTGATGTGAGAGATTCAACAAAAGAGAGGTTTAAAAAAAAGTGAGCACAGCAGTAAAGCATAAAGAAGTAAATGCAGCACCAATCCCCTGAACCAAATCTATGCAAAAGAAAAGAGGACAAGAGTTCTCATTAAGAAGTTGACTTAGTCATAATTTACTGAGTGACACATAGAGCTGCCATGCATGAAACTTTGGTACAGATCCGAGCTAGACAGAAGTGCAGGACAGTAAGTAAACATACCTCAGCTGAACTCAAACACATGGACAAGATAAAGTAAGACTACTAAAGGTCAGCCTTTTTCTGCTCCTTCCACTTCCTGTCTTCTCCAAAGCTTTTTCATTTAAAAAAAAAAATAGCCCAAACAATATTCCACAATCCATCCTTTTCCCAAGCTAAAGAGGTTTTAATTTCTGCTGCTTGAAACTCATCTATCACCTATGCCAACCTCTGCTAGACAAGAGATAAACCCCATACGTGAAAGTCAGGGAAAGTCCTGTAACTAAGAGTACCCAAGGGGAAACAAGCAAGTGGTGTAAGATAACTGGGACTAAGTCCACAAACAAGCTGGCCTTAATGAGCTGAGAGGGGTGCACGAGGAAGCTGGTTAAGAAAGAGGCTCACTAGACACGTTAGAGGAAGTGTAGCAAAGCTGGCTGTTACCAAATGTAAATATGTTCTGACAAAGATTAAAGTGGCTTCTGAGAATTGTAATGCTTCTGAATAATGCAAGTTGAAGAAGTCTGTTGAGAGAGTTTGCTTTTAACAGCAGCTCCATTTGAACTAACTATAAATGTTGATCTCCCTGAAAACTGTTAAATGTGGGATTTTATTTCTCAGAACAGCACTACATTAGCATACTATGTGAACTGCCCTAAATAATTTAATCAGGTATTGTTATTTCCATTATGTAATTCTTGAAGAATTTGAACTTGAATCTGTTCACCAAGAAGAAAGAAGGCAGTCAATTTAAATAGATAACACTGATTACAATTTTAATTTGTCTTTCCTCCCGTTTCCTTTAATCTCCCTCCAATAACATAAACATCACATTTGTCCATATTAACTGTTCTACTTAAGAAAACACATAAACACGTCTCTGTGAAATGAAAGTCATGACTATATGGACATTTCAAAGGCAACATATCAGAATTTTCCACTGAAGATTTTCTATAATCAATGAACAAACTATTAGTGTTTCTTGAGAGCCTAATTTTCCTTCCTTCCCTCTTCCAGAAAGTAAAACACTGTAAGACAGAACAGAGTATATAAAGTAACAACATTGAGCTGGTCATTGTGCAAACAGGATCAAAACTGGTGATTGATCACAAATGTTTCTGACCATGCTCAGTAGTGATATGGGAACCAAGAGTCAGTTAGGAACAAGATTACCCTCTAACAGAGCATCAAAGAGAACTTTCTGAAAATATCAAAATTTTACTCCTGGCAGGCAATGTCAATCACTTGTTTTGATACATTTTGCTGGACATGAAGTTAATATAGTAAAAAGTTATACAGTAAGTAATTCAAGCAACAGTGGTTGCATATCAAACTAAGCTATGGATTTGTTTCTGCTGTATGTTCTTCTAACCAGAAAATTACCAGAATTTGACTTCATAGTTTGATACCTTGGTCCTCCAGGCACTTTTGTACCACATTACTGTACGCAGTAATTATCTAGTGTGCAACCAATAAAAACAAACATATCCCATAAAATAAGGTTGAAGGATTTGTGTAAGTCCCATTTTCATTTACTTCTAATTAGTTACCTGAGGTTCTACATCAAGTATTGCAATTAGTCCCTGCTCATGGATCTTTCGTATTGTTTCCAGTTTTGTCCCATACATTGCATCCTCATGGCTGCCGTATTCCAAATATTCATTGTTTGATATATCCTGCATCATTTGGTCATGTGATACGAAGTAGTAATTTTTCCCATTTTCTTCATCTTTCTTTGGAGGTCGGGTTGTGTCTGAAAATACAAAATTATTTTTAGTACAAAAGCAATATTAAGCTTTTCTATGGCTTTTTGTTTGGTTTATCAATACTTATTCAGTGAATGATGACCTCTCAAGCTACATAGAGAATAATGAAGCATGAGCTCAAGGTAGGCAGAGTGACAGGGTCTTGGAAAAGCAGGAGTCTAGGGGATGTGTGTTGGGAAAAGCAGGAGATGAAGAGATGTGGAAAAGGTAAAAATTAAAATATAACAGGGGAAGAACATAACTATTGAGGAAGGTAATAAAAAATCTTTACCTGGTCAAGACTATGAGACTGTAGCAGCTGCTTTCAACAGCAAATAAAGGCCAGATCTCAAGAGGTTTTACAGTTTTTAAGCAACTCAATTAACATCTTCATTTTGCTCTAGGGCCAGTACTGGGCACAATCCTGTTCAACATCTTCATTAATGATCTGATGGGGCAGAGTGTACCCTTAGCAAGTACACCAATGATACAAAACTGGAAGGAGTGGTTAATACTCCAGAGGTTGACAGGAACCTCATGAAATTCAACAAGGGGAAGTGCCAAGTCCCATATCTGGCGGGGAAGAACCCCATGCATATGCTGAGGGCTGACCAGCTGGAAAGCAGCTCTCCAGAAAAGGTCTTGTGAAGGTTCCTGGTAGACAGTTGAACATAAGCCAGCAATGTGCCCTTGTGGCAAAGAAGGGCTAAGAGTACCCTGGGCTGTATTAGATAAAGTACTGGCAGCAGGTGGAGGGAGGTGATTCTTCCCCTCTACTCAGCACTGGTGAGGCCACACCTGAAGTGCTGTGTCCAGTTCCGGGCTCCCCAGTACATGAGACATGGATGTACTGGACAAAGTCCAGTGAAGGGGCACTAAGGAACCGGAGCATCTATGAGGAAAGGCTGAGAGAGCTGGGACTATTCAGCCTGGAGAAGGAAAGTGTCAGGGAGGATCTCATCAATGAGTAAAAATAACTTAAGTGAAGATGAGTACTGAAGAAGTTGGTGGATGTGCTCACCAAGCCACTTTTCATCATTTACCAGCAGTCCTGGCTAACCCAGGAGGTCCCAGTGGACTGGAGGTTAGCAAATGTGACACCCATCTACAAGAAGGGCCAAAAGGAGGATCTGGGGAGCTACAGACCTGTAAGTCTGACCTCAGTGCCAGGAAAGGTTATGGAGCAGATTATCTTGAGTGCCATTACGCATCATATACGGGACAACCAGGCGATCAGGCCCAGTCACCACGGGTTTATGGAAGGCAGGTCCTGCTTGATGAACTCTCCTCCTATGACAAGATGACCCACCAAATGGATGAGGGAAAGGCTGTGGATGTTGTGTACCAAGACTTCAGTTAAGCCTTTGACACTGTATCCCACAGCATTCTCATGAAAAACCCAGCTGCTCGTGGCTTGGATGGGCATATAATCTGCTGGGTAAAAACACTGGTTGGATGGCCAGGCCCAGAGTATGGTGGTGAACAGAGTTAAATCCAGCTGGTGGCCAGTCTCAAGTGGTGTTCCCCAGGGCTCAGTATTGGGGCCACTTCTATTTGATATCTTTATCAATGATCTTGATGAGGACATAAAGTGTACCCTTAATAAGTTCGGGTAGGAGAGTTGGTCTGCTTGAGGGTAGGGAGGCTGTAGAGATGGACTTGGACAAGCTTGATTGATGGGCTGAAGCCAATGGTATGAGCTTCAACAAGGCCAAGTGCCGGGTCCTGCACTTGGGCCACAACAACCTCATGCCACACTACAGGCTTGGGGAAGTGTGGCTGGAAAAGTGTCTGGCAGAAAGGGACCTGGAGTTGTTGATCAACAACCAGCTGAACATGAGCCAGCAGTGTGATCAGGTGGCCAAGAAGGCCAACAGCATCCTGGCTTCTATCAGAAATAGTGTGTCCAGCAGGAGTAGGGAAGTGATCATCCCCCTGTACTTGCCACTGGTGAGGCCACACCTTGAGTACTGTGTTCAGTTTTGGGCACCTCAATACAACAAAGACATCAAGGTGCTGGAGTGGATCCAGAGAAGGGCAATAAAGCTGGTGAAGGGCCTGGAGAACAAGTCTTATGAGGAGCGGCTGAGGGAACTGGAGCTATTTAGTCTGAAGAAAAGGAGGGTGACGGGAGACTTAATTACTCTCTACAACTACCTGAATGGAGATTGTAGAGAGGTAGGTACTGGTCTCTTCTCACAAGTAATGGTGATAGAACAACAAGTTGCACCAGCGGGGGTTTAGACTGGGCATTAGGAAAAAGTTTTTCACTGAAAAGGTTGTCAAGCCCTGAAACAGGCTGCCCAGGAAAGTGGTTGAATCACCATCCCTGGATATATGTAAAAGCTGTGTTGATGTCGTGCTTAGTGACACGGTTTAGCAGTGGACTTGGTAGAGGAGTGTTATGGTTGGACTCGATGATCTTAAAGGTCTTTTCAACCTCAATGATTTTATGATTCTATTCTATGATTCTATGCAGGTATAAAGAAGATGGAGGAAGTCTCTTTTCAGTGGTGTGCAATGACAAGACAAGAGGCAACGGGCACACACTGAAACACAGGAGCTTCTGTTTGAATGTAAGGAAACACTTTTTCACTTAAGGATGACTGAGTACCACCATAGATTGCCCAGAGAGGTGGCAGAGCCTCCATCCTTGGAGATATTCAAAAGCCACCTGGACACTGTCCTGGGCAACTGATTCTACATGGCCCTGCTTGAGCAGGGGGATTGGACTAGACGACCTCCAGAGGAAGGGATCTCAACCATTCCGTGAACACTGATAGCCACTTGTTTCTCTTTCTTCTAATATTCCTCCCACAAACTGATGTACTCTCATATTTTTCCACTGTCTTACTTATATTAGTGACATAACTGAAATACCACATCTCTTCCCAATCTAATCTCTTATCTTCCAAAAACCTTATCATAATTTCAAGCAAGGTATCAAAAAATTGTACTTATCTTCTATTTTTAATTATACCTGTTACTGTTCTTAGGATTAATTAGCAATGTTCTGATGATTAATTAGCATATTTCAAAGATGGAAAGTTCTACAGAAATATTACAGATCATACTTATTACTTTAAGGAATTCAAGAACAATGGATTATATAAACAATATAATATCACTATACTACTCACTGCTGCCCTAGATCTACTAAATTTAACATACTTCTATTTTTCTCTGAATCATCTACTTTTGTAAAAGTATTCCTGCATTTTCTTTTTCTAACTTAATTTCTTATGAGGTTTTCTTCTTCTGAGTGTGAAAGTTTCAGTCTAGAAAGTGGGTGAGGGCTTAATTTCTTGTCAAGAGATATGAAAGCTACTTAGCAATAACACACTTTTTGAACATATTGCTTCCACAGACCTATGTGGTAAGAGATGTGTGACCTACTAATCCTTTTAATTAACTACCACATGACCTTTATGATCAGGTTTTCAGTAGGTAGATAATTTCTTCATAAAGCATTCTGCAAAACTCCAAACTCAAGAGTCAGCTGAAAGGCAGATCAGCTTCCCAAAATACTTCCAAGTGTAAGTGATATATATTTTATATAATCTATTTATATCACTAACATAAGGAAGTAACTTGAGTTTCTAAGCATCAGCATAAAGTGCTATTTTAAAAGCTCTAAATATCTTAAATCTGAAACATCCATATAGGACTATATTAGATATAACACAGGAGTTACAGGAGACCATTGCTCTTCTGCAGTGGGGCTGGAGGTCAAGTGATGTCTAAAACAGGCATCTAAACATCACACTGATGCTTAAACACCTGAATTTCATCCTGATTTGCAGTCTAGTCTTTTTAGTCTTCTTATATAATTAGTGCAGCAATTTCAGTGCTTCCACAGAGCAGGAACCTTATGCAGGCAATCTAAGGCATGTTCGTCAAGGTGAGCTCATTTTAATAGATATTTGAAGATAAAATAACTAGTTTAGTTCTTCTACCTCCCCACAGCAATACAGCTAGTACTGGAGAGAGACTGGATGAAAAGCATACTGTAAAACATTTATTACTTTTAGTGCTTTGTAGTGGAAAACATATTTGCTGGGTTACCACTCCCTTTCCCTCATATAATCTTGTCTGTATTGAACAACATAGGTGCAATGTATGTCACAAGCTCCTGGCACTGCACTATTAGACACTACATTATTATTAGACACTATTATTAGACACTACAGTGTCTAATTCAGGGTTTTAGTGTCTAGGTATAAACAGCAGTGTGACAAGCAGTGCAGTTTCAAATTGCTGGTGGGATGATCTAATGGCTCGTGCTTTCAAAGGGGCTAAGTTTTTCTGTTTTCCTTCTGCTGGTACTGGTCTTTGGCTAACTTCCTAGTGAGCAAGCCTGGGGAACTGAAATTAACTAATCCTTTTCCCCTTCCACATACATTTACAGATAATTTCTTAAAAATAATACTTTTTAGCAACAACAAAATCCTTATAGGTAAAAAACTATCTAAGTGGAATTTTAAAGTAAAGCACTAACAAAGTATAAAGAAAATGAAATTGATGCATGATAGTCATCAGTGCCAGTTCTGAGCCATGTCTGGTGTTTCTGAAGTCAGCCTGAAATACAGCAGACAGAGCTAGATGCTGGATATTCTTGTTTCAGAATGCCTAGCTTGAGGAAAAAGTGTGCACCTCCAAAAGATCATGTAGTAGGATGCGCAATTCCTGCCATGGCATTGATAGAGACTGTCATGAAGGGAAAACATCCCTGTGCTCTTTGTAACAACCCACTTGAAGCAGTGAAGTTAATTGTGTTCTCTTTTTCTTATTGTCATCTGTGAAAACATGAAGTTATTTTAGTCTAACACCAGTCCTCAAGGCTAGGCTGTGAAAAGTAATGTAAAACATTCAGATAAGGTACACATTAAAGGTTTCTTCTAAATCCAGTTTATATTTCTTTTCATGGGAATTATACACGGTTTTAAATGTCAAGGCTGCTCCAGTCTTACCTGAACTGTAAATGTAAAATTAGCACAGAAAAATGGAAAATGTTTTAGCTTCATTCTAAATTAATAAACATTTGGGGTAGGGAGAAGTATGCTTAACAAGAAGATTGGCAAGTACTAAAGAAAAGACAGTGCTTAAAGTGCTGCTACTTACTAGCCCTCCCTCTGAAAAAAACAGAAGAAGAAATATTCCTGGTCCTATCACACTTCCCACCTCTAAGACAGGATTTGTCTCAGCAGAACGGAACACAAGTGGTAGTACAGAGGGTGTGTTGCCAAGGACGATACAAACCACTTTGCAGTACATTGAACATTGGTACTTACGGGGAATGGGGTAAGCAAATCTGTCCGGGTGTTTTGTGATGAGTGTGTTTTTTATGTGTCTTCTTCCAACGCCGTGTGCACCTAATCCACAACACAAAAATGAAGTAAAAATTTTCCACCAGAAAGGGTTCAAAACTATGCTGTTACGTCCAGAATAATAACTCAAAATTACCTAGTAAGACTAGTGTTTTCCTTTTGAATGCTGGCAGTTTTACTACTTCTTCATACGTGACGAGATCTAATTGATCAAACACTAAAACACAAAAGAAAACCCCACAAAGATAAGAAAAAAAGGCAGATTAAGGGTAATAATTAATTGTGCTACAAATTATAATTTTAGCAAGTTTTAGATTTACAATACAAGTAACATGTTATGAAAAACAAAACCATTTCATTATGCAATTAAAACAAAAGTGTTCATTTAAAAAACTGTTAAAAAGCAGTAACCAAGCTACTGTGAAATGCTCAGGGAAGTTTGCATGTCCTTTCATGCAGTATTCAGCAGACCACAAGAATTAGCTAAAAAGGCATGCCATTCACGTTTGCATTCTTAAGAAATAGCAATACTAAAGGAAAATCTGTAGACAGAGACCAACATGAATACAATATGAGAACATCTATTTACACTAAAGATAGGGATACTTTCATAACCATGTTTTAACAAGATCTCTAAGAAATGTATCGAGAAGAGTGTTAATACTTTGCAGTATTTATTCTTCAAAACCACCACCGTATTAATTGTAATTAGAGTTCTCTTTAAACACACGTGCCAGTTAAATTGACATGCTTTTAAAACTCGTGACAGAATGAAGAATTCTAACAAAAAGTGATGGCATTACATAAAAGAACCTCCACCATATTTAGGGAAAAATTGTAAAAGTATTATTTCAGAAATGATTTCAACTGCAGTTGAAATTGGATGAATTCCATTATGCCTATCAAACTACTGTCAATTGCCAAGGTATATAATGATTGACAAATCAAGTTTTGTTCATTAAAAACAGCTTATTCTTCCTGTGCCCAATAACACAACATCTATGGTAATTCTTGCCAAATTCTAATGATAAAAAAAAGCCAGGAGGCAGTTAATTATATTTATAAAGAGTACAGCAATCAGCAATTGTGAGCAGAATAACAAACAAGAGTTTTCAGTTCTGTATTTATGCATGCTATAACAAGAAGGGAGGAGAGACTGCATCTAAAGTATGGGATCTTTTAGTGTTTCCAAGCCCTAAGCTGGTGTATTCACCTCAATTGTATCCCATCCACCTTCTAGGATGAGTCTAGATACATCCCTCTCTCTTTCCTGTTATCCAAAACCCCTTAGGAAAACAGGCAATGGCGGGAGCTTTAGTTTGCTTGCTCCAGAAGTCCCCAGCTAGCAAGATCAGCATTAAGACTGTGGAGCCTTCCAGAAAGCTTTTTGTACTAAAGTCCCAGTTAAAGCAGCAAAGGATTTAACTTAATCTATTTCTTTTTATAGGGCAGATTTTTCAATTCAACAGCAGTCTTTTTACCCTTGAGAAAATGTAAAACTACATCAATTTGCTCAAATTACAGATTAGTCAATTGACATACTCAACTCTTTAAAAAGACCTTGAAAAGATACAGATATGAAAACTTCCTAGTCCTTTTGAAGCATTTTGAATTTCATCCTAAAGAAGAACCTCTTTCAACCTTTCCCCAAATATTACAAGCAAGAATTTAGTTGTATTTTTTTTCCATTCCACAAACATGGAATTCTTATTACCGTCCTTTCTGCAACTTCACACTATTTAAACAATTGATAATTCATTTCATATTAGAAAGGGTTGAAGATCTACAACACATTAAACAGTTTTACCATTCTAACCATCTAGGCCTGTGAGTATCTTTTCCCTTTAAAAAAATAATTTAAAAAAATCAATCCTTTATTCTCTTCTTGAACAAAACCATATTATGTTAGATACAAACAACAGGAACAAACAAGAGAAATGATACATATTAATGCCTTCAGCACAAACTAGCAGCATGGAGAAGATGTGTCTCAGTCTACGTGCATTTAACTGATGATTGTAGGGTTTTCAAATGCAAAAGAAAAATGATTAATAATTTTTAAATACACACAAGATATGAGGAATACAGGGCACATTTAAAGACTGAACTTTAATGCTTCTGTGTTACTAGCTAATAAAGAAAAGGACTTCTTGAAAGGAAACAGTAAGAAGCAAATAAAGAGGCATTGTCACTTGACAGGTTACTTACATGCACAGAGGCCATTGGGAGTAAGACAGCATGAAAAATGTACAGGGGTCATTGAGATATGGCTTGTAATATATTAGTAAAATAAAAAGTATATGCACAAAATAAACTTTACCATGCAATAGTCTAAACACAAGGCAAATAAATCACATTAAGAAATGATAAACATATTTTATAAAAGCTTGGCAATTTTCTACTTTATGCATAATATAAAGCCTAGTTCTAGTATGTTCTAAAGAGTGTTCTTTTGTGAAGTCCTCAACAATATTTCAATAGAATAAATAAAAAATATATCTAGATATCACTGCAGTATATCTCTAGAACATTTATAAAAATGTCAGTGAACCTAATAATGAAAAACATCTTTTTTTTTTCCTGTGGCCTATGGTATGAAACTGACTTTACAATTATAAGATGTATGATCATGAAATTGTCTCTTGAAGGACACAATAATATTCAATATGGAGGAAAGAAAAACGGGATGATATTTTTCTTGTAAAGGAGAATATAGTTGCTTTCAACTGTAAAAAGTAACTGAAATACGGTCCTCTTTACTTCATAACTATGTCTGATTTGCAGAATAATTTCATTTTTAGTTCCAATAATTTCACAGTATCTTGCCCCAAAATCTTAGCACTCAAATTATTAGCTAGCCACACAAATCTTAGCTGACTATGAAGCATTTTACTGGGTCATTTCTCAGCACTCCAGCTCAGTCTCATCCCTAAGACAAAAGTAACAGGGAAGTCCAAATAGATTACATACTAGCAAACAATTTATTGAATTTTATAGCGAGATATAAGAGAAATAAATTCTACTTTCTTGTAAGAGCAACATTTTGACATCTGGATTAGACTTCTCAGTTCCAAATTAATTATACTTATTTTGGATCCACTAGAAGAAAATATCTAGTTTTCATTGAGACAGATGCACCTAAAGCTTGCAAAAGCCAGAGCTGCCGTATTTCTAGCATGATGGAGAGTTCAGAGAAAGTAAATTCAGCATCATATCAGTTAAGCTTAAACTCATGTGACCATCACAGCATTTCAGTGAACCTCTTTATATCCTGCATTTGGCATAATTCCCCAGAATATTACTGGCTTTAATACCTCAAGGACGCTAAGATCAATAAACATTTCTAAGAGAAATCTTGATGGAATCTGTGCTTTCATTAACTTTTTGACTTCATAAGGGGAAGGGTAAGTGTCAGATGGTGTTCTGAAAAGAACAGTTTCTTTTATGGTCATTATGGTTATTTTTAATGTTCATATTTCTTGTTTTTGGCAAACATTGTGCTCTGATGTAAACTGACTACCAGCAGTGATGGTGGCAAGCACTAAGGCAGGCAAACTGCAACTCAAAGTGGCGCCAGTCTTCTTCAAAATGTCCCTCATGTCAAGATAGGGAAGTCTAGATTATCTTCTTTTCAGAAATTTAATTGACACAAAGTCTTTGAGCTAGTTTTGCTCCTGAAGTATTGCCTGCTCCTTCTCCTTCCCTGGCCATCCTCTTTCCTTTGCAGCGTGCTGTGCTTAGTCACCCTGATATTATTCACTATGTAGTTGCACTGTGAACTGTATTAAGAAATGTATCTGCCTTAAAGAAAAAGAAACAATCTTTTCTGTTGGGCCATTCTTCAACTAATCCAGTTAGCAGCATGGCCACGCAATACTATACTGCCACAGCTGAAGTGGGAATGTGTGCTGGGAGCAATTGACTATACTTTAAAAACAGCATTGTCAAAGACTTTAGGTCATAAAATCCAGTTTATTCTCAACAGTTTTTGTCAGGGTCATAATTAGTAAATCATGGTTTAGTGCTACTGCAATGAAGGGGAAACATTAAAACAACGAGAATGTTAAACCAGCAAAAGGAGGGAAACAAGTGAAAGCTTTCAGTCTCTACTTGTAAGGGTTTTCAGAGTAATGAGTAATTTTATATTTAACTGTGAACACCTTGTATGTGACGGTGAATTAAGGAGTGTAAATGACAACTACTGTTCTTTGACTTTCTTAGATTTTATCTTCTAATGACTTTTAAGTAAACATAAATTGCGTAGTGCTGATATATATATCTGTATATCTCTGATACAGACAGATTGTACAGGCAAGGAGAAATGTGAAAATAGATATTTCTATTGTTTAATTTGTGCATTCAAGAATGCAACAAAAAAACCCCCAGAAATTAATGCAATATAAAAAATAATTTCATTCCACTGTTTGGACAGGTATATCTTTGAATTCTAATAAAAATCTCTGCAAGTCTCCCAGGAGACCATAATAACATACTTATCATCACAGTATGTGATATCAATGCAAAAGCAGTAGAACCAATTTCAACACATTGAGTATTTTATATTAGAAGAAAAGAACTAAATTCGGCTCACGAATGAAGGGATCTTCCTTTTACTATGAAAAATAACGAATTTTGCTCAGCAAGGATCTCTTACTCTACACTACTACTTTCAAAATTTACAGGAACAATTCAACTTTTCAGCAGTCTAAATAAAAAACTAGAACTTAGGATTCAGGCAGAAATTACTGCAAGGAGGATAAACTTCCACAGTTTGTCCTGTTTGGTAACTGTAAATAACACACTGACTATGCAATGGCTCTTATCCTACTTCCAGCTGCAATGCTTCAAGAAAAATGCGCTTTCATGATATTTTCATATATATAATCTATAACTATAAACACATATGAACAAGGATGCTATTGAAAAGTCTTCTGTAGAGCACAGTACAGTTATATAGACTGCAAAATTCATATTCTGTTGGTTTCTAGTGCTCCTTTAAATACAAAAATGAAAACAATGTCAGTGCATACTACGAGATATTATGACACATTCATTTTGTTGCAGCTTGCCTCTCACTGATTAAGCTATATGCTTCAATAGCAAAGAACAAGCAAAGCAATGTTGGCATAATTAGAGTTTTACTCATATTTTCCTAAGTAACTCAGTATGTTTATATAACAGCGCCAGCTGAACAATTAATAGTAAGGTTTAGATTGTAAAAGATTTAACCTGATAAAGATACATTTTTTTTTCATACCTGCATTGTGCTTTGCCAAATATTTGTCTTTGTACTGCTTTTTTTTCTTTCCAAACCAAGTACAGCTGGCCTGTTGCTCCTGTTTGGTCTTCTCCATGGCAATACAAGCAACTCGCCTGGCATATGGAGGAGAAAAATTTTTTTGTTGTAATTACTGTATTTTTAAAAAGTCACACAGAATGAACTAGAAACTAAGACATTTTAATAGATCAAGAGTACGTTAAAACTTTTCAAAACCTTTTTTCTTTCTGACTTAAAACCACTTATATACAGAGGCATTTTGAAATAAAGAATATCTTCGTTCTGGTAGATCATTACAGCTCACAGATGAAGTGAGCATGGGAGAAGGGTAGCTACTAAAATGGCTGTACACCACTTTGCAGCAGATTAGACTGGAAGAGCGTGAGGTCTGAAAAGACCACTGTGGTCTAAATTACTTCAGAGGAAGTCCTGTTGTGTATTTGTTTTGAGGTCGATCTCTACGATGAAGTATTGCAAGCGTTCCTGTTGCAATGTATACCAGTGTCTCTCGTATGACAGGGCTTGCAAGGGAGCTCTTGAGATGGAATGAAACGTCCTGTCTACCTCTGTTTCTCTTCTAGCAAAATCTCCCTTAGCCAGTCCAGACAGCACAGGTGGACTTTATAGCCCTTTACAGCATTCTAATTCTTTTACTTGGCAAATCTTGTATGAAATATTTTGGGTGCAATGATCCATATTGAGAAACTTTCTTGAGGCATAGCCGTAACTTTAACTGCTCAGCACTTGTGTGCCAGAGTTTGTGCTGATACATTTAAAGTATTTACTGAACAGCTTCTGCAAGAAGTTGTTTAAAGGCTCCGCACTGTTTCTGTGGTACTCAGTGTGATCGCTGTTCATTGAATCCGTTCTTCAGGAATGTTTGCACTGTGATTTCTTTCTACTTTTTGGCTTTCACATGAAAAATGAAAAGGAGAGGAACCCCCAAAACTCCCTCAATGACCTTTGTGCTTGATGTCTTGCTAACACATTATTCCTGCAGCACTTGCACTTCAGCAGTGCTAATGAAAACACTGTTTAGAACCTAGAAGAGAAATTAATTGACCCTCTTATGTAAACAATTTGTATGTAGCCTTCAGTCCTACTTTCCTACAGCATGCCAGAAAGCACAAACCATGTTTACTAATACAGATGTTTAGTTTTCTAATGTAATCACACATATGGGGGTTGCATGGAACCCTTATTGCTATGCGTATACGAGAAAAGAAATGCCACAGAAACTGAGGCAATACATCAACTTTTTTAAAATAAAAAATGATAGAAAAACTAAATATACAGCAATGAGAAGCATGAAAGATAGAA
>VZZY01009094.1:107339-168334 GCA_013400335.1 Eurystomus gularis | reverse complement strand
GTCCCCAAATGACTGCACGGAATAATACTCTTCCTGTGGAGAATTACAGAGCTTGAAAGAGGGGAATCACCTGGCATATGTCTCCTTTCCACTTACACAGACGGGACCTTCTGCTCACAAGTCACTTTCACTTCTCAGTCACATGTCACTATGAAAATATGGACTATGTTTAAAACATTAGTGCAGTTGATGGACGTTTTAATTAAGGCTTTTTTAAAGCTTTGCCAAACTGTTTTTGTAGTAGTTGACTGAAATGTCAGAACTTCCTCTCATTAAAACTCCCACTTCAGCTACATCCCTTGTGTTTCAGAAAATCTTTTTTCACTGCTTCCACTCAGCTATCAAGAATAACTTACTGAAAAAGGTTATTTTCCCTCCTGAAGACCTGATTTGTGATATATTCTGCTGTGACACATAGTATTTCAGGTTTATGTTTATTTTTTGTTTCTGGGCAGTAATATTAAGTTACAAGCTGTGAGTCACTGTGTGCTTTTCTTTTTTTCATTTTTACAGCTGAAAATGAATTAACTTAGTGAAACATTTATTTATTTTTTAAATCTTAAACTGTCTCAGTTTCTACACATGGGATTGAAGATAGGGGTTGATTGAATGTTTTCTCAGCTGTATTAGTCCTGACTTTTTCTACTAGAGCTGGCTGTTGGGTGTTGAAGACCATTGTGCCCATGTTAGATCTAATTCAGCTTTACTAGGGGTTGCAGGATGCTGCCCGCAACCTCTGGAAACCCTCTGCATTCTTAAAGCTAGACTGGTTGTTATCGAAAAGATCCATCCAAAAGCTCTGTTGCCACCTGGATTTAGAGACGGTGTCTCCTAAATTTATACCCCTCTTTTAAAAAGGCCATTCCAGCAAAGGTTTGCTAATACAGACTTGACACAGAAGGGAAGTTTATAATTTGGGTGTGTATAGACTACTCTGAGACAGCTGCTGTGCTATGGCTTTGGAGTTGCTGTTTCCTTTGATGTGCCATCAGATTTGGGATAAAAATGTCCCATCACTGCTTTTTTCCCTTCTCTTTCATCAGTTGACTGGTAATTTCATTTTCAAACATAAACTCATCACTCTCGCTATCCTGGTGACTCATATTCTGAAGTTATCGGATCTTATGTGTTAAATAAGACTGAAATCAATGGCACATAACCCGAAATGAAACCCATTTCCAGCTCATATGATTGCTAGCACTACAGGATGAACAGGTCAGCTTTCTGGCATTAGGCAAATGGAACTCTGCACATACACGGACAGAAAACACACTGAGTAAAAAAGCCTCACAGCTACCTACTCACTCTCTCAACCAGAACTTCACTCGAAACCAGAGCCAAAAATTATTGACAAGATTTCAGAAATAAAAATAACTTCAGCATATTCCTTCAGTTGAGTGTTTTGATAGAAATCTACTCTTCCTGTATTTGAAAACACAGTTTGTTAACCTTTTCTCAATATAAAGCTTCTTTTTCAATGCTGTAGAGAAAAATACATTTATGTGAAGGCAAAGAGAAGACTCTCCTGTTTCTTTAAGAGCTGCTTTCCTAAACCTTTCTAGAGCAAATTTGCTTAGTTTGTCCATTTATCAGCCTGTCAACACATCCCTTGTGTTCTAATTGTGCCATCTGTAGTTTTGGGTTTTTACAGTTTTCAGTATTCCAAAGATTAAGGTTTGTGATTAATTTGGCAACCTCTCTGTCATATGTAAACTTTGGACTCAAAGAGCTGAAGGGGAGGGAATACTTGGAATAAATGCTATTCAGGAATTTATTCTAAAAGAAAAACATCCTACAGGGTCTTTTGTTTTTCTAAATACTATATTAACTGACAGTGTTTGGCTTTAATTATGTCAAGATAAAATCAGCTTAATGAAGCACTTGAAGCTGTGAGCCATGACTGTAAATGATTCTGTACGTTGTAAATTCGGATGTCAGTGCTACTATAGATTTGGTACTATCTGCAAACACTGAATCTAGTGCTGTACATGTATGCACTCCATATGCATCCCAGTGTCTTTCTCACATAGGCTGTGCTGTGATAGTTTAATTCCTTTTTGGTTTGGTCCATCTTTGGAAAATACTAGTGGACCCCCTTGGGAAGTATGAAGACAAATGCTTGACTTTTAAAAGCCTAAAATACCTGCATGAGCTGACAACAAGACAAGATGCAGGTTATGATGCTGACAACCACTGTACCATGATTTCAAAGCTCAATGCACCTTGCTTATTTGCTTTTGCTTCTGGTTCCAAGGTTGATGGTTTCTCAAAATTGGGGTCCCTTCCTACCACTAAACCCAGTAATAGAATTAGGGGGGTTTTGGGAACCTGCTCTGAGGTCAGAGGAGGGACTCCTGCAGTGGCAGAGCCAACTTAGGCATATCCCAGACAGTGACCATGGACCTAACTGTGATGGCAACTCATCGTTTGTTCTCATTTCCTGAATTTCATGGTTTGCAAATACTGCACCTATTGTTGCTCAATGAGGAACCCTGTTACATGTGTTTGCCACATGCACCTCTGTACATGGACAGTTGGAAGTTACACTTTTTTTACATGTTTTCTACCCTGTCTTTTTTTACTCCACCTTCTGGTGACAAATAAAAGATTGTTTGTATGCGGAATATTTCATTCCTCCTTTCCAGTCCTAAACATAAATACTAGTAAACATCCAGGAAGGAGAGACAAGTTACACCCATTCCCCAGCTACTTCATCTCACACCCACTTTATCCACTTCAAGTAAGAAATTAGAAAAAAAATGCGCTCTTCTTATTTCTGTGTGTCAATGGTTAAGGCTGGACTGGCCACTAGATGAATGACAGATATTCTTTGTTAAGCCCTCTGCCTTCCTAAAGGGGAAGACAAAGCAAATAAGAGAGAGAGACTTATGGGTTGGAAAAAAAAACAAACAACTAAAATAGCTTTAATGAAACAGTAACAATAAAAAGAAAAAATAAAAACATTAATTTTAAAAGAATGAAATATATGAAAATATATACAAAACCAATATTGAACTCCACTGGAGTCCAGGCAGGACTCAGCAGCAGATGGGAACTGGATTCAGGAACTCATGGATTTGGATTGAAGGCAGAAGAACAGAGTCCTCGTCAGATGCCAGCCATAGAAGAAGAAGGCTGCACTGTCATGATCACTGAACCTTATAATTAGTATAGTGTACATGGAATGGAATACTTTGTTGGTCAGGTTTGGGTCATCTGTCCTGTTTGCTCCTCCCTGCAGGTGTAGCCTTTTGACTTACAACTCTTTCACTTACAGCACTCCAACGTGGTACACAAGATTTAGCAGTGATCTTGGCTTGCACAGAAGCAAATATAAGCAAGAGTCTTCCTGCACACACCAGTCTTTGGTGGTAACTCTAAACATCAAGCATTATCACTGCTAGAAGCTGACACTGTCTGTGAAAAATATGCCGTTAACTTCAGGAAGTGCAGTCAGAACAGACTGAGCTGAAAAGTAAAATCACTGAATGGAGAATTGATTCTGTTCTAGGTCAAACCAGGACAGTGTGTACACAAATGCAACATGCATCTAATGATTGCCCTGCCTAGAAGACAGGGGCCTTCTCTTGCATCAGGAATTCCATTCACTGAAGTTGTAGTACCTAGAGTTGTGAATTTAAAAGCTTAAACTCTCCTGATGATCTAGATAGGGCACTCTGATACTGAATTATACATTTTCTGTTTTTTCCATATATTAAATTATTTTTGTAAACTGAACTGGGGGTGACAAAGGATGATCTCAAAATCTAAGACATGTTGGAATTAACTGTTCATCTTTAATGCAAAGATTGTGTAATCCAGTATTTTGCCTGTAACTCAATTCTTTCATGTGTTTTGATGTGCTTAGAAATTTGGGACTGGTTTTTGGATGAGGGCAACTATTGGCAGGGTGCTGTTGTTCAACCACTGTGGCCTGAGATGGAACAAACTTCTCTAGTCATCTGTTTCTTCTCGTTGCCAGGACAGGATTACTCCTCATTATTGCACATTTGGCTAATGTTTTGTCCTGTTTGGTTTTCTTCCTGCCAGATCATGAGTTTTGAGAACTTTTCCTGGGAGGTGATTATTCAGGCTAATAAAGCTGTAAAATTAAATTAAAACTGAAGCTGTTCAATTGTGAAACATTATATTTCCCATGGATTTTCAGCTTAAGCTGTGGGTGCTTAGGTTTTCTTTTTTTCTTTTTTGAATTGCACTTACATTTAAAAGATAGCAAGTAAGCAGATGTCCCTCAGTGTGGGAGCTGCAGATCCTGCCTCATCAATCTGGGCATTGCTTTGTGAGTTGTAATGAGAACAGCACCAGGATCCCACAGGCTTGTGCTGATCTCACAGAATTATTCCTGTATGGAAGAACAAACAAATGGTTCAGAGCCAGCTCACCAGGTTGCCATTTCAAGCTCAGCCAGAGAGGCTGTAGGTATTATTACCTGACAGCTTTTTGGCAACCAAGCCCTCTACAAAATGAGCTGGTGGACTTGGGCCACTCCAAAGAGTGATCACATTTTAGAAAAATATCCTCAGACAGCCTAAACCAGCACAAAACCATACACAAACCTAACCCAGTACAGAATATATCTGGCCAGCTATGCATGCTGCCAAAATGCTGTTTTCTTACCCAACAGCTAAAGCTTAAATCATACCAGTCTCCCTCTTCTTATTATAGACCAGAAAGCTCAGGACAAGATGATAAAAAAATGTGAAGACAGGACATCATCCAAGCAAGAGGACAAGCTTGGGAGATCAGACTCATTGCTGGAGAAGCCCAAAAGAGCTGATGACACTATTCAGCCCAGTTGCTTCAGAATCCCTGTTCTTCTAGAAACTGGGATAGAGGAGCCAAGGGTAAATCCTGCAGATGCAGATGCAAAAAAGGTTTTCATGGAATTTTTCTACAGTTTGAATTAATACTGTAAGAAACTCAGGGACAGGTTATGCAGAGGTTCAGTTCAGGACCTTCAGTTCTCCTCTTCCACGTATTTCCCTGTCCCAGCCTTGGGAAAGCATGGCTGTATTATCCTGGTGTTGGCATTAGATACATAAATCCATTACAGGAACCTTGTAACACCACCCACTGCATCATGTCAGGACAAAGTTCAATCTGTGAGCACAGTTCATGTTTCCAAAACTTTTAAAGATGAGGCTCTCATTCACTTCTTTAGCTTTTGATATCACACTTGTAACTTAGAGGCAAGATCCCAAGAGAATGTGGTAGCTGCGTCTGCTGCTGAGTCTGCAGCCTTTTTGGGAAAATGAAGCAGGAGATATATTTCAGTCACTGTTCCTAATAATGCAGCCTCCTAACTTTGTTCTTTGATTAAACTGTAGAAATGTCTTCCAGGAAGGGTCTGCCATGCTCTTTTAGCAGACCTTGTGGCATATGGGAGGTTGGACCATTCCTGCTAAGCTGAGGATGAACTTTCTGACACCTGCCTCTACAATGAATAAGATCATATGCCATTTCTCTATAGCCTTGACAGGGAAGATAAAATTCATAAAAGCTGAATTATTTGAAGCAGTGTTGCCTAAGCTAAAATAAGCCAACTATTTAAGTAACAGAAGGACCAAAGGATTAGAGCAAAGCAACTGAATATTCTGTTCTTATGCGGAGCACAAACAGTGCTCCACAAAATGTCCTAGACCAAGGGTACTCGGGACTTAAGTAGAGCACTCAACAAATTGAAGGAGCATGCTCTAAATGTGCTCTTTATTAAGACAGTAGACTCCAAAAAAGGTACAGAAGGGAGTATATTTTTTAAAGTGCAGAATTCTGAAAAGGTGTGAATAACTTCATCAACAAATCACATCAACATTAATATTCATATACTCATTTATAAAGCAATCGCTGGTGAATCAAGTTGGTTACCTTCAGAGCAGGATGGAAGGATGTTTTGTTCAAGTTTTTTTAACTGGTTTATTAATTAGCTTCTACCAAAGCTAAGAAGCTCAAATAGTGCCATTGAGATCTGAATGAGTCAGTTCTGAAAAGATCAAGGATTGCAATTTTTTTTTTCATCTAATAATAATGTTTTATGTTGTTGGCTAAGTTGGCTCTCTGACACTGGTGAAAAGAAGGGAATACCTGCAGGGTGTAGGGAATAGAGTGCAGATCCTTATACGAAACTTTTGAGGTTTGCTCATTGCTACTTGATCTGCCAAAATTAATATTTGTGCACTAGCTGCGTATTCAGTGCAAAAGGATCAAGTGAATATTGAATCAAATAGATCAAGTGCAAAGGAGAATAGTACATGAAAACTGAGAGGCTCTGCATTTGGTACAAGTATCACAGGCTCCTACAGGAGTATATCCATGTCTATTTCAAATAGGTATATAAATAAAGCAAAACCTTGTTCTGATATTTAGACTTCATGATATCTTGACACTAGAAACAATTCTCCTTTAAGCACTTTTCTGGGCCTTTTTCTTTCTTTTCTAAATCACTGAAATGGAAGCGTTTGAGCCATGTAAGTTTTACAAGGTTTTAAAAACTGGAAACTTAAAGAAAGATTCATGAATTTTTGCACAGGTATAAAAGCAAATTGTCAGATGTAAAAGTACATGGTGACTACATTTGAAAACAATTTGTCCAAATAAAGCTTTTGAGACCTCATTTTTGGCTGTGTACAAGAGGGAACTAAATGCCCAGAGCCAGATTCTGAACATGTGTATATCACATATAGCTATTGAAGAGGAGAAGAAAGAGGGTGTCTAGATCCAAGAGGTTTGAGAACAACGAAGTTGAATGCATCAGGTTTGATAAAAAATCATAAACCTTGATAATCATTCAGTTGACTTCACCGGGCATGGGATCAGACACCATCTGAAATAATGAAAAAGGCCTCACAGGATAAATTATCTCACTATTCTTTCCAGAATTTTTGCAGGATTTTAAGAGCACTAAGAGAAGGTGACCCAGAAAGCCTAGTAAAGAATATCATTGTACAAGGAAAAATAAACCAGAAACACATCCATCAACTGAGTATAGTTTAATTAGATGAAACCCAAGACATATTGGCAATCATTTAAAAGATACTCTGCACACTGGGGGATGAGAAGGTGATTTGCAAACCCATTGTTTGCAAATGCAAATGCAAGAAAATGAAAGGCAAGTAAGCAAAGCTTTGTGCTGCATTCGGAAGTTTAAACAAGGTAAGTAATCTAAATTTGGATTAGAAATCATGATACTGAGATAATCCTTATATTTGAAAAATGCAATACTCTTAGAAGAGGCTGAAATTTAAAGATCTATTATTTTGTAATAAGAATGTAAGAGTTCTTGAATATTAAAGAGCTGAGAGAAGTTTGGGAATGAAACAGATCTTAGTTGCATGAGAGGGGAAACCTCTGTAAAAATAAATCAATATTATTATACCTTACATTTCTTGTGATATGATACATGATTTGGGAAATAATTTCCACAAAGGAAGTGGCATATAATTAGTAGGATATGGTAGGAAGTTTAATTACGTAGGGCTACAGTGACTTTCTTCCATGGAAGCTGAAATTACTGCTGTGTTTTGTGAAAGGAATATAGGGACTTTTTTAATTTCCTGAGCTTCTTAACAGAAAGTTTGGGGAATGATTAAAGAAAAAAGAGACTCTGTTCAGGAATTTACATTCAAATTTTAGGATCCGTCTGTTCCTACAGTAGAAGAAAAAGATGTTCAGAAAAAGCAAAGGAAACTTATTAAAAAGGATTAAAGTTTATTTTTGAAACTGAGTATATTAATGAAAGGTCATGACATCAGTATGAATAATTCACTCCTAAGAGATCTGCCATTTCATCTGGCTTGAAAGCCCTATTGCACAGCCAAGACTCTCCCAAGTGTGCTCAACATATGGGACAACAGCCGAAAGTCTTCATAAAAATAATTCTGCTGAAGAGATGCCCTTTTGGTAGGGTGATCTACCATCACCATTGTTTCATCACTTGCCTTACAGAGATCAAATAGCCAGAACTTGTTAAGAAAAAGAATATTATTCCAGACTCAGATATCTCAGTGCAATTAACATCTGAGTTTCTATTTCAATAGTTCACTCTAATTACAGAGAATTTTTATATAGTTTGAGGTGAAGAGTTTCTACTGAAGGGCTAGAAAATTAGGGCTGTATGATTTTTTAAAATTATGACCAAAAAATGATGTGAAGGTTGCAGCCAAAAGCAGCTAAAATGGAGGCATAAAGCCACCCTTGGGCCATCTCCCTTAGCTTTCTGGTTACAATGGAAAATGATTTTTCATTCCTGAGTTTTCAGAGAAAAATGGTCTCTGGCAGAGGCAGAAAAGGACTGAATGAAAGTAATTGAGAAAGAGAGTGAACTGGAACTCTGCAGGAAGACAGCTCAGCTCAAGGAAATTTCTAGAGACAGAGATCTTTAGGGTGTCTGCCTCCATCGCAACGCGAGGCTACAGTACAGTGCCTCCCGTCTTCCCACTGTGAGACACCAGCCGACTATCAGCAGACAACTTTCCTTTTTGGCAGCATATGCTTTGCTTCAGTTGATTTTTCTGACTAGTAGCCTGCAAACACAATGAATGCTTATGTTCACAGTGGTATTATAAGCCTCCCACTTCCAATCCATTAAGCATGGCCTGTGACAATGTGAGCGCCACATCTTATTATACAAATACGTGTAATCCATCAAACAATTCAAAAAAAAGTAAAACCCTTCAAAGTTTGTATAGCTGACTTATAAACTCTGTTTGCTTTGTGGAATATGCACAGAAGGCAAGTTAACTGAACAGTTGAAAGCACACCATAAATTACGTACAAATCAAAGCTGTCGTGGGTGTACAAAAACAAACAACCCCTCGCTTCCCACAAAACAGAGATGGGGATTATGCTTGAAAGCAGTAGAGCATCCAACATCATGTTGTGGGTTACGATGTTGGATCTGAAGTATTGGAAAGAATGTTATTTGGGATAAAGGGGATTCAGCAACTTTTCATTATCATTAATCTCCCCAAAGCATGTCTAAGATAAAAATAGCAGCCAGTAGCTAATTAGACATCTGCTTTAAAAAATAAAAAAATCATGTTGTGTCTTTTTTCTGTAGAATTAATACATGTGAAATGTGCCAGACAGCAGGGACTGGAGATGGAAGCTCTCTATTTGCAGAGCAAATGCAGCCCCATGTTGTGTCTATGCCAAGCTAGGACAGTTGTTTAGCCTTACCCCAGTATGGCCCTTGCCAAAAAAAGAATTGATTCATTTTAGAATCTTCTCCTAAATATAATGTGTTATCTTAAAACTCTTTACAGAAGAGCAGCCACAACTTGAGGTATCACGTATGTATACTACTGCCTTTATCTGCAAATGCAGAAGAAAATCGGCAGTGACACTACCTAGAGTTTGCTAATCTCCAAGCATGCCAATTCCCATCTGTATTATTTTCTAAAAGGCTATTTTTTTTAAAGAAGCTACCTCTCCTCCCTCACAGATGAATGATCTAACTCATAGATTTGTGCTCGCAAAGGTTTCAGACCAAAACATCTGAAATCTCAAAATGTCTAGTAGGTCAATGTGCACATCAGCATGTTTTTAACTGCCAGGTGCTGTGAAATCAGTATTGTTTCATGGAGCAGGTCGTGGAAGTCTCACTTATAACGGTCACCACGGATAGGAGCCTCTGTAGCACCAGAAGCACACATGGACACTTTCCAGGCCTCTGCATTCAGAGGCAACCAGTATATACTCACCACGTTTCTTGAGAATAGGACACTCCACCTTAACTCTGCCCATCCTACACATCAAAAGCCTTAATCTCTCCATCCAATCAACTACACCTTTAAGTGGCACTGGAAAGACAAAAAGTCCTACTTCTATTGCTCTTTCATACAAACATAGGCACAAAAACAACTTCAAAGATGACTTTTTCTACTACATAGCAAGAAAAGGGCAGCTGCCTGCCCCAAGGAGTTTACTATCTAAGGGTCATAACTGAGATCTAAGGGTGACACTTCTGACGTAAGGGTGAGAGATATACATGTAAGTAATGTGTTTTGTTTAGGCTGTACACAAGAATTATCATCTCACATATATAAATATGTCAGCATTTGTACATATATATTATTTACATATAAATTTATTTAAATATATAGACATATAATTAAACAAATGGGAAAATATATCTGAAAATCAGGGATTTTAAGAATCATTAGACTAATTCGTATACCCCAAAAAGTCAGAGAATCATAGAATCATTTGGGTTGGAAAAGACCTTTAAGATCATGCAGTCTAACCATAACCCTACTCTACCAAGTCTGCTGCTAACCCATGTCCCTAAGCACCATATCTACATGGCTTTTAAACACATCCAGGGTTGGCATTCAACCACTTCCCTGGACAGCCTGTGCCAGTGCCTGACGATGCTTTCAAAGAAAAATTTTTCCTAATGTGCAACCTAAAGTCATTACTATCACCTCCAATAAACTGTGAGACTTTCATATATCTGTATGTCAAAGTTACTTATTATTTTATTTCAAGAAGCCACAATGAGAAAAAGTTGGAGAAATAACTTATGAGGTCCAAACTGGAAACATAAACTTCATATCCAGGAGGTAACACTAATCAAAACTCGAAAATTATTAGTTTGATTCTGCAAAGCCTTAATCATCCCCCAAGTCCACGTCAGTTCTGCAGGATCTGCTGAGCAGAACTGCAGAACTGCAGAACTGAAATCCTCTTGAAAAGCATTATTACCCAGGAACTGATTTTGCTATCCTTGTTGCTGATTTTGTTGGCACTGTTTGCGAAGTAAGGTGGTCGTGTGAATGAGCTACTTACGTTGCTTGTTTTTAGATAAAGGAACATCTGAAAGAGACTCAGGCATAATTTTGCATTAAGGTTGTTTGCACGTACCATGGAAACTGCTCTAAAGATAATCCCTAGTAGGCAATCTCATCTTTATAGAAACTGCTCAAAGGTATCTTTCTGCAATTCACATTGTAATTTTCTTTGATCTTTATTTTATTTTTCCCTAGAGTGGATTGCCAAAGACAGATATACCTGTTAAAATATGCTAAGAAAAATGCAACTTGAATGAGGACACTTGTCTCTCTAAATGCACCACTGGTAGGACAACGCATTGAATATCACTGATTGCCCTATTTTCCCCAATTCTTCAAAATGACTAAAAGCCTCATCAATGACAAACTACTGAGCTGACCTTAAAATTTCTTAGGCGAAAATAAGAAATCCCCTTAAAAGCCTTGCTCCACAATGTTATTTTTCAAGCAAGGGGAGACACAGTTTTGCCACAAGTAGCATAAATATGATTGGATAATTTGCTGCTCTGGGGTTATACATAAGATTAAGTTTGCTTTTAAAACCTTGGCACCAATTATCTTTAGCTGTTAGTCTTGAAATTAAAAAAAAAATAAAACCAGCATTGCACCACAAATTTAGTGGCTGCGAAAACTTTTTGTACCAATGATTCACCCATTCTCACAGATGAGGACTGGACAGGATGATTTGATCAGTTAGTTTGACCTTATCCTACTACCAGGCACCTTTCACTCTTACTTCTATGCTTAAGTAAGTTGCCTAACCTGTAACTTCTAGGAAATTCCCAGTTCTTAATTTGAAGACGTAGCAGTTGGAAAATCTTCGCTATCTGCTCCAGTGGCCAACTGGCCTTGCCAATCCAAGTTTATTTTCACTATGGGTTTGTTTGATATCAGTTCCCAGCTGCTAGGCAACCTGAGGGGAACTAAAATTAAACTATTATTTGTGGATGAAGGAGGCAGAAATATTACCATCATGCCCTCACTCTGTCACATTAAAAATGGGAAAGTGAACTCAACATTTCTATCGTGTAGGAAAATGCCTTATCCAGGAGGCAGTATCCAGAGATGGCTCCCTGTTCAGCCTGTTGTTACAGTTACATCCATCTAAAGAAGGCACAAATATTGCTTCAATTAGTATAGCATAATTTAGACCAAGTCTGCTAGGTTCTGGTCGGTAAGTACTGGGCTGAGACCATGTCAGTCACTCTCTGTGGCCTTTATCTAAATAATCAGCTTGAAGTCGCATAAGAACTGAAGGGCAGAGGTGCCAAACAGAGCATCATTGCTGTCCCTTGCTAGGGATCATGCAGAAATGTGCTCAAGGGTCACCTATGGACAGTGACAATCTGTTCAGGGACAAGAGTAGGTCCTTTATCTGGGAGTGGAGCTCCACTGTTAAAAACAGTGGTCCCTCTCTCTTCTGCTTGTGAAAGTTTAAAGATGTTTTTAGAGTAGCTGTGCTTTGGCTGATACTCTGGAGAACAACAGCCTTTCAAGGGAAATATCTCTGCAAAATCCTCCCCAAGGAAGCACCACGGTCATTTCAACAGAGGTGATGAAGAAGCAGACCAAGGTGGAGGCACAGAGTGCCAGAAAACACCTCTCTAAACCAACACAAAATGAGAGCAAACTTCACTCAGCTCCCTGAGATCGATTGGGCCTCATTTTAAGTCCACCAGTTTCAATTAGTACCATGGAACTAATTTCTCCTCCGATCTCCAGCACACCTGAACTGCCTTGCTGGTTTATTGCCCCCCTCTCGCTTGACCGTAATTTTTTCTGGCTGCAGGCCAGAGGAAACATTAAGCACCTGAATTTCCAAATTTAATTGTAGTGTTTAAATAATGATACCGAGTATTGATTCCATTTACTCACAATGGCACAAACCAGCTTTAAGTATTTAACACCTAGGGCAATTCCTGTCTCACCGCTCACCATTTAATCACCTTCTATCAATTAGAAAAATCCCTAAGAGGCTGGTCTGCTTTATACCATTAGAGAAACTGAATACCCCAGGCATTACAGCAGCTTTTATTTAGTGTTTTATGCCTTGGAAAGAAAGATTTGCTTGAAATGAAGTAGACGGTGTATTTGAATCTTTACACTGCACACCTACAACTCACTCCAGAACTGCTTGTGTACTGGCACAGTCTGACCTGAGCTTACACCCAGTACATTTAGAAACCCTTTTTTGATGGTCTGGCTGCAGCAAAGGACTCTGAGATGGGGATACATGGGTCTTTGCAGAGGAATTAAGGTCTAGAGGGTGCAGAGAAATTAATGTCTAGAGGGCTCAGAGCATGTCTGATGCAGGACAGTCATGTGTTTCACCATACTGAAGGAGAGCTCCATCAAGAGTGCCAGTTCCTGAGTGCACTGCACCCTCACAGTGCCTGGATACTGCCTGCAGATGTCTGCTGTGGGCAGCTGGTAGGTCTTCTCAGTCCCCAGGTGCTACAAGGACATTAGTGCTGCTTCCTGGGAGCTGAGCTAGCCGGGAACAAACTGAGCTGCCCACTCTCTGCTTTCCAAGCATTTCCATCCAACTCCAGCAAAAAGCCAGCCCAGAGCTATAGACAAGAGCAATGCAACAGCACATCCATGCCACACAACTCGGAGCTTTCTGGTTTAATAAGGCTAAGCAGACTGTTTGCTACAGCACTTACACTTTCCCCTGAGGCTCGGGTCAGCTGAAATTCACTTGTCCTTGTAATGTTTTTTTACATCAGCAAATCCATCCTTCCCTCTCTGCCCTGGGACCAAATGCATTCAGCGGCAGGTTGTCTAATCATTCTTCCTCCTCATCTCTACCTGATGTTTGTATATAGTCACTCCTAAAGGTCACCCACACAGAGGGTCTTTCTCTGCTGTACCTTTCCCCTTGTTGCGGTTGGTATCTTGCTTTCTGTGCTCATGCACTCAGGAAAGCAGAAAGACCCTGCTGCACATCTGGCCATGTGGATAGCACTTGGTAAAGTTTGGTTTTACCCTTCTGCTTCTGAAGTCCGTGGCAAACGTCTTTCATACAGACACAGCAGGGTTGTACTTGTATTTTCGCCATGTGCCAGTTCTGTCAATGAGAGGTTGGGAGGAAAGGGAAGTGTGGGGACTAGGAGGGGAAGGCAGATACAAATGTATTTAAATTTACAGCTTTCCCTTTTGGGGACTGAAATCACAGGGTTTCTAGCCCAAATTTCCCATACCGACTTGACCAAACAATCCCCTTCTTATGCTCTGTGCCACGGGTGTTCAGCTGCTCTCCTAGGAAAGGCTAATTTTGCAGCTTCCTTGAACTGATTAAGAGCAGCTTTACATTAATAACGGTGTCCTCTTGACAGCTCTTAATGTTGATTTGCTGCTGCGGCAGCAGTCCCCACACCTTATGCAGCAATCATACGTGGCATAGCTGCAAATCCACACTGCCGACCACACCTGAAAAACATCCCATCCCCAGTGCCCTGGCTGCTCCCACCAGAGCAGCAGAAGACAGATCTCTTCTGTCATCCTTCGTGGTTGCTAATAATGTCACAGTCAGGCTGACGCTGCCCTGACAGCCCAGCATAGGGCTCACTGCATCCACCTGGGAAATGGTTTTCCTCCCTGCTTACTATTCCATCCACCACTTGTGAGTGTTTGCTGCCACAGAGCTTCACAATCGATCTGCTTTGCTCAGCTGCTCCCCAGGGAGAGATTTACTGACTGCAAATGTCTCTTCTTTCTGTCCTTACCTCCTCCAAGATCCACTAGTGTCTCCCATCACTCAGGGAATGTGCTGTCAAGCTGCAGACTGCTTAAGATCTGGTGTGGCTTTCCTTGCAACCAACCCTTTTGAACATCTGCAATTTTGCTCTTAGTCTCAATGATTCCCAATTTTTTTTTCTACCTACCAAGTGCTCTGTGCTCCCTTTGACTCAGCAGTAGGAGCAGAGGATGCTGCAAAGCTGCTTGGGTGTTGTCATGTCCCATTTTTCAGAAGTTTCACTCCCCACATGAGGGCAAGGAAAGTCCTATCAGATCCAACTGCTCATATTTCTGTTAAAAATGCCTTAGCAGACCAGCTCTGAAATACATTCAGTTATATCTGTCTGGTGTAGGTTATTCAACTACCCCTATACTTTTTCCCGAGTTTCTCTGTTATCTAAGACATCAGTTACTGGAATTACAGTTTCATCTCTGAGATGAGACAGGTCTTCCTAGAACTGCCTTTTTTGGGCCATCACATCTTCATCACAGCTCTAGAATAAGCCATGGAGTCTAACTGCTGAAATCATGTCTAAATTCCATATACCATGTTATATCTTAGGCGCCAAAAATATCTTCTTGTTGATGTGGTATCTTCTCCCTCTGAGCCTGAGCTCACATCTTCCTTTTTAGTAGCTGGTCATTGGTTTTCACACCAGAAAGATTTGGAGGTGGTAAATTGGTTTATTCCATGCACCAATACAGGTTAGTGGCTGACCTGCTGGAAAGCAGCTCTGCAGAGAAAGACCTGGGAGTCCTGGTAGGCAGCAAGTTAACCATGGCCAGCAATGTCCCCTTGTGGCCAAGAAGGCCAATGGTATCCTGGGGTGCATTAAGAAGAATGTGACCAGCAGGTCAAGGGAGATTCTCCTACCTCTCTGCTCTGCCCTGGTGAGGCCATGTCTGGAATAATGTGTCCAGTTCTGGGCTCCCCAGTTCAAGAGAGATGGAAATACTGGAGAAAGCCCGATGGAGGGCTACAAAGATGATTAAGGGGCTGGAACATCTCTTACAAGGAAAGGCTGAGAGCCCTGGGGCTGTTTAAACTGGAGAAGAGAAGGCTGAGAGGGAATTTTATCAATGTATATAAATATCTACAGGATGGGTGTCAGGAAGATGGGGCCAGTCTCTTTTCCATGGTGCCCAGTGATAAGACAGCGGGCAATGGGCACAATCTAGAACACAGGAAGTTTTAACTGAACACAAGGAGAAACTTCTTTACTGTGAGGGTGACAAAGTCATTCTTTTTATGCAAGTACTTTCAGAACAAAGGAGGTGTAAAATGTTCCCATTTCACTTGAGGGCATTTTATATTCAATTACCACTCAGATGTGAATGGCCACACCAGGAGCACCGTCTGGAGAACGTGGGTAAATGCCCACTCCTCCTCCTGCTTCCCAAGGCAGCTCTGGGAGCGGAATTGATGGAGGGCTGTCACAAGAAGCCTGAGGTGTGAACAAGCCCTTCATCTCAATGGAGCCTTGAATCTTAAGATTAATGTAGGTGGAGGAAAAAACCTTTTCCCAAAAGGCTTAGGCATGCTCACATCATTTGTAAATGCAATTACTGTAATGGTATGCTCCACTCAGGATAATGTAATTTGCATGAGCAAGTGATCTATATTTAGTTTAAAGAGAGGCTGTTTACTGAGTGTAATATGAGACTGAAAGTTTACAGATGAAGACTACAGACCATGGCTAAAAGTTGTAATTGTTCTTTTTCTCTGAGTGCATTTGACATCGCTGCCTTACATGGAGGATATTTTGCTTGGGCAAATGAAGAAAATCACAGAGCTTCAATTCCATGGGGTAACCTGTGAGTTAAAGCTGCATACTGCAATTTTTCACAGGGTTTTTGCTGGAAAACTTCTCCGGAATATAAAATAGTAGAAAACATCAGACTCATTTATTAGCTTTGAAAAATGGAAGGCACAGACACCGCAAATGAAAACTGGAATACGTGTGTATGTGCAAGGCCTCCAGAGGACAAGGCATGGAGGACTGCTGGGAATCAAATGAGGTTCAGGAAAGATCTGATCGAAATTTGTGGGTTTAGGAGGGGGGAGACATATATTGAGGAAACTTGCATTTTATTCAGGGAAACTCACATTTTTCTCCTTCATCCCCCTTCTTTCCTCCCAGCCTTTCATGTATTCATTGCCCCTGGCCAGCAAGTTTTTATATTGACTGGGAATTGCTATGAGACATCTCCCTGGCTCTTTCCTCTTGCAGTGTCATCCTTACATTGAGGGGGTGGTTTTGGCTGGAGCAGAAGCTTCCACACGTAGTCTCTCTACCAGCTTTCTCTGCTGGAGAAATTTGCGCATTTGGCTGGTCACAGAGAGGGTTTGCAACTGAGACAAAGGTGGGATTTTATCCTCTTTTTAAAGATATCTTTTGTTGCCTTCCAAAAAGGACAAGCTGATGTGTTTCTAAATGCATTAAGCTTTTTATTATTGTTGTTATTTCAAACTCATTTTGTGGAGTTTCACAAATTTTATATGAGGTTATTTTCACGTCCAGAGAGAGCTCCTGGGTTTTACAGTATACGTGATGACACAACTAGCTAGAATAGAAGGCACAGCAACATGGAAAGCCAGAATAAAAACAAAAGGCTGTGAAGGCTGCATTCATAAAACAAAATGAGGCAATAAACCAAAAGGAAGCATTCTCAGAAGTTATTTCATTGCTGATG
Organism: Eurystomus gularis; assembly: GCA_013400335.1. NCBI lineage: Eukaryota > Metazoa > Chordata > Aves > Coraciiformes > Coraciidae > Eurystomus > Eurystomus gularis. The sequence continues at coordinate 151,091 of VZZY01009094.1, read as the reverse complement.
GCATCAGCTCCCACAAAACAGCCAAAAATTATAGACAGATCTAATCTTTTGCTACATAAGGTTTGTCAGATAATAAATATAAGTACTGCCACCCTGTCTGGAATTGTTGGCTTTATTTGAAGGATCTGGGAAAAAAAGATCCTTCCTGAGAAATATTTGTAACAGAAGCTGTTTGTTACTGTAGAGAAACTAGTAATAATCCTTTTTTTTCCCCCAGTTTTTCAGGGCAATTTGGTGACTAGTGAATTTTGCTTAAATTCAGTAACAAAAAAATCCCTCAGCTGGGAGGAGGAAAGACCTGAGGCCAGGCGTGAAAGGTGTTCTGCTGCATGGTTCTCATCTGTACAATTGCAGTTTGTCTATACACCAAGTTCAAAACTAGATGCCCAGTTTTAGCTGATCATGTGTTAGTGACACCGATCATGATCTTTGGATCCAGATCTGGTGCTCCTCAAATTGTTAATTGTTCAGAACAGTGGTTGTTTTGCTGCTGTACCACACAGAAAAAAGAAAAAAAAAAAAAGAAAAAAAGAAAGACCACTGCACTTTTTTGAACTGTTTGCTTCAAAGCCTATCAGACCAACAAGACTGGAGGCAAATGTTTGAAATTGTCCCACAGTTTTCTGCTGAGTTTTCCATTTTTCATTTATAATGCTTAGGCCAAAGAAAAAGAAACTTGCTAGTGATATTATTGCACATATAATGAAAAAAGGGCATCCTTTATGTCAATTTATGTTCTATACTAACCCAGATTGTTTAGAACAGTGAATAGACTTCACAATGTAGCTTGAAGATCAGCAGACAGCGAGGCACTTGGGTAAAAAGTTGTAGTGGGTGGCATCATTAGAAGCCACTAACTGGGACTGTGCAGACACCAGCCTTTGCCTTCTTTACCAGGAGAATTGTAAAGTTCATAAAGAAAGAAGAGGATCTCACAAGTTGTTAGGGCTGAAAGCTTTTCTGCTTTAATTACTAAAACCATAACAGTGAATCGTTAATGGAATTTCAGTTTTGTTCTCTTCTGCAGAAGTGTCTTATTCTGCCCATGCCACCATATCACTGAGCACATCCTCACCTCCTGGTAGAGCACTGATGGGCCTAGTCTTTGTCACACATGGCTCATTTTTCTCTTGGTTTCCAGAGAAGGTAGATGTGAGTCTCAACTATATGTTTGCATGTTTTTAATGTCTGTTGTTGTTATAAAGAGCTATGAAAATGGAATAAGTTAGAAAAATGGAAGAAATAGGTGTTGGAAATGCCCCCTCAAGTCCTGGGGGAATTAGCTGCTTTTTGAGCTAACTCTGTTCTGCCTGAGAGGAAGAAGAGTTGATCACATTCCTAGAATGGTAATGATTTAATACTGTAAGAGCACCGCTGGGAAATGCTTGTGACAGCATGTGCTTATGTTCCCTGATGTAGACCAAGACTTAGGAGTCAGAGAGGATAGAACATATCTGAGGATGCCAAGGTAGCTCACTGTACCACATGGTGATGTCCTGCACTAACAGGAGCTTCCACAGGTTGGCAAGTGGACAGTAATGTAAGTGTGGTTAAGAAGTTTCAGATCATTATATGTTAAAAAGGAACGGAGTCTTCTAGCCAGCCAAGTGAGACCATTTGTTCTCCAAGTACCCAGCTCCCTGAGCTGGAAAACAAGGACGAAGAGCAGAATGAGGCACTCATAATCCAAGGCAAAATGGTTAGCGACAAGCTGCACCACTTAGACACACACAGGTCTATGGGGCCAGACAAGATACACCCAAGGGGGGAGCTGACAGAAAGTCTCTGTTGACTGGAACTTAGCAAATGTGACACCCATCTACAAGAAGGGCTGGAAGGAGGATCCAAGGAACTACAGGCCTATCAGTCTGACCTTGGTGCCAGGGAAGGTTGTGGAGCAGAGCTGGACTACTTTATTTCATGGAAAGAGTAGTCAGATGCTGGAATAGGCTGCCCAGGGAGGTGATTGAGTCACCATCCCTGGATGTGTTTAAGGGTCATTTAGATGTGGTGTTGAGGGATATGGTTTAGGGAAGAACTTTGTAGAGTAGCATTGATGGTTGAACTCGATGATCACAGGGGTCTTTTCTAACCTGAATGCTTCTGTGATTCATGATTCTATAAAGGTCTTTTCCAACCACAGGAATTTTATGATTCTATGACACTATTAAAACCAAGATCAGTGGTGGTCCTCAGTGTAATGTAGCCTGCAAGGTGTAATATGCTCCTCTAGACACAGGTAGATGCCTTTTGCTGTTTTTTTCCTATTTATCATATAGGGATCCACCACATAAAGCACAGATTGTCATACTCTGGAAGGTGGAATGTTTCTATATGTATCTAAAAATATCATTCAAGGCATGGATGCATCTGAATTCTCTGACTACATAGAGAGAGAGGATTTGACTGTAAAGGGTTTGGAGAGGACAGCCTGCCAAGTGTTAGCTCATCTGTGTAAATCCCTAGTTTAGATTGGCAAAGCCAGCATTTTTTCCAGGGGAAAACTTACTTTGTGTGCATTAAATGAAAAAAAAAGTGCTTTGTAGGTCACTGAAGTTCATAACTTCCGAACTGAGGGGTCAGATGTCATCTATGATCAAAACACCTTCTGTGTTCATTCTGTTTATGAGATATATCTTCTTCTGTTTCAAGTTACTATTGCCTGGTGCCAGGAAAAGTTATGATGATAAAAGGTGTACTACCATCTAGGATGTCTTCATACACTTATTCTACAATCACAAGCCATCCAGACCTTCATTTCAGCATATCAAACCTGAGAAGGCAGTAGAGCTATCTTCCTCCATGGATAAGACTAACGAGCTAATTAGCAGGGTAAAATTCAGGTATTTCATATTTGATTGAGTAAACAGATATGATATACAGGCAAGTTAGCAAGCACATACAACAGTGTAGTAGGAGGAGAGGTGCAATGGAAGTTGTCTACACTATTCCAATCATTTCTTTATCTTGCAGTGTCTCTGACATAATTAAAATTTGTTGGACAATTTATATGTAATATTAGGTCTGGATGAACACAAATTTATTAATTAGGTTTTCCCATCAGATAAGCTGTCCTCTGTGGTTTGTACTACATTAACATCACAGTATTGTTCCCTATAGAGGGCTGCAGGATGTAGACATTCAACCATTACCCTTATCTGAAACAATTGCTTCACATACCAGAGAGTAATGAAGGACTTGTGGAGTGTTTTCCCCTTTGGCTGTAACCAACAATATCACAAAAGATCAAAGGAAGGCTTTTCCCCAGATGTCACACTCCATTTCCACTTCATTTCTCCTTGCTTGGTTTGATTGATGCTCCTAGCTAAGGAAAAGAGCCTTGTTTTTTCTGAGCTGATTTTCTTTCTGAAGCGTAAAAAAGCAGAGATTCCTGTTACACTGGAAGCCAACAAGCTAAAATCAAATGAAGAATATCAGAACTGAGTACACCCCAGAGTCCTGTGAGAACAAGAAAAGCATCAACGTCTCTAAGGTTGGCCACCCACACTGGTGGGTGTGACAATCCTATAGCATGTTGCAAGTATAAACACTACATTGTGTGGTCCCTCCTGGTCAGGATTTGGAGCACAACACTCATGTCTCGACCTAACCATGAGGCACCTGCCCTGCAAACAGGGTGAAAGGAGGGTGCCTTGGAGCAGATCCCAAAAGGTGAGTGCACTAAGAAGTCACCAAGTATTGACATTTGTCTTTGGCCTGGGGATTTGAGGTATCCAAGTCCAAATACTCTAAGGTGCTATTAGCTTCATTTGCACAGGACATTGTAGAATCGTAGAATCATAGAATCATAGAATATATTGGGTTGGAAGGCACCTCTAGAGGTCATCTAGTCCAACCTCCCCACAATAAGCAGGGAAATCTCTAACTAGGTCAGGTTGCTCAGAGCCCAATCAAGCCTGACCTTGAACATCTCCAGGGATGGGTCCTCCACCACCTCTCTGGGCAACCTGTTCTAGTGTTCCACCACCATTAGGAAAAAGAACTTTTTCCTAATGTCCAATCTAAATCTACCCTTTCCTAGCTTAAAACCATTGCCCCTTGTCCTATCACTACAAACCTTTGTCAACAGTTCTTCCCCTGCCACCTTATAGGTTCTTTTCAGGTACTGGAAGGTCACTGTAAGATCCCCCCAGAGCCTTCTCTTCTCCAGGCTGAACAACCCCAACTTTCTCAGCCTGTCTTCATAGGAGAGGTGCTCCAGCCTTCTAATCATTTTCATGGCTCTCCTCTAGACACACTCCAACAGTTCCACATCCTTCCTGTGTTGGGGGTTCCAGAACTGGACACAATACTCCAGGTGAGGTCTCACCAAGGCAGAGTAGAGGGGCAGAATCACCTCTCTCGATCTGCTGGCCACACTTCTTTTGATGCAGCCCAGGATGCGATTGGCCTTCTGGGATGCAATTGTGCATTGGTGGCTCATGTTGAGCTTTTCATCCACTAGTACCCTCAAGTCCTTTTCCAGAGGGCGGCTCTCTATCATATCCTCTCCCAGCCTATATTGATACTGCTGGTTGCCCCAGCCCAGGTGCAGGACCCTGCACTTGGCCTTGTTGAACTTCATGAGGTTCACCTGGGCCCACCTTTCCAGTCTGTCCATGTCCCTCTGGATGGCATCCCGTCCCTCTAGCATATCAACTGCACCACCTGTCTTGATGTCATCATGGGAAACTATAATGGCATTTGAGCTTTTGAGGCAATACATCCTTTCCCCCTTGATCCTCATCTCCAACTACACATCTTTTACCTTTCTGTTTCTCTTCTTAGTTGTTAGCTGGGGTTAAACCACGACACTTTTTTTGTCAAATAGCCTATTGCATACTTTCAAATTATGGCTGGAGGAGGCGGTGGGCCTGCTGTTAGCTGAGTGATCAGTGCATGTCTCCAGGGGCTGTAAATTTGGGTTCACACGTCCCCCCAGCTGCGAAATTCTGTCCTATGCTCCTCAGTTCTGTCGTTACTTCACCACTGCTGTCTTGCAGCTCCTGCTTGGGTACAGCTCAGGTCACCGAGGCTTGTGGCAGCTCAGAGGAAGAACAAGCAGAGCTGAGTCTGTGTCTCTTGTGAAGACCGCTGCATGAGGCTCTTGTTGAGATAACAGTGCAGGACACTAATACCTCTTGAGGAAAATGATTCCCCCTTACTGACAGCACCTAGTGTAGGTGCAAGAGTAATCACTAAATGATGTAGAATATAATATTAATATCAGTTAACTAAGAAAGAAAAAACATTAACATACAGGAATCCAATTTACCTTATGTCCTACCTGGTGACTGAAGGGCAAGAGAAGGGTAAATGTGTATTAGATCATAAAAACGGTGATAGTTTCCCCTAATAAAATGCATTACTGTCATCAGAATAGTTTATAACCAAGTCTCCATTGTCCCTTTGCATCTGCTGTGATTTAATTATAATGGCAGCACCAGTCTGTTAATATTGTTTTGAGATGGCTTAATTTGCCTTCTATAATTTAGGCAAATTACCAGAGGTGAGAAGGGCTGATTGAGTAACCTTATGAGGCAGAGGGACCTTCTTCAGGATACAGACTCAATGAAGGTTAAACAAAAAAAACTACAACAACATCCAAAAAGCACTAAATAGCTCAGGACAACACCCTCCCTTTTAGATGGCTGCTCTTATAACAAAAAGTTAATTTACTTGACCCCATGTTAGAATCAATATTTTTATTAGGGATTTTTTTTTTTCCTTTTTCTTTTTTAGATTTCAGGTCAGTATTTTGTTGACATTACAATATATGAATCTTGCTAGATGGCCATTATTTGTATTTATGGTATTGTAGATAATCCTTCCACAAAGGAAAAGAATTATGTTTCTGAAAGTTACTATGTTCAAATTATAGCTTTTCCCCCTACTTAAAAAAAAAAAAAAAAAGTCAGTATTCGTGGAAGCTTTTTCTTGTCTCTCTCTCACTGGTGTAAATGCAAAGTGATCACATTAAAATGTATGAAATTACCCTGGCATAAAATTAATATGGGAGGAGATTTGGGCCCATGCGTTTTGTATAGATTCTGAAGTATCAAAACTGCCTCTGATACAGCAAAAGCTGCATTTATGTAATTCAGGAAAGGATGGGGTCTAATGCACTGTGATTATTCCTTTATCAATTTTCACTGGCAGCACTAGTCTATACTATTGAATAAGTTATTAGGCTTTGATTGATTTTCCTTCTTCAGGCATGAATTTTATATTTGAGGTAATTCCTGTAAAAGATAGAAAAGTGATACCACAAAACAAGAACCCCAACTTTTCAAAGTAAAAAGTTATTTGGGTAACTCCCATGGAAGAAAAATTTGCAGTAATTTGTTCTTCTACATTTGATATTTAAATAAAGATCAGGGAATATTCCAGTAGAAGGTTGGATTTTTATTCTGATTGTTTTTTCCTCTGTACTCCTCACAGCAGGGATTGAGGATGGCTGCTCTCAAGGAGAACTGAATAAAGCACACTGAAGACTGTGACAATCTTTCCATTAACCTTCATCTACATGAATGTTGGATCAGGCCAAGCTGAAGTTTGCTTGGCTTCTAAGACTGCTGGTTTCTGTTTTCCTAGATTTCAGCACATGGTTGCTAGATGGGCTTAAAAATTAACAAACCCTCCACTTTCAATGGATATATGTTTAATCTGAGGCTGACAATTGAATATGTGCATTTTACTGAAAACCAAGACCAAACTTTTTCTGAAAACCAAGACCAAAAATTTTTAAAGCTGCATATTTTGGCTTGTGTTTGACATTGTGTTCCAATGCTATCCCAGAATTCCTCAGTCTGTTCTGAACTTTCTCTCTACCTCTGTCTTATTTCTGATTTTAGAAGATGTGGGCAATATTTAACTCTCCCAACTCTATAGAAAATTGACTTGTTGGCCTAGCTAAATGAAAGCTTGGAAGAGACGAGGCAATTCACCCACATGTACGCAATTGCTAGGGAGGGAAAGGAGATGGGGAGCAATATTGTCATGAGAATAAATGAATCAAAGGAATCAAAGGGGGGGAAAAATGGCCAAGAACACTGTGAACTATGGCAGCTGCTATCTTTGTTGCTATCACTATGGAGGAATTCAAAGCATAGAGGCTGCTACACCGTGGGGGACCCCTGGTGCAAGCACATGGTACTAGGAAGAAAAACTGATTCAAAAGTTCTCAAACTATCTGTGAACATCTAGAAGAGAATGAAGTGGTAGGTAACTACAGACATGGATATTCCATGTCACTTCAGAGCAATCTGTTTGTGAATGACCAAGAGATCTGGGTTGGAGAAGAAGCAGCAGGAACCACATATCCAGCCTTTGCAAGGTTGGTTTATTTTTGGTTTTGTTTTTGTTTTTATGCTGTCTTGCACAACATCCTCAAAAGTTAGTTAGGGAAGCATGGTCCTGAATGAGCTCTTCTAGTGTAAGCCTTGGAAGAGCTACCCCACCACCATTAAACCAGTAGCTCAGTGTTTAAGTAGGTTGTTCCCACCACACCATGGCTTGCACTGGAATCCCTTCATTTTCCTCTCACGTGCCTGTGTTATGGGGTGTTTCTGGTTAGTAAATGAGAGCATTTGTCAATTTAAAGCCAAGAATTAGTAGACTTCCATCATCCTTCCCCTCTCCACACATAACACACAGCCCTAGGAGATTAGATTTGCTACATATTTTCTAGTGGAAAGCAGTCAACCCAAACTGATCCTACACACCTTCTGGTTACAAGGCTGTAGTCGAAGAATACAACCTCATTCATTCCCAGACATAAGCAAGTAGAAAGGTAAGGCAATTACAGCTGACATCCTTTATCAATTTGGGGAGAAATAACAAAGAAAGTTTCAAGTCTTTCAAAGACACAGTGTTATTGAGGAGGTTAATTATTACACATTAAGATGTTAATGCATGGATGAGGATGAAATGTAATCCTGCCCTTCATGCAGTCCACATAAAAATCCTTGACACTGTTAGTCTAGACTAGACAGCAAACAATTATTTTGTTGGTTGTGATATCATGTCATGGTACTTTTATCAATTTTTATATTGTGGAAATAAGAGGATAAATTTCCTTTAGTTTTATTTCTCAAGTCCTTATTCTGTTTCAGAGAGATATTTCACCATAATCTAGAGTCCATTTATTTGGGGCAGGTTGCATATACTCATAATGGACACATGTAATTTACTTGATACCAGAGAGACAAATACAAATATCCTGTATTTATTCAGGAATAAGACTTTGGGGTTTTTTAATGATTCAGTGCCTGTCCTGAATAAATAATCTTGCATATATCATTTGCTTTAAGATGGATGAGCTATTGCACCAATATTAAAGATAGTTAAGAATAATTACCCTCTACAATATAAATCATCAGTTGCTGTGAGGGATGTCACCTTGTATGACAAAAATGGGAGTGTAGGAAATTAGAAAGGAGATTAATGTCATGTTCTGATGCTCTTGCGTTAAAGTTATATATAGTTTGCATCACTACTGCTTGATCTTTCCATACCTAGGGTAAATTGGTTTATGAAACATCCAGATGCATATAATGAAAGATCAGATACAGTAAACATTTAAATTAATCTGTCTACTAAGTGTGTCCAGAATCAATACTAGGGTGTAGATTTTTAGCCCCTTGAGCTAAATTACTCACTAATGAGAGGTTTAGTTTTTCATTTAATGGAGCTCTTCTGAAAGGCAAGTGTCTGCCATCTCATCTGACCACAGCAAATGACCTTTGTCTTTGAAGAGAAGTTTAGTTTATTGGATTTAAGCTCAAAATCCTCTCCTAGCAGGGATCACTAATAAGCGCTGAAGTTGTCTGGAAGGGGAGACCCCAGTGTGACAGCCAGTGACTTCACCCAGTGTATGGCTACCCTATATGCTGTGTGAAGACATGAACATGCTCTGCCTGTGCTTTGAGCTGGCCAAAACCCCTTGACTGTGGCACAAAGCAGAAGGAGGTCAGGCCCAGCGTTGTGTTGATGGAGTCACGTGGCTTTTGCATAGCACCGGGGCTGGATCCTGGGGGCTCAGAGTTCAAGCAGTTAATTGCTCTGAGGTAGTCACCATCATGTATGCATGGTCACTTTCTGGATGCAGTCTAAAACTACTGGGAATAAGTCTATGGTTCTTATCTGAAGTACTAAAGCCAAGGAGGGCCAAGGGATCTGGCTGGTGTTTGGGGCTAAAATGCTTTTAATCTAAGCTTTGCCTTTGTAATTACAGCTTGCTTCTTATATACGTATGAGCTGCATTCCAGCATGAGATATTGTACCATCTGCCAGATGTTCCCCTTGGGAGAGAGAAGAATCTGTAATGTAAAGCGTTCATTTTCCATAATAGTTCTGCTTTTTAGTCCTTAGATACCTTTAAATTAAAATAAATCCATCAAATTCCCATAAAGAACATATTGAGTCAAAAGCTTGCAAGTTCTCACTCTCAATTCCTTCACACTGAACCGGACTGATCTGCTGAGTAAGTCCAATTGTAGCAGGACATAGTTTGATGTGGCAGCCGATGTCTTGAGGGCTGCTTTAAATTAGGAATTATTTTAGAATTAGGATACTGTGGTCTTATTATCTGCATGGATCTGTAGCTTGAAATAAATTGGGTCATTAGAATGTGCAGCATAGTTAATGCTAATGAGCTGGTTGGTTTAATTACATAGGAAAGTAACTGTAATCATTGGAGGGTGCAGGTTTTGTTAGTTATTGGGGTTTTTTTCTTACACTAGTAGCAGTGATGATGCTAATATTCTCGATGCTAAATGTCTTCTCATAGCACATTTACTATTTGTCATGTCTGGTGATACAACCTTGAAAGTATTAAAAAGAAAGAAAATAAAACCACACTGAAAGGCTGTGCCTGATGCTGATTTTCTGAACAGAGACATGCTTTCTCACCTCTTTCCTTGTCAGTTGGAAAGCAATACCCAAAGACCTTCCAAGCTCAGAAAAGCCGTAGAGATATGAACTAACACCCCTTGTCTATTTCTAAACGGAGAGAGTGTTAGATGTCATCTGGGAGGGTGAAGTCTACTTACAGCAGCAAGCCTAAGCTGTTCACTGTTCACCTTTTATACAACATACCCTGTTTAAGGACGGTTCTTTGACTTATAACTTACTGTCATATGACTATTAGAAAAGTAAATAAGTAGAAATTATGAACATTCAAAAACTATAGTAATGAGCTACCTGATCCCCAGAAGACACCTTTGTCAGCCAGTTCATCAGTCAGTGCATCTGCACTGAGCCTGATAAAGTTTGTAAACCACATCGATACCAAGGAAATAGCAGATATTGCTGAGCCAGATCAGTCACGTAGAGTCACCTGCTCCACTTAATAAATCAGGCCCATGTAAGAAAACACACAGAATCCCATAACACAGGCCATACTTTGGGAATGAATTGGGAAAGAGCAACTCACTGTGGGCCCTGCTAAGTCAAAATCAACCTGTGGGCAGATGGGAGATGTCTAATGAATGTGAGCAGAGTTGATCTCACCTGGAAATGGGAAATCAGCACTAGGGAGTTTCATCTAACGCTGCTGTTGACTGCAGAAGTCAAACTATTTAACCTGATTGATAGTGTAATTTTCCTTTCAAAACTATATCAATCTATTAAAATACTATAGCAAAACCAGCTGCAGTTTGCAGGGTCAGTCCACCCAGTCCTCCTCCCACTCAGGCAAGCTCTGGCTTTCAGTGCCTGCCCCAAGAGCTGTGGGCCAGTGCATGGCACTGAACATGCAGAGTCTAGATTGTAGTCATAGTCTGGATCACTGAGGTTCTCCAAAGACAACAAAATCTGCAAAATTTGTGACAAACTCAGCCTCAGCCACCTCTTTATATTACTGATCTCATCTCTAAATGTAGCATCATAAAAGTTGTTAAATGCTGCAGACTTCACAAACTAAAAATATGAAGTATAAATAGTATGTGCAAGCAGAATATAAATGGTCATACTTATGGGGAAGTGTTGGGCACATATGTCCCATACAGTTTTCTATCAGAACAGCGTTAGGTGAATACTAAATACCTCAAAAGCGGAGAGTTAAATGTTGACCCTCATTTGTGTTTATTAGACCATATGCTTTGCTGTCATGGGGCATGAATGCCGCATGTTCCAGAGCTGAGAGCAACAGTTCCATCTGCTAACACAGCTCCACAACTGCTGCGTTGTATTTTTTTATGTGGACACAGTACTGGACGTCAACAAGATCTCCAGGACCTTATCAATGTAACAATTGAGCCATCATTGAGAGTCTCATTGTCCTCTAGGACATAGACTTTGATCCAGAGTGGTTTTTATATCTATATAAAATGTATTTAAAGTATTCCAACTTCTTAGTAGATCAAGATGCGCAACAGAATAGATGCAATATTTTATGTAGTGTTTTGGGTTTAGTACTTTGAAGCCAAGAGCAAGGGGTGGGAGCTGATCACTGAAGGAATTACACATTTGGAAGAATATTTTCTATATATCACATTTGCTGCATGCAGGATAGATATATGTATATTTCACTGAAATAGAATGTGCAGTGACATATTTCTTTATTTCAGTCAGATGTAGATGTCTAGCCTGGCATTATATATGATTAGATAGCTACATTTACTGCTCTGAAATTATTCTTAATAACACTATTGCTCTCAACTTGCTTCTTAAGCTCCAGAAGGATAATTGGTATTGTGGCTAATTATTTCAACAATTCTGAATACCGTAAAAGTGCACACACTGGAATTACACATATGACTGTTCGTAAAAACACACAACCTGCTGCTATAGAACACTAGACGTTCTAAAAAAACGTAAATTCCCTCCCATTTTATCCATATATCACAAATAATAGGCATGTCTGTGATGGATGTTGTACAGAATAATGTCTTACTTTTGTCAGCAATTGATTCGCTTATCTTTCGAACACAGCTCTTGCTAACAACAAAGAAAGGGACAGCTACTTCCCTCCCCATGGCCATTTAAAAGTAATAGCCTCACACTATTTGTCATACATATGCAGTTAGTAAAGGCACGGATACTGAAGGCTTATTTCTGACTTGGCATTTGACCACGAAACTCCAAAATTGCAGGTGTGATGTTTGAAGTGTTCAGCGGAATATGCCTCATATGCCCACTCTGCAAAGGGACCTGGTCTGCAATATCCAGTGGACTACTCCTAAGGATGAAGGAGTCACCTGAAGTCAGACTTAATAGCCTCGTTCAGTTTTGGGGTCTGGGAAGTCTCCAATTTGGATTCTACTTAGGTTGTTGTAAATGTCACAGAGATGAGGACCAAAACCAGCTTCTGAAACAGGACATGGCACTTTTCTTTCCTTAACCTCATACACAGGCACCACACACACTGGCCTCTCATTATCTGCTCAGAGAAATGGCTAAAGGGGCTCCATAAAGCATAACCTGCACTCCCATATTTGTTCTGCTCTGTGCTCAGCCAAGAGGAGGATGCTAGGGAGTGTCAAAGTCCCTCATTTGTTACCATGAAAAGGAAAAACAGAAACTAAGAGATACAGCCTGAAAAACAGAACACTACCACAACCCCAAAAACACAACAAACAACAAGAAAAAAACTTTCTTTTATCTGAATCTACATCTTTCTGTTAATCAAATAGAGCATATCAATGGATGGGTTAAAAAAGTGGTCCTCTTGGGCCTGAATTCACCCTTTCTGACATTAGGTCACCTCACATTTAATTGATTTGCCTCAGGTTGGCTTTTGAGTTCTTTTGGTAATCAAAGGTGTTTCCTTTCCTAAGACAGATTTCCCTGAAGGGCAGTTTGTCCCTCTGATTGTTTTACACTGAATGTAGCTAACTAGATGACGGGCTTTCAGAGAGAAAGACACCACCTTTGGGGCCCTGACCTACTGCAAATGAAACAGCAATGGAGACAGCTCATTCTAATGAAGCACGGAAATGTGACTGCCTATTCAGCCTCTCATCCTGGGAACATATTGTAATTAACTGCCTGAGCAGCTGTACGGTGGTAGGAGAAGGCTTTAAATGATGTGGCTCTGTTGATATTACTTGTGTTAAAATGATTTTGGAGATTGGAAAGGAAGATCTAATTGCCTTTTATGGCACTGTCTAAAGCCTAAATGAGTTCTGACACCTGAAGGAAGAAGAAATAACCTGCAGACTTCACATCAGCAGTCTGTAAGATGCATTTGGAAGCTTGATCACCGTGACCTAACCTTTGCAATTATTACAGCCCCTCCAGTTATTGTCACACATTTGATCCTCAACTGTTGTTTAATTGATACTGTGAATGTTAACATAAACTCAATGGCAAAGGAACAGCTATTCACTGTGCAAGCCAATTTCTTTATTATCACAAGGAACCAAGATATCACCAACAACTTTCCTCATGAGTAAACAGCAATGGTTCATTGAAAATCTGAAAAACAATGTACTTGGAGAAACTTTTACAACACTTTATTAAATGAGAGCAAATGGAGTTAGTCTGGCAGACAGCTATAGTTTGTAAGGCAAGGATGGGGCAAGCCTTGAATAATACATTTAAGGTATTAATAGCAATGGTTAAAATACTATCTTCTGTAGGATGATATAATGGCTCTTCAAAGCTGATTGCTTTGTTTCTAAAAAGTAGACTGAAAGATTAAGGCAAATTATGGTATAGAGTCCATCATGGTGAATTATTATTAAATGAATCTGTGAGCCAAAAGGCTACTTAAAGACTTCTGCACCTCTGTGTCTTGTTCAAGTGACATCAACAAAAGATGTGAACAGAGGAAGCCTTCCAAGTTACATGCCAATCAACTCACAGTTCACCACTTAGGAAATTTCACTGTGAAACTGTGACAGAAGATCACCATGCCAAAGCAAGACCTAGCAAGAAAATATATCCTAGTTTTTACAAGATGCCTTTGATCTGAGAGTCCTAATCCTCCACCAGTTGGCACCTTTAACAGTCTGCATCAGTCTTCTAACAAAGCCTTCAGAAACATATGTTAAGTTTTGAAACTGGGTTTCAACTTAGTTTTGTGGGAAATCTTTATGCAGTCAGGCTCAGGCTTCCCCTAGGAGGGGATGGGATAAACTCCTTTGTGTTACTGAAGGCGTGTGCTTTGCCTGCCTGTTTAGTCTGCTAGAAGCAGGGAGAGTGAGCTAAGGGTGTCAAGGATGTGCTTCCAAGCGAGGATCAAGGTGTACTTCCTCCCCTTGATGAAGGGGAGGCTGTGGGAGCTCCAAGAAAGAGTATGGGAGACACCAATATCTGGTTAAACATCTCATCCATCTTTAAGAACCTCTGCAGATGTAAGTGTGCATCTCTTTGGGGGGCCAATTCAGTGCAGAGGCTGGCAACAGGACATGCAGCTCTGAGTGATCCTGGAGCTGGAGCAAGCGAGGCTGTTGCTTAGTAAGCCTGTGATGTCCTGAATGTTTCTTGTTTGCTTCTGTGTGTGAAAACAAGACATTCTTGCAACTCACACTTATAGATAGCCTTCATAACCACCTATGTTGGCTAGCTATGGTTTCCCTTCATAAGCGCTTGTTTGTAAAAATCACTTGATGACTCTTGTTTAAAAACATAATGTCCCTTGTGAAGAAAACATTTCTCACAAGCCAGTTGTGTATTGTTCAATGCAGAAGCTTCTGGGCCTTATTAGTGTTATTATTTGTATTTCAAAGAGCACCACAGAGATTTGAGAACAGTTGTTCTTTGGCTGGAAGAGTGGGTTTCCCCATGAAGAGTTGCTACAGGGACATTAAAATCAAAAGTGGAAATGGTACAGTACAAAGCACATGAAGTGGGATTCCGACATGATTATGGAGGAATATAAATTACAGCCACATTAGTACTAAGTACTAAATATCAGCATAAATATTATCTATTCCAGATGTAGATTCTAACAGAGATTTAGACACATAAATGCCCGATAGTGCCAAAACATTTGTTCTAAGAATATGGATTTTCATATTTGTGCTGTTACGAGCAGTATTAATTCTTCATTTGAAGTACATTTGTCTTCATCATCCAGAGTATCCCTTTTCATTAGCACTGGAAATTCAATCAGAAGCAGGCTGTATTCATTCCACTGATTCTGATCTAAACTACCCTCTTGGGTGAAAAAATGCAAAATACATTTATTCTGCTTTAATTAGACCTCTAGCAAATCCTTGGCAAATGGCAATTCCAAGCAGAAGATGAGAGAGCTATTTCCTTTAGTCTCTCTCTACTGGGACAGCAGGATGACAGAAGGAGCTAGGAGTTAATAGGAAACGTTAACCAAAGTTTGCCCTTGTAGCAGCTAGCAGTTCAGCTGCTGTTTCATATTTCTTCCATGACATCACACACACTTCCCAACTTGAACATTTGTCCACGGCCTTCAGGAAGTGCACACCATGGTAATAAGATGAATTGCTTTTAAAAGGTTGTGCTAATACCATCAAGGCTGACACAGCGCTGATGCCAATGGAGGTAAGAGAGAATGCTGAACTCCTCACCTCCTTTCCTATCACAGGGAGGATAAAAAATACCTACCCTGATGCTGCCAGCATTGCAAGCTGCCTCCCGCTGCCCACAACCAACAATCAGGATTAAAGGGTGAGGAGTGCCGAGGCTCCAACACCCACAGTGCTCAAGGTTTGAGTGCTGTGATGGAGGAACAGCAATGGGGTCTACAGGGGGTCAGGGAAGAAGGGGCGCTGAAATCTCTGCCTTGCTTGTTCTCAGGAAGCCTAGATCTGGCCATCAGCTTAAAAATGCAGTTCTGCTCTCCAAGGATACAGGCATATTTAAAGATTATTAAGCTGCAGTAGACCACCCAAATGGCCCTTTATGGACTGGTTGGCCATTGATGGGTTAGGGAAACACTCAGTTTCTCAGCCACAATGTTCTTTGTCCTAAAAGAGGACACTAGCTGATGGGAAAAGCAGTGACTAAGGAATCACTGAGATATAAATTCCTTCCAAAGTCTGCCCTTTGCCTGCCCGCTGAGTTGGGATGAGTCACTGTTGCTTAGCTTCTTTCTCTTAGATGCTTCATCTATTCACTGCAAATCTTTTTGAGCAGGAGAACCTTCTTAAATGGGTTTCTCTAACACCAAAGATGACTGAGATCCCCAAGTGCAACTGCAGTGCATAAACAGTAAGAAGGAGGCCAGCAGGCTGCAGAAGGGTAAAAGGCTTGTGCATTTTTTTAGCCTTTCTGAATAGTGTAAACCTATAAATATCAAAAAGGAAAGAATACAAAGGAAAAGCAGGAGTGCATGAGGAGGTGGAGGAAGGGAGGGAAACCACGTTCTAACGGCTTGTGATAAATCACTTGGAAATTCGTCATCTGGCTTCTTTGAGATAAAAAGCCAATATATAGAAATCAAGCGCCAAGCCTATGTAATGTCTTGGGTTATGCTCAAGCCTTCATTTTTAAGCTTATGAAATATCTTGGGCTATGCTCAAGCCTTCACTTTTGATTCTATATGCTTTGCACTTTGTGTGTTTTGTCGCTTCTGCAAATAATGGATTCTATCATCATTATTAGTTATTATTTTCATTATGGTATTTACTACACTCTTGAAGGTACAGGATATGGATGAAAAGTGACCAGATTGAAGTTGGAGAGTATATTGAGTTTTAAGGAGTTCTTTCATGTGCTTAATGAAGACATAACTGGAATAGGAGGGCTAAAAGTTGAAACTTAGAAACCCAGCCTGTAAATTGGTTTTTAAAACAACAGCTGCAAAAATTTTTGCTGGAGCTAAGAAAAATAGTTGATAACTCTCTCCTTCTGGGCTTTTCAGACTAATCTGAGTGTGTTTCCCAACAGCCCAGTGGCCTTGATGACATTCAGCATAGCAGGGTGGAATATTGCTATCTTGGCGTGGGTTGCAGCAAAGGTCAGGCTAACAGGGAACCTTTCCGGGCTTAAAGATATGATACACACAGAAAAATAAGCACCAAGCCTGGAGAGCAGGAGTCTAAGAGAGCTGGTGTAAAAATGTAAGCATCTTTCAGGGGTTGCGGTGCCATATCGTATTAAGGAAACAGAAAAAAAATGGATCCTGCCTTAACAAAAAGAGCAAACAGCTGCCCGTAAGATATTAATGTATTTGGACAGTACCTCTGTACCAGTCCTCCTCCTGGAGTTAAACATTCTACAAACAGGGCAAAGGGAAGTTCTCTGCCTTGCAGAGCTTACGGGGTAAATGTAAGAGGAGAGGCAACAGGCAGGCAAGGAAAATACAAGGAAACCAGCACACGCTGTTGGTCAAAGTGATAAGGCCATCAGTTTCAGGAGAGGAAGCCCTGCTCACACAGCAAACAAGTGTTTCACAGAGAGATTTCAAAGGGTAATCATAACAGAGTAGTTTCAGAGCTCTCTGTGGGGTTTTCCTGCCTAATGCGAGAAGAAACTTCAGAGAAGGCACAGAGCAGCTTGCTTGAATGCACAAAGTAAGCAACCAAGCTGCTGCCAAGGCCCAGCCAAGGACAGGAAGTTGAGGAAGGAGAGGAAAAGAAGGCAAAAATGTAGGCTATGAAATATTTTTTACTAGTTTATCCTGGATATACTGTAGGCCAGTGAACAGCACAAGCAGTTGGAAGAGATAATGGCTGTCATGAGCAGTAGTGTTTTGAACGAGCAGGAGAAGGGAAACAGAAGATGCCCATGTTTTGCTGAAGAGACAGGTAGATTATGTCATCGTATGCTGATGAAGCTGAGAAGTGGGGTAGGCAAAAGGGCAGAATTAGGGCCAGATTCAGGGCTGTGGTGAGACTACACATGTACAAAAGAGATACTAGAGATAGGCTGAGATGTTAGGTAGGAGATTGACTGTGGTGCAGTCTTGTGTACTGCCCAGCACAGGTTTTATTCTCAAAACAGCTGACAGGATAGATTTGCTCTTTTTGATGTTTTTATAAGGCACGCTTGAGGAGTCCCACAGCCAGCCAGCTGATCCAGCCTCTGCTAGCCATAGGTGGGCCATTGGCTCATCACAGCAAGCAAATGCAACTCTATTGATTTCAAGATGTATGAGTCTCCTGCTAGAAAATCATTGTATTCAATGGTTTCTTCATTGCATTTAATCATGAGAGTAGGTTTTCCATTATATTCAAATGACATCTTTTCCTTTTCTAGAAGACAGATGGAAAAGCACATAACAAATGCATGGAGAGAGGCATTTTTAAACAAGTCTGCACAATGGAAGCAAACTTTAAGGACAAGAAAGGTCAGTCTGACAGGTCCTTTTCACACACAGGTGCACAGTGCAGAACTTACCAGCTGCTAAACTGTTGCTACAGCAGTGCCCAGGACCAAATGAAACCTACCTTTGCTCTCTCCTTCAACAAAGTCTATTAGCCCAGACAGAAACCTGTCTCTCAGAGTAGAGTCAGGTTGTTGTTTCTCTGTTCTCCTGGTCTCACAAATCCTGAACTCCTAGTTGCGCATCTGGAGGGATGGAGTGCATGTCCATGGAGCATGGTGTCTAGGAACACGAAAGACAGAGACTCAGAACCCCTCACATCAGGGAAGATTAAACTCCTGCTTTCTAGGTACTGACTTCTTCACTGTCATGGGTTTGAACATCTGCAATCTGTCAGCTCTATGGGTGTATGTATGGCAGAGGGCCCCTGCAAATATAGCACCACGGGCCAGAAGATCTCTGGGCTCTTGGATGGAATTAGGCATCAGTGCCCAAATCTGAATGTCAAGGTGACATGGGCACCAACCTGATCTGAATGGCTGGCAGCAGAGATGTGCAATGTTCACATTTATATGGATAGGGAACTTTGGGGCTGACCAAAGAGACACATAGACAATGGACTATAAGGAGGATATAGAGACAATTATCCTTCTGAAGCAGTGGTTTGAGCTGTTGGCATCCAAGTTCTGCAGAATATTAGTCTAAATTCAATCTTAATTTAGGCTTCAATCTTCCCTTCACTGCAGTTACATGAAATTGAATTGTGTCCTGCACTTACTTCTGCAGTAAGCTCTTCAGGGACACCTAGGTCTTTGGATGGTATCAAAACACATTTATCATCCCCCTATATTTTTATTAGTTTTGTGACGGTGCCTTCCTAACCTGATACACTGATTCCATTAGTCCTGACACAGAAACAGTTGATCTGATGGAAGGGTCCTTGCCTAACTTTGTCAATATTGTTTTTTACATTTCTAGATCTTGTACTTATTCTAATCTTGGAAGATAATGGTTTGAATCAGTTCTTAGCCTGTTGTTATTATTTTTTCTATTTAGATCTCAGTGTAATTGTGGCAAAGAACCTCAGTCTTGATAAAAATCTGTTTTCTCTTCTTCCTCTGGTCCTCCAAAACAGTAATTGGATTGTTGTATAAGTCTAGTGAAAATAGCATTTTCCATTTTCAAGCATCAAAGGTCTTAGCAAGTATTTATTGATTGCTGTCTCTTATGAATCCTCTCTGAAGCAGGTAAGGTCTGTTACATCTGTTTAGCCAATGGATAAACAAGCCTTGGGGTTCTTCATAGAGCTTGAATGACATACTAGCATTGATATTCTTCTTAAATTCATTCTTTCACGTCAAACTCTGATAGAAAACTTCATCCTTCCCTTCCAAGCCTGGGTCTGGACTCCACAGCCCATGAGTTTTACTACCACTCAGTGTTAGCTCAGCGCATTGCAGTGGAGTGCAGACACTGCACAATCTGGGGCAGAGTATCGTGGTCTTCCTCTGATCTGCCCATGCTGTCACAGAGGTGTAAGCAAACTGCTATTGGGAGGGCTTTCTGCACCCTGCTGGCACTCAAGCTGTGCCTGAGAAAATCTGCAGGTGACACTGGCTAGAAAATGTACAAGAAAGCCTTCAACCAAAGTAAGTCGAGGCAGTCACATCCTTCTGCCTTCCCATGCAGTAAGAGACTGAGGAGCTGAGATCCCACCTTTCCACTTGATCTTCCTCACCTCCTCCAATGTAACAATTTTCACATGCTTATTCAAGAAATTTCAAAGGGCAGTGAAACATCTTGGCCCTTGCACAACTGAAATATTTTTTCAGAATGGCTTGAAATGATTTCTTTTGAACCATTTGGACACCAAACTTTATTTCCCTACCAGGCATGCAGCACTGAAGGAGACCTGCAAGTCTTCTCCACCAGGAACTGCGTTCCCTAGATGGAGGCACACACCCGTCATGGATAGACTCTGGTATAAGTTTTCCATGGAAATAAATTATGGGGTTTTTTGTTTCCTGCAATAAAATAAACTACTGGGTTATCCCTTTCTCGGCCTTACTTCAGTTTCCATTTCTTTTTCTCAGGCATGGGAAACCTGAATTCCCATGCTATTCCACATAAAGTCTCCCAAGAATCTTGTATTTCCTCGTCTCCATTAAAAACACCTTGCCTGGTAATGCTAATCTTGGAAGTACATTTGAATGGATAGTCAGGTATGTCTTCTCTATTTCGTATCCTCATCTCCCACGCTGCAGCCAAAATTCCTATTCTCAAGGCCTGTGTGACTCACATTTCTTTCTGATATGCTTCTGGTCACCCCCACCCTGTGGCCATCTAACTCTTCCTAAATTATATCCTTATGCTGCTCTGAGTGCTCCTTAATTTTTCTCATAAGCAATTTTCTTAAGTTTATGCCTGCTTTTTCTGTAGAAGTTCTTAATGTATGCTTTTAAATACTGGTTTCTAAAGCCAAAGACCTTTTTTCCACTGTGATAATTTTGCCCTCATCAGAATCTACTGTAAATTTTTAAAAATTTTATTCCTACTCAGTTCGTAGTTCTTTACTGATATATGTTTTTTATTCATCTTAAGTAATAATTTCTTATATATCAAGACAAAAATGTATTGTTGCCTACTTTAGAGAATCTCATATCTTATCAAAGATTATTCTGGGGAACCTGTTTTTGACAGTCTTGTAGCATATTTATTCATTTCTCTGTACATCTATACTTTCCCTAAAAATTTCCTCTGAAGTCTTAGATATAACTGGCATCAAACTAATTGGGTTTTAATTATCCAGTTCTTTTCACCCACTTCAATAAAATTACTCTAGTCATCTGATTTGACAAGATGTCTGATGACATCAACAGATAGGCAGAGAAACTGTGTGGAGGAAAAATACTTGTGACAATGCCCCAGGTCAGCTATTTTTCATTAGTCCACTGAAATCCACAGGGCTGATGAATGTAGGCTTGTGAATTCAGTCAGATATTACAGTCCTGCCCATAAAGTCACCTCTTTTCACAAGATTTGGCATTTCAGGCCAGGGTGATCTAAAAGCCTGACATCCCTAAATGTCCCTGCCAGATTACTGATTAGGTGTGGTGCTGATTTTGCTGTTGCCAGGAAGTGTAAACCACTGTCAATCTCAGTTTATATTAAAACATTAAGCTGTAAGCTGTGCAGGCTAACAACCCAGATTCACAATCGTCACTAATTTAGCTGCAACAGCTGAAGAGTTTATCTTCCAGGCTGGTAACCTCTTCAGCCATGGCAGGTAAATCGAATGTGGATCAGAATCTGAGTTGCCCTTTTTTCCTAATTCTCCAGCTACCAATGCACAAGGAGTTGTGATTGTCATGCTGCAAATCTCTGCCCTCTACTCCAGAGGCCTAAGTCTTATCAAAGAAGACATGATTCAAAATGCCATGGGTAGACTTCAGCTCTTCCAATTCTCTCATCAAGCATATCTAGTACATATTATATAGTATATATTACGTACTATATATTATATATTATATTTTATATACAAAACCAAATAATTTTATAATAGTATTTTATTCCAAGGCCTAGGAAAGAAATATACCTTGCATTTCTAGGGAGAATTCTGACTCTTTGTTGTTGCAGCTAATGTTTCTGTTGGCAGCTACATCAATGAAAGGCTAAGAGATGCAAGAGCTGTTGATCTACCATTAGACTGTGCCTTTTGGAATAAGCCTCAGTAGGAGCAGAGAGCTTTGTGCCTGCTCCTGAGTGATGAGATTAGCTCACATCTGAGCATAGGCATGATCTTGACATGCAGGAGGCTTTTGAAAATGTTTTGGGCTGAGAGCGAACAAGGGTCTATCGCAGCAGCTGAGATTTAAATGGCAGGTGCCACAGGGTAGCTGACAGGCACCGGGAAAAGGATGTGGGGGGACATTCTGGCTGCCTACGGTGACAAATAAATGCTCCTGGACCTTGAAGTCAAGTGGTACACTTCAGTGCACATCCATGCCAGCAAACCATAATAGTCCCCAAGCCAAGGTGGCTGCACACTTTGGGAAATGAGCCGTGGACCATGCCAGCTGTTGAATTGTACCTAGAGACTGCTGGGGCATGCACAAGTTGGACCAGGACAAATTCGTGACATAGAACAGTCTAGGGATTTACCAGCACATGGAGCCACATTCCTGTACCCAGGAGTATGCTGGTAATTACAGAGGCAACCTTGGTATGCAAATGAATGCAGAAATGGCACTTCACTGGTAGAGAGAGCTCTGTGGTAGGGCTTGTTAGCATCCAGCCCTCATGATATGGTTAAGAAGGTCACCAATAGGGCTGGCTACTCTGCACACACAGATTAGAGCACCTGGTCCATCGTGTAATAGAGAAGTCATGGCACAGAGAAGCCGAGAAAGCATGGACTGGTGATGTGCTTTGCTCCCTCCTCAGTGCTGGCACACCCGGGCTGAATGGGGCAGACCTACAGCTCCTGATGCTGGTTGCAGGGTGCTTGCTGACTGCAGAGGACCAGGGAAATCCACTGCCGTAGAAGCCTATGTTTTGCAAAGTGCATCCTGTATGGGTCTATACATGCACATCCACCCGCTCTGCTGGCCTGCAGCAAAGTCTTTGGAGTGTACCTCCCATATTCATGTATATGGGGAAATAGCTACAGCATTTTGGCTGGGTTTTACTCAAAATGTGCTGTTTATCCACTGAGCGTCCTTACCCCTGTATTAGTTTTGTCCATTTACTAAATTTTCCTTGAGAAAAACAAAAGGCAATGTTTCACTGTTGATGTGTCATGTGTGACTTTCAAAAACGACCTTGCAGGCAGAGTTTTAATTTCACCTTTTTAAAGAAGCCTTTAAACAGGAGTCAGCAGGACCTCTGCCGTGCACAGCCCTTGTGTACCCAAAAGTAACTTCTGTGAAAGGTAATGGAAGAAAAAGAGAATCACCTACATGATTCTCCAATGCAGGTAGATTTTTACAAAAGGCAAAAATAGGTGCATTTATAGATGCAAAAAGTGTATGCATGCAGATATATGGCAAATATTTTTTTTGGCTGACAGTAAAAATAAACAATTTTATCTTTCAGGTGACAAATGACTTCTTATTTGGCAGAGTTGATTAAATTTGTTTTGTGGATAGAAAAAAAAAAGTGCTTCAGTTCACTGATACAGAAACAATTAAAATAGATTGGTTTTGCTGATGCAATTCCAGACATGAACTAATTATCCTTTCAGAAAATCACATATGTAAAGGGATAATTGATTTCAATGAGTACAATATTTCATAGAGACATGAGCGAGTACAGCACCTATTTTACCTCCATGGTATACTGCTATAATCTTTAAAAATGTAATTCTTGATTGTGGTTGGTTTACTATTTGCTTGGTTTTATTTTATACACACATATGCATTAATGTATACATTTCCCTCATGGATATATATTTAGATATAAAAATGTTGTGCTTCAGGAAAGCAACAAATTAGCTTGGAGAACTGCGGAGGAGCCACAATTTACTTAAATGACACAATGGTTTCTAAACCTTCTGTTAAATTTCATTCCTTCCACAGTCTATCCAAAATGAAGTGACTTTTTAATATATATATTAAGTCAAGCAGTAGAAATTTCTCCTCTTTCTTCTGCCTAAGAGATGCTCTGTCTAGAGAGTAGGATTCTGTACAGTGGCACATTCCCTGCTGGCCCTTGCCAATGCTTTGACGTGCAGAAATAGGATCTACATTGGCACCCAAAAGTCTGAGATGAAGTGGAATAATGCCAGACAAGGTCCAACAGAAGAATTTCAAGGTGTGACATGGGAAGAACAGCTAAAGGAATTTAAGGCATATGGTGTAGAGAACGACCACCTGACAGATACAGTGATAAGCAGTATTTAGAGAACGTGTTAAAACAATGTCAGTAAGAGTGGAAATTTAAGTATGCTATTTGGAAGTGATCAGTGATGTTTAGTTGTCAGGTCAATCAGCCAGTGTAATAATTTATATACAACACTAAGAACTTGGAAAAACTGAAGAGGAAGGCTGCTTCCTCCTTGACCATCACAAGCGACTGAGAGTCACCACTGCTACAGCTGGAAGTAAGGCAAAGTTCTTCCTAGGACATTTGAGATGAGATTTTTCTAGTATATGCAGTGAAATACAAATGTGACTGTAGCTCACAGCACCTTTGTGTCCTTATTTCTGAAGAAACTTCACCTGCAGTACTGTGAGCCAGTGAGGTCCCACATTCAAGAACCCAAATTGGGCATGGTAAAGAAAATGCAGTAAAGCGACTGGGCTGTTGTGCAAAAGGAAACTGGGCACACAGGGCTTTCTCAAACTGTCATGACAAAAGGAGGAAAGATTTTCTTAAAAATTTACTTCCCTCTCTCCATTTTTTTTTTCAATTCCAGATGGGGAGAACTAGGTTAACGCAGGACAAATAAACTGCGTATGAATACATTTAGATAGAAAGCAGGAGACAGTTTCCAATTCACTGGGCACTGAAAGTCTGGAACACCCTCAGTAAACAACAAGAACAAGAACAAAGTTTTGAGACAGATCCTGATCAGCAGCTCACATGGACAAGAAAGAGTGTGTACCTTGTAATAGCAGCAGGCAGACTCTAATGATCCTTCTAGTCTAGTGGTCCAGGTAAAGTAAAATAGCGTGGCCTGATCTTCCAAGGTACCAAAGAACGGTGATCCATGACTCAGAAAATTGTCCTTATTTGTGGCTGACCTGAAAAATATGCAGGAATTAAGCATCTGTTTAACTATTGAACTGAATTAGAGCTTTCCAAGCACTGCAAGCTAATGCATTTAATTAAGAACTGATTTTCATGCTGCAGCATTTTGTTGTTAATCGAAAAACAATTTATCATAAAGCAAACTGAAAATACTGCATAATATAAGCTGAAGTTAAGAATAAAATAAGAGCATAAACAGTGCAGTACTGATTTTACTGTTCATAGCAGAAAGGTGTTCATGGCTTTTTTTAACTAACAGAAAAGCAGGTTTTATATCATCCAAATGTGAAACAAAAATGGGCAGAGTATATCATGTTCTGTGTGTTTATTCTGTTTGAAAGTTGCACTGATTTTGTGTTATCCTCTACATTTATATGTATGCCATTAAAGATGTTTGCCATTTCCATGTTGTTAAAATGCTGTGTTATTAACAGAAAGGAGGCTTTGACCAGCACCTTAGTCCTGTCCTCTTAAAAGTCCATGAGTATCTACTTGCCAAGGATTTTGGTGGAACTAGAACCATCAGTGTCTTCAATAGTAAACAGTTTACCAAAACAGCAACAAAAAGAAAGAAAAAAGGGGAAAAGTTTGGAGGTAATTAAACAGGAAGGTCATTCTTTCCATTCTCAAAGCACAGACTCCAGTAAACTAAAGAGTTATTAATGGAGCCAGTGTGCTGATGATCAAAAGAGAAGCTTGAAAGAAGTAAAGATTTTCAATACCATGCTGTTTTCACAGCCGCAGGCCTACAGCCAACAGAGTTATTTCTTATGAGTAAGTGCAAAGTCAGGTTAAACCAATTATTTTTTTTATGGAGAATGTGCTTTCAATTTTGGAGATATAACAAAAACCAGTTTGCATTTGGCATTACTTAACAGGTGAAAACAGAGAACTTGGTTTAGTTTAATTATTGGAACTACTTAGATATTCTTTATGAGTGATGAAGTCATTTAAATAAATTCTGAATAGATACATGCCGATAACCTTCAACACTTTATTTCCATGATTTACTTGAAAAATTTGATTTGTAGCTGCCCCAATGTTTTGTAGACTGAAAATCTAATAGGTGATGTGCTAGAAACCATGGAAGCACCTCAGAAAAAGCACACAGGAATTATGACTTCTTCCCAAGTAAAGGTGGCAGGATCAGTAACCTTCTTTGAGAACAAGGTCAGATTCCCAGATGACCTTGACATCTGAAACATGCAGGGTGAAATTCAGTATGAAAACATGCAAGGCAAGAAGAAGCCACTGTACAAATACACAATATGAACTAACTCCCAAGGCAATAGCTGTTCAGAAAAGGAGATGGGCAATATAGAGAGTCACAAGTTGGAGCTGGGTCAACTATGTCCGGTATGTGAAAAAGGAAAAATGCTCCTGGGATGTGTGAAAAGCAGCATGCAGCCTACAGAAGATGTGAAGCTGCAGATCTTGCTGTAGACATTAATTAGTACCTCTTATCATGTAAAGGTTTTGCTGAACAGTAGTGAAAGCAAGTCTCACAGAAGACATGATCATAGAAGAGCTGTCTGCTAGGGAGGTCAGGAGGATGTCACAAGGTGAACAGTCTTGTAAAAATGGGGTAAGGCAGATAAATTTATTAAACACAGGGTGCGTGGTGTCCTTTGACAGCAATGGAATGTGCACTTGTCTAGATTATGCAAAATAACATGGGATGGTTTTGAGCAGTGTGTAATATTAGGTTATGTGATAAACATGCACAGAGGAGCCCGGGGCACAAGGGTACTAGGAGAGTCCCCATTCCCCAGTCAGAGGCATGAGCTTCTTCCCAAGCCCCCGCCTTGGGAGTGAGTGACTGGCTGAGTAGGAGTTTGGTGGCTCTCCAAGGTTAACTCACCTGTACTGGTTTAACGTGGCAAGGTTTTGAGAGTGGAGGGGCTGCAAGGGTGGCTTCTGTGAGAAGTTACTAGAAGCTTCCCCCATGTCTAATAGAGCCAGTGCCAGCGAGCTTCAAAATGGACTCACCACCAGCCAAGTTTGAGCCCATCAGCGACAGAGGTAGCGCCTCTGTGATAAGATAGTTAAGAAGGGGAAAAAAAAACCACGACCCTGCTGCACAAAACAGCAGCTAGAGGAGAGGAGTGAGGATATGTGAGAGACAGATTCTGCAGACACCAAGGTCAGTGAAGAAGGAGGTGCTCCAGGTGCCAGAGCAGAGATTTCCCTGCAGTTTGTGGTGAAGACCGTGGTGAGACAAGCTGTCCTACTGCAGCTCTTGGAGGTTAACAGTGGAGCAGATAGACACCTGCAGCCTGTGGAGGCACCCATGCCAGAGCAAGTGCATGTGCCCGAAGGAGGCTGTGACGCTGTGGAGAGCCCACACTGGATTAGACTCCTGGCAGGACCTGTGGAGAAAGGAGCCTATGCTGGAGCAGCTTTGCTGGTAAGACTTGTGACCTCACAGGGGACCCACACTGGAGCAGTCTGATGCTAAAGGACTGAACCCTGCGGAAGGGGCCCACGTTGGAGAGGTTCGTGGAGAACTGCTTCCTGTGGGAGGGAGCCTGTGCTGGAGAATGGGAAGAGTGTGAGGAGGAAGGAGAGGCAGAGACAACGTGTGATGACTCACTGCAAGCTCCATTTCCCATCCCCCTGTGCTGCTTTGTGGGAAGGAGGTAGAGAATTTGGGAGTGAAGCTGAGCCCAGGATGAAGGGAGGGGTAAAGGGGAAGGTGCTTTAATATTTGTTTTTATTTCTCATTACCCTACTTTGATGTGCACCTCACACCCAGCCAAGGTTAACCCACCAGCCTCACCACATCCTTAAAACTGGATTAAGTTTTGCCACCAAACCAAGCCTGGGATCATGCTGTAAAAAGCAAGACCATGGATCAATGGACACAGTGCATCAACAGCAGAAGATGACAACAGCCACAAGAGTGTATCTTTCTTCCTCACACAGTCCTCGTAAGACCTCTTCTGGAGACTAGTTTGGGTAATTTAGGAAAGAAATCAGTCAAATGGGCAAAGAATGCTGGACCACTAATATCAGTATGATCAGTTCAGGCAACAACACTGCCTGTGAGACTCATGAAGCCAATATTACTCAGAGATGTCTACAAGCAGGTTAGATCATCATCTGCCAGGATGACTTGGCTAAAGCTTGGTGTGTCAAAATTCACTAAAAATCTTGTAAGATTTCCAGTCACTGACAGATTGCAGTGAAGACAGACACCAATTCCCTGCAACAGCTTTCACAGAAAATGATGATACAAAAACAATCATGTAAAGAGCCAGGACAAACTCCTGATGGGAAACATTCCTAATTACATCTGGTTTTAGACCTACATGAGGCAGGCTGCTTCCTTTGCCAAAAGCATTTGAGAGCTGAAGTAAATTAAAGCAGAAGTCTCCAAAGTTTAAAGCACGCAATCTACAAATTCATGTTCATCAAGCACTTTTCAAAATCAATGACAGCCATCTAAAGCAGAGGAGAGATCACTCTAAATCCCACTAACAACTGCAATGGATTTATTAGCTCAAAAGCACATTGGTATGGAAAAAACGTTTCACGAATACATTCTATCAGTTTCATTTCTGATGAAATATATAATCTGAGCTCCAATTTCTAAATACAAAAGGACAAAATATGTGATAATAGATGTAGGCCAGAAAAGAATATATATAAGTAAATCTAGCTTTTTATCTAGGGCTGGGAAGGTGTGTCAGAAGATGTAGTAAATGCTGGGGCAGCAGATCTTACTCCCAACAAAGAATGATCCTTTTCCTTAAAGAGTATTTTACACATCTGAAAAATAGAGACTTGCTTCTGTATCTTTTCTAAGCTTGTGTATCAGAAGAAAGTGTTCAGTACCAGCTTCAAGTGAGGTTACAGATGCAGCTCTAGAGACAGAATTATTACTGAAATTACTGGAGCAAACAACATGTAGGCTGGTTTTTACATACTGAGTTCATGATTTCCTTAAAAACTGATCAGGCACTGACTTGTGGAGAGGACTCTCTAGATCTGTATAAAAACAAAAAGGTTGTAAGAGGTCACACAGACCACTAAGTGTTGTCAAGGGGTGCCTGTGAAATGGGCTGACGTATCCTGCCTGATATTAGACACTGAAAAGGTTGTTGTAGCAGGGAAAAGGACCCAGTAATCTGCCTGCTCCACAAAGCAAGGCCTCCTGCTGTTTCCTCTCACATGTGAGAGGCTCAGTGACCTTAGTTGTGAACCAAGTGACTTCTACAGAAAATGCTACATCCAGGTGAGATGGATGCAAGTTTGAGTCCTCTCATCCTGGGGAAGAACTTGAATGGAGGTCTCCCAGACTCTGGACATGCTATGGAAAAGGTAGTTAACACACAACATTGACTAAACTCAACAGAAATGATACAACATAGGTATCATCTCTGCAAGAAGACCAAATGTTCTGACCACACAGCAGACCAACAAGCATCACATGCAACACTGCATCAAACACTTGTATTTCTTTTATTGGCCTCATACCGTGTTAAACTAGCTTCTTCTTAATTTTGCTCACAACTTACTTTCATGTTAAAATTCTGCTGCAGTCAGGCGAAGCCAGACACAACACACAGGGTACCGAGTTGCAGGAAATAAACCTTTTTAGCAATGCCTGGCAGCAAGTTAGGATAAGTCAAAGTTCCTCCTCTGTTCTCACTATGGCAGCAGAGGGGAACAGTGGATATACCAAACAAGACACGTAAGCACTAAAAGGTGAGATTTTTAAAGCATCAGTACACTTCTAGTAATCCCAGGTGTTATTAATAGCATCACTATGAGCATTTATTTTCCTCACACTGAAACGAGAATTTTAATCCCCTATTGATTGAAACTGAAGTGCAGAACACATGCAATTTATGTGATTGATTCACATACCTTGAGGGAATCAAGTCATCTGTAAACCAAATTTTTTCTTACCTTACAGGTTCCTGTTAGATAAATGTCTCTATAAGCAAAATATCTTCTTTAAACTAAGGGCAAGAGGTCAAATACACTGCTAGCAAAAGCAGGAAGAACTTCCGCGAAGTCCAAGTGGAAAATTTGAGCTGATAAACACATTTTCTTAAGTTATGAGAAAGTAACTTGGATTCAAGAAAAGTAACTTTTTTAAGACTGAGAAGCTGCCTGATCCCATGCACTACATGCACCTAAAAAGTGATATTATCCCATTTTTATATATTAAGAATGCACTTTTTCCCCAAAATAGCAGGTTATTGCAAGAGCCCAATCTAGTGTTCAATTCAAACAGCTGGGACATGCTCTGTTTTTCAGAAGGTGCCAACTAAAGCTGCTAGGGCATAAAATGAGAAGCTTGGATATCCCAGTCACTTCATGAATGGAAGACTAAAAACCTGTTCAGGAACTGCAGATAAATCACCTTTAGGAATAAAGCCAGGAGGAGACAGCCCTGGGTGCCTCTGATGCCTGTGCTTGTGATCAACGTCTCCTTAAGCATTCTCTTTAAAAGCTCCATGTCAAAGTTTCTGCAGTCTCTCGACAGAGTTTTTGCTACATTCAGCCCAGCAGGGGAAAGTGTAATAACTTAGAAGGATGAAACTCAGAAGTATTTCTGGTTCATTTGAAATAGCAGCAGCATGACTAGGTAATAGAAAACAAAGTTCTTTTCGTTGCTGTGAATCTCAATGATGCTGTCTCAGGCAGCAATGATAACATCTGATTTTTCCTCTACGTTTGTCATGCAGGGACTAAGTGCCTGGAGGGAGTGAAAGCAACAACAACTCACAGCATTCATACCTGTATATATTTATTTATATGCTGAATGACAAGTCTAAGGAGTTGGAGATATAATACAGGTGAGCCTTCTGGTCTACAGCACTCAAAGCCAAGAGCTAAGTAATTCAATGCTGTAAAATTTTGGCCTGGTTTGTGTAAAAATATAATTTATATTGTCTTATTTCAGTGCAAGTGGGTGACCATTGCCTGTCCCAAGAGCAGGTGGCAGCCTGCCAGTCCCAAGGCTGGCCTGTTTCTGTCCTGCTGCTAATATACCACCTCAAACTGATGAAGCATGCTGTCATATGGTAGAGACACCTCTTTGCAAGCTGCATGTGAAGACTGTTGTGAGCAAAAGATTTGATATTATAGGTTTTTTTCCTCCTTTTTCCTGGCAGAAGTAAAGAGATTCAAGAATGCCCTGTGCACAGTAAAGGTAAGTTGCAAGGAAATTATTATTGGAGGACACTTCTATAAAGTAAGGTAAAAGAATCACTTCTTCATATTCCCCAGAGAAAGATTTTGCTTATTACACTGTGACAAAGACCTCCTTTTTATTATAATTTAGCTATGGAGAAGATTAACTCTCTAGTCACACCATTGTTCTGACCACTGGGCCAGTGGGTGGAGGTGGGTGATGCAGCATTTGGAGAACTACCTGTGCTGCCAAAGCCATGCTGAGTTGTTGGAATGAGCCTGGATATTGAGTTCTAGTCCCTTCTTCCTAAGTAAGTTTTCATTTTCATGCGCTCCTGTGCTGCCACGTCTCAGCTGGATGTAATAGTGCCAACATTTTGAAAGGAAAATTGCTTTCAGTTTCTCACAGTATTTCATGCATAAAGCATCCCTTACAATCAGAAAATCCGACTGCTCAGCCTGTGCAGAGCAGGGCAGTTACTGGGGCCTCAGGAAACAGGTGGGCTGAGGTCTCCTCTGCTTTTCCAGTCTTAAACAGGACAGATCCCTGATCCTTACTGCCATGACCACGGGACCCAGAACTACACTAGCATGGGGCAGGACTGAGAATAGCAGGATGATATTTCTAGCCACCTTCTCCAGGCTGGGAAGGACCCATTTAATTTTAAAATTATCTGAAAAAAGCAAAAGGCATCTGAAAATATAGTGCAGTGAAAACTAAACTGAAAAAACAGAAGTGGCAGGTTTTTTCCATAGTTGACCACAGTGTATGTTCATTTTTGCTTTTTTGTCAGTCAGAATCATGCAAAGAAAAGTCTATTATCTACTACCAAGAATAGTTTATCGTGTCTCTTTAAATGGCTATTAAAGAGCTTTCGGAGGAGCATGAAGCTTTATTTATGTTAGAGGCAGCATTGCAGTAGCAGAAGATGTATTTCTATTTACTTCTAGTGGGATGTGAGGATTTTATTTTTCCTTTTAAAACGTATTTGTTACATAATGCTGTTGGAAGGTGCCAGACAATACCATAAGCACAAATCCTCTTTTCATCTGTCCGCAAAACAGCCCGGACAGTGCCCCACTCCCTAGAGATTGCTCCTCTTCAACTTCTAGTCCTGGGGACCAATGGTGGGAAGGCTGCAGGGCATCATCTTCTCCTGCGCAGAGAGCTCCTGCTGCCACTAGACCACATGTCTCTCACTCCGTGTATCTTACCCTGTGAGATACAGCCACTGCCAGCTGCTCTTTTGTTAACGCAGATATTTA
This sequence comes from Eurystomus gularis, assembly GCA_013400335.1. Classification (NCBI taxonomy): domain Eukaryota; kingdom Metazoa; phylum Chordata; class Aves; order Coraciiformes; family Coraciidae; genus Eurystomus; species Eurystomus gularis. The sequence goes on along the minus strand of VZZY01009094.1, from coordinate 118,738 downwards.
TATCACATTTAACCTCACTCAGAGTTATCCCAGCCCTTCCTGAAACCAGTGTGAAGTTTATCCTTGCTGCTTCTAAGGGAAAGTATTCAGAGGCCAGTAAAACAGCTCCTCAGAATTACTATTGACTATGAACTTATTAATAAAACATCGCATCCAGGGATTCAGTATGACCCCTGATAGTGCTGCTGATGCTCTTTTCTGTTGTCTCACATTTTGTTACACTGTGGATGGGCTCAGATGCCTTTCTGCAGCTGTACAGAGCAGTAGTTAGAAGGAGATGGAATATGCAAGTTGTTTTGTAAGCTGAGGATTAGAGAGGATCATGAACAAACAAATGCTTGACAGAAAAGCAGCATGAACTGGAAGACAGCTACACAGAGCGTTTCCCTTGACCCATCAGAGCATGAAACCTTTCACATCCCCAAAGGGTCCCCATGGTGTCCTACAAACTGCATTCATGGAAACGGTGACTCAGAACTTCCATCTCCCTGTGCTTTTCTGGCAGCGGTGACAAACCATCTCCAGCATTACAAGTGCACCTTAGACATAAAGGAGGTGAAATAACGAACTAATTTTAACCCATCAAGAATGTTTTCAGGCTATCAGACCCAAGTTTTGTGTTCTTGTGAGGGTGAAATAGAAGGAAGGGACTGAAAAGCACTTGAGAAAAAAATTAAAGGCTTGCAAAAGCACATCACTAATTCAAAGAAATCCTGCAGCCAGGATTTAGAAGAGGACCAGTCCAAAGTAATAGGTTATAAATCCTTGATTCCCCTAAAAACACTAATGCCAATCATCTCAAGTTTGTTATTTACCGCCTGCCTACACAGCTGCCTGTCAGTTTGAGCACTCAAGGAGATATTTCTCTGGAAAACAGACCAGCAGCAATTAAACTTTAAAATCCAGTTCATGACTTTAACCCCACAATCTCCTATACTTTGTGAAGAGGAAAATTGATATTCCATTTAGAATTTAACAACAGAGCAGACCTGACCTTGCCAGTCTGCACAAGGTGATACACTTTTCAGAAAAAAAAAAAGGACAGAACTTATCATAGAATGGTCTGAGTTGGAAGGGACCTTAAAGATCATCTAGTTCCAACCTCCCTACCATGGGACACCTTCCACTAGACCAGGTTTCTCAAAGCCCCATCCAATCTGGCCTTGAACGCATCCAGTGTTGGGGCATCTACAACCTTCCTGGGCAACTTGTTCCAGTGACTCACCACCCTCAGAGTGAAGAACTTCTTCCTAATTTCTAATCTAAATCTACCTTCTTCCAGTTTGAATCCATTACCCCCCATCCTATCACCACAAGGCCTCATATTGTTGGAAGGGGCTGTGGGAAGGAGAGAAGCTTTACTGTTTCCATTTAGGGTTTTACATGGAGGGTTTTGTAGAAGGAGAAAGAGATATGAAACATTTACTGGGGAAAATCTGTGCAGAATCTTCTCAGAACCCAGGCTGTGTTACTCCAGCCCTGCTTGGTTATTAAATGGAAACAGAAGCAACCAACCCAGAACGCTCCATCTTCTGATTAAAAAGAGAAAAGAAGAGGGGAGGGAATCATTATCACGGTATTTGCAGCATAACATGCTGACTTTTTTTCTTTTTTTTTTTTTTGATAACTTACTTCTGCAAGCTCTCCATTAATAATTCATGGCGTTTCTAAACGGCAGGGCAGCCGCTGCTTCTTTGTCATGTTTCACAATGGCTGAGTGACAACGGTGGCTCTGACTCCAGGCTACTATCTTTGACTATCTGCCAGGAGGGACACATTGCTGTCCTTCCTTTGTCATTCAATCCCCGACACAGCTGTGACAAATGCTGGCATGCCCTGTCATTCTCTTCACCCTCCGATAGCAGAAATCTGCCACTTTTCAATGTGCGGTCTGCACTCTTGTCCCCCAAAGAAGAAGCTGTATGTTAGTGATGCCTGGTGATGTGCAGGTCGGCTTCTGCTTGTTGCTTTTCCTCCGGTTACGTATTTGGACTGACCACACATCAAAAAAGCTCAGACTTTAAATGCTGCTTTGGGATCAGCACCCAGGAACAGCTTTTATGATAATGGCGTCTCCGGGGGGTTGAGGGGGAAAAAAAGGGTTCTCATTTTTAGCAAAAGAGACAGGAGACGATGCCAAAAATTGGGGCAGAAAATAAAAGACCACACATGAAAAGAGCTATGCATTTCCCATTGGTGGTAGTGAGCTTTTGGGCCCGAGCTGGCAGAGTGTGGTGCAACCTCGAGCGCTGCTGGAGGCTTCCCAAAACCTGTGCAGGGTGGGACACTCAGGACATACCTGCCTCATGTGCCAACGCATCACAAACTGCTTTGCAGAGGATCATAGAGAAAACAGTCCTGCTTCCTTTCTCAGATGCTTGGAAGTGCTGGGTTTGTTTTCAACAGGCAGTGCAAAGTGTTCTGGGGCCCTCTGACTGACAGCAACTTGCAGCCCCCCTCCCTTCCTCCCTCCTCCCCAGCAGCAGGAGGGACACATGCCTGACGCATTCAGACAAAATTGCTCTATTCACTTAATGTGCAATATCCCTTACAGAGTTTCTAAGCACCTGTTCAGTTTGCTGATTCCAGGAAGGGGCTGGGAGCCTCAATGAGTTTCCTAATTTCCAGCACTTTGATTGTCCCAGATAAATGGATGCAGGCAAGTGCAAAACAAGGATTAAGTCATCACAGCCAGAGATGCCAATACCAGTCTATTGAATCCACCATGCCCTCGGAGCAGGCTGCAGTGCTTTACCGGGGCGTATCCAGCATTCAACCAACGTGCCCTCAGCAAACGTTCCCTGCGTGTTGCTATTATAAACACAGGGGACAATATGCTACAAGGGCATCCTTTTTCCCATGGAGACATTGAATGCTGCTTCCTTTATCCTTAGCTACAGCAGCGCTGTTACCAAATACAATCACTAAAGGAGAGCAGCTGGCACTTGTTTGAACAGAGCACTCGCTCCAAAGCCCGCTGAAGCCGATGGAAAAAGGATCTCCTTTCTTTCACTGGAGTTTGGATCAGACTCAGAGAGACCTGATGGTTTAGAAAGCAGGGGTTTTTTTCCATTCCTTTGTTACTTCTCCATCTCATGTTTGTGACTAGAAATGATTTTTTCCAAACTATACCCCCAGTGACAGGAGGTGGGGGCAGCACTACCACTACCACTTTTACAAAATAAAAGATGTTAATTAAAAAGCTGCACAGCGGGGCTGGAACTATTAGAAACTTGAAAGGGAGAAAGAACGAGGCAGAACAGCAAATGGGCAGAGTTTTAATGTCCTTTGCCCACGATGTTTTTTCCCGTTAGAGTACTTTCACGGCTGCTCCACACACTTCTCAAAGCTCAATTCGTCTTGCACACAGATCTTACTGAAAGGTAATAAGCAACTCCTAGCTAGAGAATCAATTAACATGTGATCTTTGACATTTTGAATCATCAGTGGCTGCCAGATGGGTTTTTCCTTTATACAGAATAAAATCTATTGCTTGAGTGTTTAAAAATTTGATTTTATGTTACGTTTTTCCATATTCATCTACACTGCTCTGTCTTCCAGTCCCATGGTGGGAAAAGGCACTGAGTTTTGCCTCTGAAATTATCAACAAAACTCATCTTGAACTCAGGGAGTAACAAACGGATCCAACAATGACTGTATTGGGAGATCAAAATCTCCTGTCCTGTCCTGTCCTGTCCTGTCCTCTCCTCTCCTCTCCATTCCTAGATGACTGCAGCAGCTGCTGACACTACCCTCCATTAAAGTTTCCCTGTCTTGCTGTACAAACAGCTCAGCTGCTCCTGAAGCAAGTACGGAACGTGATGCACGACAGTGATACAATCTGAGATTACCTGGTATTATCAGAATGCAAATCAGGAGAAGTTCAGCAGCTGCTTCACAAGGAAAAAACCTCGGGGAGAATGTGAAAGGGTGGGCAGTTGAGGATCATCATCTCTACATCATTCCCAAGTTGCCGAGACAATAGGTCTTTTATTAGCAGTGCAATAACAGTTTGAGAGGTTTGGGCAGAATACATTGCAGGTAAGGTACTTTACTGGACAATGCGAGTACTTCAGAATTTAACTTGCAGACTGGTTGGACAGGGACTGTAATTTCTCAGGTAACTGTGAAGGACCCCAGCTGAGGTTTCAATTGCTACAGCTACAGAAATATTGAATAATGGTAAGTAAATTACTATCATTGCTCTGTAATTTCATTACGTAGAGTAAAATTATATCTGTTAATAATACGCACATATTTTAAATACAACAGTTACAATAAGCTCGAGCTTGCCCACCTTTCTGTGTTACTGTTGGGTGCCCACTGGTTTCAACATGGCTAAGATTCTATGTCAGTGTAAACTGTTGTAATCATCTATCTTTGAAAGATTAACAAAGACGGATGATTATATAAAAGGATTAAATAGACACATAAAAATAACATACTAAGTAGTGTAAGGAAAAATGTGATTGGACTAATCTCTGAATCACTAGTGAAGCCTAAAAAGTCATGAAATCCCCCTGTCTTATAGAGCAGCATATTTTCTACATACGGTTTAGCTACGTAGAATGATTGCAATAAACTGCCTCCTGCACCCAGAAGAAAGGCTACAAGAATTTTGTAATAACTCCAGCTATTCTGAACCACTTGCTAGAAACAGTCACAGCTCTAAAAGTCATTCAGTTCATTTGGATTGCAGGCAAATATATATCTATATGTTTGACATCAAATGATGTCTTTGCTGTTTTCTCTTAATACTTCTGAAAACCCTGCAAGATAATAGCAGCACTCGTGAAAGAGTGATGACCATCATTGTGTTAATGATGGTCACAGAAGAAAGGCTCAGGCTCAATGAGGTCTGAATTGGAAAAGAGTTTTGCAGAAGAGGTAAGGAAAAAATGAGAAAATCTGAAACCCAAATCCATGAGGCAGTGATTTACTGCAATTTTCTGTGGACTATATAATCCTAAAGTAGAAGGGAATTCAAGCCTTTTAAGAGAGAGCTCTGCCACAGTAATGTTTCCTGCATCGCTCCCACAAAGTGGCTCTGCCCCCTGTAATACGCTGCCCCTCAGCCGGATGAAATGCCTCACACCTCAGACTCACTTCATGGCCAATTAAATCAAGCTGATAAAGCAGACAAATTCAGCCAAAGGACAAATTAAGCAGCACAGAACGTATCGTTGCCAAGGCAGAAATGTAACGCATGCTGCAGACCCAGAGAAACTGCTGAGCTCCCAGAGAGTGTGGTACTGGCCAAAGCAAGGAAACACCAGCAGAAGCTAACGGCAATGTGGCCTACATGCTGGACAAGAAAGCCATACCATGAAATGCATGACCCAAACGTTGCATCTGACAACAGTGAAAGTGAGAGAGACATTATTCAAGGGGTAATGCAGCAGGTAAAGAGTTTACTCTCTAGAAGAGTAGAGCAGTGTAAGGTTCCCAATGAGAGAAGAAATTAGTTGCAGTCAGCGTTGCTGGTCTATGAGCAGAAAGGTCACCAAGGGTGTGGAGCTGGAGCTGAACAGATTAAAGTTTCTATTACACAGCGTTAGATGGAAATGCAGAATAATTACTTTTGCAAGCTTGCAAAGGATTAAACTGATTTAATGGGATGAGTCTAGCTGCAGCCTACTGCATCAGCTGTGTGACAGTAATAAATATGCAGATTAGAAAAAAAATTAAACAGAGTATTCAGACATCTCAAGCCTCAGCACAGATAGATAGCATGGAAGATGCCTTCTAACACTCCCAGTTCTTAATGTACGGATGACTTAACTTTCCAGGCTTCTTTTTAATGCCAAACAACTTAATTTGAGATTTAGGATTGAACTTCCCGTTTTACACTACAAATTTTAAAAGTGTTTAGGAAAAAAATATTCAAATTACTTACAAACGTATGTAATGAAGTTGGGATATATGTACTTGCTTCGGCTCGTATTTGTGCTTTGCAGCTACGTAAAGGCCACAGAGAGCATTAGGTGTGCTTAAATGGTCAGGCTAGTTATTCCCAACTATTCATATTGCAGTAGCACTCATAAGCCCATCATGCACTAGGGATCCAACAGCTTTATCCAGTCTATCAATCAGACCTAAAACTGCACGGGCAGAGCTGAGTGCTTGTAACAGGGTCTATCAGCAGTCCCAGACAAGGCAAGGTGATGACTCAGGTCCTGGGTTCACCCAGGGAACGCAGTGAGGAACAGCGAGGCACTGGGCAAGAGGCACCTACAGTGTATGTCTGAGGTCCATCCAGGAGACAGAAGCAGAGGCAGCGCTGGAGACAAGCTACCTACAACCAAGGTCCAAGGTCCTTTTAGAAACCAAGGCCAGACATGCCTCCAAAATATTCATGACATTTTCAAGGTTAATCCCAACTTCCAAAATACTTTGGTTGTCTGTTAGTTTTCTGTTATGCAGACTTAATAAGCATACTGTTATACCAGTCACAAGGTAGGCAAATACTCTTGATACCCATGCCAAGAAAGGAGAAATTAAGACTGGAATCCCAGGTTGTGTTACACACTGCTTGATTTGCAAGAAGTTAATGATATTCAAACACTTCAGAGGGCATGCAAAGGGCTCCTCACTTCTACTGACCAGATCTGGACATCTATTCTGTGCAATCTTCAAGAGCATCAGCCTATGAATTGCATTTTTAAGATTACTAAAAATTAATTTTCCATAAAAAAATGAATTTAATCTTATTTAAGTTGTAGCTACCTGTCACTGACTAAAGAATGATACCGCCTTCACTTCTGCTATTTTTGTCTAACAAATGACAAAGAAGGATGACAAGAATAACTCAGAAGGATTGTGACACTCTCTGCCATCAGCAGACAACCTTATTATAGACAGCTTCACAAGTTTTGTGTACCGGTGTAAGAGAGAGTTACATGTACCCCCTCTACTCTGCTCTCATGAGACCCCACCTGGTGTACTGCATCCAGTCCTGGAGCCCCCAGCACAAGAAGACCATAGCCGTGCTCTAGTGGGTCCAGGGGAGGGTCATGAAGATGATCAGAGGGCTGGAACACCTCTCCTACAAGGACAGCCTGAGAGAGTTGGGGTTGTTCAGCCTGGAGAAGAGAAGGCTCCAGGGAGACATTATTATAGCCTTCCAGTATCTGAAGGGGGCCTGCAAGAAAGTTGGAGAGGGACTTTTTACAAGGACATGTAGTGATAGGATGAGGCATAATGGCTTTAAACTGGAAGAGGGTAAATTTGGATTGGAAATTAGGAAGTTCTTTGCAGTGAGGGTGGTGAGACACTGATGCAAGTTGCCCAGGGAAGTTGTAGATGCTCCATCACTGGATGTGCTTAAGACTCGGTTGGATGGGGCTTTGAGCAACATGCACTAGTGGGCGGTGTCCCTGCCATGGCAGGGTGGTTGGAACTAGATGATCTTTAAGGTCCCTTCCAACCCAAACCATTCTATGATTCTATGTAGGGAGAAATGCTTTATTAGTAGTTGTGCATTCCTGCTAGGATAATGTACGCGTTACTAGTGAAAGTTTTAAACGACCTCTTTGACTGGACTAACTTCTTAGAAGCTCACCCCCTGCCTACAACACTACAAAACCAAAAACATCACACGGGTATTTGGCTCAAAAGGCACCACAGCATGTCGAGATTCTTGCAGGCTGACACCTCTGCGGAGAGCTGTTTTAATGCTCCATTTTACACAAATAAGGCTTGACCTTCGGATGCTGAGAAACCAGCGCAGCTCTTCAGCAGGCCCTGAGCAACTCTTCTGCATCCATTTTTACAACAGGTTCATCTCATATTCTGGATATTGCAAGAGCCCCCAGCCTCCTGTGTGCCAGGAGCGCAGCAATTACCACCCAGCTCCCACCTCAACCCACCGTGCAGCTGGATGCTCACTTAGTTGCCATGATTTCCCAAGCTCACTGGCATTGGCGAATTAGATCTGTTTGTGTGCTGATGCTTTATAATCACTACATATGCATAGCTAATTTTGTTTCTAAGCACCCTGGCTGTTTCTCTCAGTCTCTAAAACCTCCTGAGAAGGGGTATAATCCCATCGGTTCTCATTTTCATGATACGTACTCCCAACACATGCAATTACTGCATCCGTAATTGTCAGCTCACATAGGCTCAATTATTAGTTTCTAAATCAGGTATTTAACTAGTCCTTCTACATCACTGGGAGGGTGATTTCAACAGAAATTCACGTACCCTTGTGTTGTCAGCCTTGGTGAAATGGTTTGGGTTCACAGTAAATCACACAGTACCCAAGCCTTAGTGCTTTCTGTCTTATAAGCAGGATCTGTTGTCTCAGAACAAGCAAAATCCTTTGATACGCAGAATCCTTTTTCATTTCTGAGTATGTGGATAAAGCAAACTGCCTTGAACAAAGGTTGAAAAATGGACCAACCTAAGCATTCAGCATAACAAAGGAGCATCAGGAGAACTGAAAGCAGAGCAAAAACGGCAAGGTATACTCTTCTGAATATGTAGCACAAGGGAATAAGCATGAATGTCCAATTCAGATGGATCTTGGCTCAACTGGATAATATGCATTAAACAACAGTTTGGTTTTATGCCGAGCTGTGATGTAGGACATTCTCGCATCTAGCGCAGAAGCCTTATTGATGCCTCACAGCACTCGGTGCTCTGAATTGTTTTTGAACTTAAGCATAAATTACAGACAGTACAATGAGCAAACAAGCCTGTGAAAAGAGAGAAGAAAATAAAAAACAAAGTTTGTAGCTTAAGAAAAAAACACTTTCACTGCTTTGAGGCGTGGGCAGGAGGAAAGAATTCCTGGTGACTTACCTATAAAATAGTACAAATACAGAAATTTCCTGCTAAACACGTTAATATTGTGAAGTCAGGACAGACATTCTTCTCTCTCGCAACAAACAAAACTGGGCTTTTCAAGAATATCCCTCACATGGGGCTTTGCAAGTTGTGTTTGCGCTTGCCTTGGTGTTGTTACACTCCTACCTTGGCATCTGCTGATGCCTACCACTAGAGGCTAGATGCTAGCTGGATGACAAAGTACACTGATTTTATGTCTCTACAGATGTTCAAAGCTAGTCCCACACAGCTTCCCATGCTGACAATACTGAAAGTGTAACAGTGCAAGACATGAAATCATGTTTCCACTCCCCCTGCCATGGAAATATCTGTTACCAGAATTCAAGAAGCTCCAAGCTCTCACTAGTTCACAGAGCTACGGATCCATACAGCCAGGTACGGCTCTGTCTCTGGGTTGCATTGCATAAAGACACTGCGCTGTATGTAGACATAGCAGAGAGAAATGTCAGTTAAGACCCCTTTGGGCTGTGAGAAAACCTTTCTTCCAGGAGATGTTCCATACATGTTTCCTTCCACCTGCCTGTAGGCTTTCCTGAAACTTCCTTATGTTTTATGTATCAAGAGGAAAGACAACACAAGATCCATGAAAAAACTGTGTTTTAAGAACCCCTATCAATCCTGCCTGCTTAGAGAGAAACTTCGGTGGGGCAAGGGGTGTTTTTACAGCACCTACCACAAGATCAACCAGTGACTAAAATCTGCTTTAGCACAAACTAATAGTAAAATAAAGAGGCCTATATTAACTCCAGAATGTGACACAGTCATGTATTTCCTTTTTATCAGTTCTTGTCAGATCTTGTGTTGCACTTTGCTTCCTGCTGTAACTGTTTTTAAGGTGATGGTTGAAAAACCCACTTCAGCCGCCCCCCCCCAGCCCCCTCAACTCTAGTCAATTTTGCACGTAGTGCATCTTGCTTAGTATAGAACACCGGGAATAGATTTCATGCTGACTCCCTGCCTTAAATATGACTAAATAAATGTTAGGTTTACTGAAAGGTAACATCTTGCATCTTCACACGGAAGTCTCATAGTTTTATCTGTTTATCTGCTTCCCTTGTTTTCCTCATTTCAGAGAAGCTTCTGGAGAGGCTCTGTAGTTAAACGCATCCCATGGAAAGCTGGAAGTTCTGGTGCAACTTCAGGTCAAGTAAAATAAAAGTAGTACTAGACTAATCACTAAAAAGTATAACACAATCATTGCAGCAGTTCCTCTGTTACTTATTTGCTGCTAAAGTACATATAAATTTAAATTTTCTGTCAGCCAGTTCTTTTTGTGGTGAGGTTTTTTTTTCCCTTCTGACCCAGGAGAATGAAAGCACGGAGGCTGGCTAAAGTACACCATCTACAGCTTTGCCATTTTCTTGTTTTGTCGGTTTAGTTTTTTCAAAATCACACCTTAAGAGAGAGCGAGAGAACTAGAGCAAGTGACATTTCTAATGCAGATGCCATTATGTTAGCAAAGACCTTTTGCCAGGAAAAAAAAATACTCTGAGCAAATGGGAAAATAATTTCTTCTCCACTAGATACACATTCAAGTAATACAAAACTAAAACTTCTTACCATTATATTCCCAGCCTTAGCTATACCAGTGTAAGGATTTTTATCCTGTCACCATTGCACCCTTTTCCACAGCCATATTGGTTGGTATCAGTGAAGTACCCAAAACACTCATGATCAGCTGTCTCCTTGATGTTGCCCAACAGCTTCATGAGCAGAAGACTCAGTGATACTCTCTAATATGCTTCAAGGGAAGCGCATGGGATTAAGTTAGTGCTCCAGTTTCCTTGGAGTAGATTGGAGAGCTCCCACATGACCTTTTCTGCTGGCAAAGCTATTGAGTAAACTGTAGCAAATGCAAGAGGGCAGGACCTGAGGACCACACTGCCTTTAGTGAGCACCTCCAGGCTCAAAAGCGGACATCTGTCTAGCACTTCAGTAAATAATTTTTCTGGCCTTACAAAACAGCATAGTTAATACCAGAAGAACTTCCAAGTAATACGATTTGTAGCAAAAAGTACTTGTTCTATGGCAGTGTCCAGGAGTTCAAGTCAACACCCAAGGTACCAGAATCACCCAAACAGAAGTGGGAAGCATCTCCACACTAGTGGCACTGCACTCTAAATAGACAAGGCTTCACATGCAATTCATTGTTAAAGATTTAAAATATAACCTCAATAGCTAAAACCAAACATTAAATAGAACGTCACTGTCCAGGCTAACTTTGTGGCAAGTGAAAGATGGATGTTTCTGTTGGATAAACTGACCTTTGATCAAGGGGTAAGAGCTATGCACAAAACAACTCCAGAGTTAAAGGTAGGGGATAAATCATCCAGAGTTTTTAATGTGAGTTAGAGAATTATAATTCTCTAATATATAATATATTTATATATATAAATACATTATCTAATATATAATTCCTGAGCTCTCATGTACCTTATTTCTGTTGAGCCATAAACAGCACCTGAGATATCACAAGGTGAAATCAGCAATGAATTTTTCTCTTGAAATTCAGGCGTGTATTCCAAGTCCGGAACTTGTTACATGATGAAAAC